>OX403618.1:95302528-95783528 GCA_948107695.1 Meliscaeva auricollis
ATATGACAAAGCACCACCTTTCCGAAACAGTGGGGTTTTTACTCATAAAATATAACATGAATCACACTTTCACTATGGTTATGTTACTATTAAAATCCCCATTCAATGGTCTCATGAAAACTATCAATAATTTTTTTGTATTTTTAAAAATAATTTTTTCGAAAATAAATAAATAATGTCACATATTTATAAAAGTCTATGAGTTTCGTTAAGTGGCAACTCTATGCCTTAATCATAATTTTTAGGACTAATTTTTGTTTTGGATATTTATTTATATTTTTCATTGGAGATATTACTGTACTTTAAAGTAGTTTTTTTTTATTAGATACCCCACAGTGTGAAAGTGTGGTTTAATTTGACAAGTCTAACTGTATTACAATTTGATCCGGTTTGTGGTACAAACACACACGCTTCATGGTAATTTGTGTATTACGCAAACTCGAACACTTTCTTTTAATGACATGCCTTGCCCAAAGGATTCCTTTGAAGATACAACTAGATTTTTCAAACTTTCCCTTTCTATTTCGCGATTAAAAAAATAAACACGTTAATAAAAAAAAAAACATTTCTTTCAAATCACAATATTATTGTTAAGCTAAAACCCGTTCGCGGGTTTTGTTTGCACACCAAGGTAATAAATGACCAACATTTGTAATATCTTAATCTTTCCATCTGTTTGAGCTTGTAAGCTGTCTGCAATACAATCCTCTTGTCTAAGTGGTCTACTTGCAGTTATCAGTACACAACATGATCATTAACACCGCTGCGTCTTCGTCGGTCGTTGCCGCCACCGACGACGCGACGACCGACGCGACGATGGGGAGCTTATTTTTCAGCTTAGCAGTGATGCGCATTCAGGTGAGTCTGTTATCGTTTGTGTGTAATTATTATTGTTCGATTGCCAGCAAAGTGCATAATGTTGGTTCATTAGTGTGTGTGCCATGGTTGTTGACCCACTTTAAGATCATTGTTAATGAATCCTCAACAACTCTGACTGGTGCGGACCAATTGAGTTGATAAAACAAGCTAAAGAAGAAGAAGTTCACTGTCAAGGTTTTTTTACGTGTTTTCATCTTCTTTTCTGGAAATCTCCCAAAGTTGATTGTATCACAAAAGATGGGTAAGTATGGTGTGCGCAGACAGCTTAATTCATTTTTTTTTTGTTGTGTTTTTTTTGTGCAGAAGTCACAACTTTTATGAAGGAGAGGCACTTATGCGATAATTTGTGTTGACGTCAAGAGGTTTTAACAATTGTTTTAAAGCAATAAATAAAATTTTTCACGCTGTCCGTTTATGTATATTATATTGAAGCAGCGTTGATTTATATATTTTTGACTTATACTTTTATATGCTTCTGTTACTGTCACTAAAAAAGGAATTGTTCATAAATTACAGTGACACTTGAAAGTGCATTTTTATATGCGAATCTAAATATTAGTAAAAATTTTCAATTCCACTTTGTATGTTTATACCAAAAAAGAAATTCACATATAAACAACAGGCTTCTTAGATATTACCTTACAGTGAATGTTAAAAAAAATTTGTCTATTTTTTCTATGACGACTTGGATAATATTGGCACCTAATCCTAGGAGCATTTCTTTTTTTTTTGTCTATAGGTACCTACTTATTTTAGTTTGTTGTAAGGCATTTAAAATAAAACATTACGTGATCCAATATAATTATAAAACTATTTAGGTATATGTTTTTAAGGTGCTTACCTAACAATGTCATAAATTTCATTCTGTTATCACAAATTGAACAATTGTTTTACATGTTAATAATTAACTACCTTGTTCCCCTCTTCGGAGTGCACGAATAATAAGATTTTAATTATATATTATATATGAACAATGAGCATAAATATTATATGATTGAGGTCATTAACTCTCCCTCTTGAAAACAAAGTTTTCAATAGTAAAATGATTATAAATTCTTTTTATTCTTCATTCATAACAATATTCTTTTCTCTATCCATTTTGGAATATGATCTATAAATAATCAAAAAATTCGAATAAAAAAAGTAAGGACCTAGTAAATTGCAATACTCACATAATATACTACTATATAAATCCTGCCAGTTATTCCTGCAATAATAAACTACTGAGATAATTTGCCTTCGCAACTTTTCTAACACCAACCATGGGACAAGTCATAAAAAGTGTTGACTCTCCTTTAAATACAAGAATGCTTTTTAATTAACTAAGCTGCACTAAAGCTCCATTATTTATTTTAAATGAAGATTCCTAAATATAGTTTCAAGGAAAGTTATTTGTCACAAAACGGCACCGCTGCAGGTAAATGAACTCTATAAAATTCTATGAAAAATGGTAAGGATCTGGTAAATTGAGATACTTAGAAAGATTTACTATACATAGATGATATCATCTATTTAAAGTCACAAGCTTCAATACCCGAGTGCATACATTCGTGTTGTATGTTTACTACCCTATTAAATGCAAAAAATAAATTGCCACAGACAAAAAAAAAGTATCTTAGCATTACTGGTTGTCATTGCAATAATAAACTAGTGAGATAATTTGCCTTCGGTAACTTTTTTTTAACACCATGGGACATACTCAGTCAGAGGAATTGACTTTTCGCAATTTCCTGTTCACATGATGAAAATAATATACAAGCTCAGATCTCACATGCAAAGTAGCACACTTTAAAATCAGAAACTTCATACATTGCAGATTTGCAAAGAAGTAAGTATAATTGTTATGGAATGTGCTGCCCCGCCCGGACTTTTCCATCAAACCTCTCATTCGTCCAACTTACTTCTACGACAGACACTACTAATTAAAAAATTGCACAATTAAAAAAAGTAATTTGCCGTAATTTTCGCAATGTGAAATCTCGTGCAGTCTATCGTTAATATTGCACAATTTAATTAATAATTTTAAATAAACGATCTTTCTTCAAGTTTTTTTTTTTTTTTTTTGTCAAACACCTTTCGTCGGACTCATTTTAATCTTTAAATGGGGCGACTTCAAATCCCAATATATCAATTTGCTTAATCTGTTTTTTTGTTGTTTTTTTTTTTTTGTTATTTGCAAATAAAAATTAATCTATATCACTCTATATCTAAAATTGGAAAAAAATTATATGCAAATCGATTGGAAGATTTAATACCTCGCAAATAATGTTGTGTTGCAAATTTTGCTTACATAATGTGATCAATGATTTTTTTCACACGAAGTTGCAAACTTGTTTGACTTTCAAGTTCACAATAATTAAATATATCCACAAAGCTCAAACGATTTATTTATTTTTTTTTTATTTTAATTTTTGCAACGAATAAGAAAGGGTGTTGGCTATGGAAATTAACATCAACATCATAAAACAAGAAGTCAAGAGGTATAATATATTTGATTTATGTGTTCTGCATATATGAAAGTGCAAATGAAATATCATTGTGCATTGATGGATTTGTTTTTTTTTTTTTTTCTTAATATGGATTTACCAATACAATCTAAAAAATCGTTATTGTCGTTTTATAAAAATTGATTTTTAAATTTAACTTTAACATTTTTGACTTGGTTTATATTTCAATTCACGTATATAATTTACCTAAAACTTTTCAAAAACTATTCATTGAAGCCAAAGACAAGGAGAATTTACCACCCCTTTACTTTCTACTGGATGTGTTATGAAAATCAAACTATCTCATTTAGCAAATTTTATCGAAATCGTGTCATTTACTTTACAGGCGAGGAGGTTATAAAACATGAAAATGTAAAACCGTATACATTTCAGTCAAGTGATACATATATCGTCGGCGGAAAGCAAAATTGTTCTACCTCCATTAATTTTGGACTATTTAACATTGGTAAGTTAAGGTGGGGTAAGTGAGACCAATGGTGTCGTGAAATTGCACACCCTGAAGGAAAAAAGAAGCAAAATCACGTAATAACGTAAGATTATTTTGTGTCATAAACTTTCCTTCCTTGAAATTTTGTTTAATGAATAATGAAATACCAGTATGATCGCAATGCTTTTTTTTTGTTAGCTTAGTTAGTGAAAAACATTCATGTTAAAAAAAATATAACTTCTGAGTATACATTACTTTTTTACATTTGATGTTATTCTACGTTAAAAAAAGTTCTAATGTAAGAGCAGTCATTAAATCCTTTGATTCCCTTGCCGCTGGTTAAAGAAATCATGATTTTGTTGTTGATTTCTATTTTACTTGATTTTTATTATTAAATATTTTAGTTCTGTGTCAATTGTCAACCATCACTACAGCATAATTCCGGAAGTGGTGATCAAAATAAAACACCATATTATATGTAAGCCACATTTTTAGTCATAATCTCGAAGTTATCTCGAAATTTACTAAAAACACCGGCCATATTTTCTATTTAAGTATCTGACCCTTTCATTTTAAAAGAAATAAATCGGCCAGGATATTTCCGATTACACTCGAGGTACGCGTTGACTGTTTGTAATTTTGCAATCCAACGAGTTTTTATTTTTTTTTTTTTAAGATTACATTTTAAGGAATTTGTCCAACAATTTATAGTACCTGCATAATTTCCGCTAATATATGGCTTGAACACTAGCTTTACAAACAAAGATATTTCTTTTTTAATAGACAAAACAGCTATATACCAATCATAAGTAGGTAGCTAGGTTTGGTAGGTACCTAATTATGGAACGGCATAACATCAAGGTGTATATTATATTACCTCATACATCACTAATGGTACAGGTGGGAACAAATATTTCCTTCTGCTACTACCTTCGTCATGTCAAAGACAAATCAATTTTGACCCAAATACCATTCATATAGTTGTTGTTGTTGTTGTTGTTGTTGTTTTTTTTTTTTGTTTTTTTTTTTTTTTAATAGGACTGATATATTCGATCAAAATAACTGGAACTAGCCATTTGCACTTAGAGCTATTTATTAATTTCAGTTCTTGTATGAATGTTAATGGTATCCAGATAAATTCTTCCGCAGTGCTTAGACAATACCGTCGTCGTCGTTTGGTCTCAAGTTCGTTGAAAAGGTTTGAAACGATCACATTTTTATTTGAACAGTGGGTGTATCTATTGGAAAACCACTCCCATCCCATCAGACATGGTTCATTATTATTGAATTGAGTTCACTTATGAATTACAAAACCAAAACTGAATTCAACATTTAACAAATAATATGAAAGCAAGGTGCAGGAACTATCTTTGATAAATTTAATTAAAATCGCTAATAGCCTTTAGCGTACATCATTAAAATAATTTTAAGTATCTAAGCAAAAAATAAATTTAAAAAAAACAATTTATTTGAGATTTTTAAACAATTGATTATAAATGTTATTTGCTATAAGTTTTCATTGATTTTTAAATTAAAAAGCTTTGTAGAGAGCAATTGTTGGCCTTATTTAAAAAAAAATAAAATAAAATGAATTTCCGTCCGGCGGTCTTTTGATGCTCATGTGTTAATGCATACAGAAATTAAAAAATAAGGTATTATTTTTGTTATCACTTTCGGTTTTATTCACGCTTTGTTCGTCGCTGTGAATATAATATTGTTAGAAATGTTAAAATTAGTAGACAGACATTCTTAGACAGCTCACTTTACTTTAATTGGGCATGACGCATTTCTATACGAACTTGAACAACTTTACTCAAACTATAATGTTTGAAAGGCTTCGATGCTCTTCACCGAAACATAGTTTAAAGAATATTTTCGTTCTAGTCACTGAAGTGCTTTTCGAAGACTGTCACAGAAAGATTGATCTGCTTTATTTTGACAACGCAACAGAGCACCAAATTCAATCAAGTGCAGATTTTCTCAAGATAACAGCAAACATTTGCATAATTTTAACATGTTCCTAGTTATGTTTTTTTTAAATAACATGACGTACAGAATGGATTATGATCTTACTTATATAAAATGAGTTTTGCATTTAAATAGTGGATTTAAGACCAAATTAAGAGGGTCAAATTAGATCGCTGATTTATAAATACAAAACAATTCAGTCTAAAGTTTTAAACAATAAATAGTAGTTGAGGAGTGACTTTTTCCCAAGGGATAAAAACACTTTTTGTCATTCCTCAGAAAAACAAAAAGCAAAATTGTAATTTTCCATAGGATTTAAGGTTTTCAACAACTCAATCAACTTTGTACCTATTAAATATGATCGAATTAAATTTTACTTTTCGTTTGTTTTTCCTCATTGCAGTAAATGAATGTCATTGGCATTTTAAATAAAAATTCAGCATATCGAAAAAAATGAGCTACAAAATAAATTGTTCATTCCGAATTTCCTGACCTTTTATAAAATTCCATTTCGGGAAAATCATCTTATTAATGGATTACGCTGGCGCTGCTTAACTCCTACATAAACACCCTTAAATGTGATTGTTTTGTTTCCCTTAATTTCCAGTATATTTCTGTGGTAGGTTAAAGAAGAATTTTGTTAACATAAAACACTACTTTCACAATTATTTTAAGAGATTGATGTAATCATTTTCGCTTCCATATTCTGTTTCATAATTCCTGATGTCTGAGTCCTTAGTTTATGTCCATATAACTTCAACTGCAGTACTTGCAACTATATTGCATAATTTATTATGGGTACACCATCTCTCCACATATACTTCATCCTCAGTGCATTAAAATTGCAAATTAAAGCCGACAAGCATATTTGAGAGAAAATAAATTGTCGCAAATGTGTTTTAAGCTTGATAGTCTATTTCTAGTGTGATATTTACCTACATTTGTTTATTTATTTCTACTGGTTTAACAAATTTCTTTTCGATATTACGTATATATTGAAATTCGTAGGATATTCATTCCAAGGAGAGATCAAGACCATATAATCATTACGTCCATCGTTGGACAAACAAGGAATTGAATTATGTGAATATCTGGTATTACTGGAATGGCCAATAAACCCAAGAAATTATGTATACCCTATTGAATGAAAAAAGGATTAAATTTATGAAAATCGATGAAAAATATTTACACAAATGAGTGATGAAATTCAAATCTGAAATATAAATGTACATTATCTACTCCTACTTAAATTTGAAGTCTTCAAGGCGAATATTTTTATTAAATGAGAAAGAAGGTTTTTGTTTAACAAAATGATAATAGTTTTGAAAATATTACTGACTTAAAACTAAATTTATACTGTGAGTGAGTTAAGAGTTCGATTAATTTTCTCAGCAGGCATTTTTCAGTCTCTCATTTCAAAATTTAATAAAATGGGGTAAACTGTTGTGATAAAACCAAACTACTCATAAACAAATAATTACAGGTCCAACAGATAATACAACCTAACATTTTCATATCATATTTATCCAAACGAAATACCGAATTCTTTGATTCGAAGACCATTTATCATGTGTCCCATTAGCAAAAAAACGCCCTTAAGCACAAATCAATTCCTAACAATTATTTAAAGTGGTTCGCACCCAATTGCTACTAGTTGTTCGAAAACAATGTGCCCCTAGTTACAGTCGTAAATTATAGCAAATTGTCAAAACAGATTGCCACACATGAAATCAGACTTCAAACTCCGTGAATATGCTTGCCACATAGCAAGTGTTGCCTCGCTACATTGCAATGTTAAATGGTAAACATATATGATTAAACATGCGTTGCACCAGCCATTGCCTGATTGTTTGAAAATTTTCCTACTCTCATGTCAAAGAAATTAGCTTGGCTCGGAGGCATGCACCCGATTTCATGTAAGTCGGTATAAGTTAGATTGAATAAAACGTATTTAAAATATTTTAACTTGTAACAGTTGTTAAGTTATGCGAATAAATTATCTTTTGGTAAACAAAAAACTTAACCTTAAATTATCACGAAGCATGATAATATGGTGTTCTCGTTAGAAGAGGCAAGTATTTGTGTCTTGTATAGCACCTGCATCTTAATTAGTTAGAAGGAATAAAAAAGAATTTTATGTAAAGATATTTTTGAAAAAATTTTAAAAATCTGCAAAAATAGTTCAACAAAATTTGACTAATTGGAATCTAACAGAAGAATTTGAAGTTTAAAGCTATTGACAAGCTTTGAAAAATTATGGTATAGTAATGGTTGGAAGAAATCTAACAGAGTCGATTTGGTTAAAAGAAAATTTGGTTTCATTTGGAATGCTACCATCCAGAGTAATCAAAAGAGATGACTGATAACCTATTTCAACCTATTTTCTTTATAAAATACACGATAGAACACCACATTTTTGATGTTGACAGCTTTTTTCTACAACACTTATTTTCCAAACAAAATCAAGGCCAATTCGAGAACGCAATTTCTTAGTTAAATTTGATATAAATCAGAAAAGCCCATAAAAATGACATCTAAATGTGAGTTTGGTACATTGCCGACCTAAAATCTCATAGGTATGTCCAATTACCAAAAGTCTATAACCAAAAGCAAAAGCTAAGATTATTATTAAGTTAAGCATTGAAATGTTGTTTACAAGAAGTTCAGGTCGGAATGAATTCAACTCAACTTTACCTGACGAATGCATACTGTACCTAAGTATATCTATCTAATGGAATGGCAATCACCATCAGCATTCAACATTGAAATCACGATTTCTATAGCTAGCAAGTAGGTTGAGCCCCATGCAGTCCGAAAGGATTTACACTATTAAAAACGGTGCGCTGACGTTGTGTCGATCGAGATCAGTCAGATGAATTTAATTGATAGGAATCTATTTAACATTGGGACTCCGACAACAATCGTGTACCATCAAAAGAACCACGTTTAATCATTTTTATCCAAAGGCAAGGAAGGTAATTATAGCGCGTGATTTCTTGAAAAGAAATAATTTGTGGAGCTGTTGTTTGTCTTAATATTTTTTTCATTTTATTTTGGGAGTGCGTTTATTTTGGTTTGAAAAAATCGTGCGTTTTCTTGCACCAGACAGCTTCTTTTAGAAGTTTACCTTGGAGGTTCGTGCTCGAGCTGATTATGTGGAATGCTGCCCAAGCGTTATTAGCTAATTGAACCTAGAATTTCAGTATTTACCTCTTATTGCTCGAGCTGAATTGGACTAATTTATGCCAAATTCCACCTAAGGACATATTTTCAGGTATCAGGCCTAACCTTGTTGTTTTATATTCGGAAACGTGCAAGAGAGGCAGGAAATCCGACGGAGATTATTAGCTATGAGTGTATCACATGGCTAATTGATGGATATTTAGGGCATAGCCACTTAATTGATCTAGGTCAATTGCGCATGCGTTTTGTTCATTTATTGATTGGCTGAAAGTTGTTTGACACTAAGCTATGTTTTTGCAAATCGTTATGGAAATATTAACAGCCTCCACAAAATATTGTATAAGTAAGTCAACTTTTTTTATGTGACTGAACCATATGTATGTAAATGTTCATCTCTATATTTCCTCTTGATCAATGATTAATAGGACAAAATATATTAACCCTCGAAGGCTCTTAAAGATATACCAATTTAATAACATTTTCCTTGCGTCATACTTCATTGAAGAGAAATAGTTTTATGCTGAAAATAAATAAGTATATATGTATGTATTTACTAGCCACAATTTAAATTGTAAATAGTTTTGAGATTTTAAAAACTAAATAACCAAAAATAAATTGTATCACTTTATCATTGAAATTTTGTCCTCATCTGCCTCTGGATTTTACCTATGCAACAAATTTAAAACTTATAGTGACTTTCTATAGTTTCTGGAGGTTTCAATGGAAATCTCAAAATAAAAAATCGTACATTCACTATCAAATTACTGCATTTGATCTTATCTGTCCAGTATGAGCAGTTAAATATTCCACACTATGCAGGAAAGGCAGTAAAACTATTTAATGACCTTTGATTGACTATTTAATTGAAGACGTCCAATGCATTAATATATCGTTGAATTTTTTTTTTTTTTATCAATAAAACCATATGAGAGTAAATTCGAATGTGTGGGAACCTAATTTAATTGGTGTTGCGTTTCACAGAAATATTCCTATATTCTGAAACACTTTAAGGTTGCTAATTATTGTCATTGCGATGTTTTTCAATCTAAATGATTTGGGCGAGGTTGCATTTGATTGTTGTGTAATCTTCAGATCTATATCTCTGGGTGAAGATTTAGTAAAGTTGCAATAAATCCAATCGAGTGACATCCCATGGGTTGAATTTCAAGGAGTGAGTACTGAATTGGTGTCTCTTTAATCTAGTATGACATTCATACTGCAATAAAACTTACCAATGTGCAGTACGGGGTTTGGTATTTTTATTTTGAAATTCCTGTGTTAATTTTTGTAAAAAAAATAGTATTTCTTCTGAAATAAGTTTTCATAGTTGTTAAATTGTTTCAATCTTGCAATATTTTTAAAGAGAAAACCTTGAATATATACGACATAAGTTATTATGAAACCTCCATAGTGTGTGAAAGAGAAAGGTAGCAATTTAAAGTAAGTGTGTTTCAAAAAAAAAAATTTTAATCCTAAAAAACAATTTTCGAAAATTTTGTTTGAACTTTTACTACAGGAAAGAAAGTTAAAAAAAATACTTTATTGAACGAAATACAGGAAGGCTGATTTTTTTAAATCTGAAAGAAGGGAGTTAGAAAAGCTTAAGTTGTGGTTTTCGGGACGCCAACCCCTTGGCCAAATCCGCCATTTTGAAGAACGCGAATCGATCTATATCTTCAAAACCGTTAGTTTTAGTAAGAAGATTGTCAGACCAAAGCTGTAGATAATATATTTTTATCTTTTATTTGAACCTGCGATTGCTTATGTGCAAACTATTTTATTGAGGCTATGATTATTTAACTTTAATTTTTTTAAATTTTGTTTCAGTTTTTGCATTTTTCTTAATCCCCAAAAAACTTACGTTAATTTTTTTTGATAAAAGTAAAGATTGAAAAATTTTAAACATTTTCGTACATTTTCGTACATTTTTGAAAATGATCGTATGTCGCAGTGATAAGTTAAAGCTATGAAAACTCGACAAAGTAAACGAGTACAATTTTAATATGAGTTAGCCTCTGCATAATTTTCATCGAAATCTGTATTTTTGAAGATGTAACAATGCATCTATAATTTTTGATTGTAAAGTATTGCATTTGGTCCAAACGTATTATAAACGATTTCATCAACACGATGACTGATGATTCACTCCTAAAAAATTGTTTCTACAAGAATTTCTTCGGATTAAATTGACACAATAGGAGCAAATATTTTATCTGTCGCAACAATCAGATAACATTTTTCAACCATCTCTGCAGCACAAAGGCAACGCTTTTTGCGTTCACTTTTAGTTCACTTAAGATACGAAGTGACTATTCATATCTATAAAACATTAAATTGTTAACTTCAATATATAATTAGTGAAAGCTTATGCACATAAAAACGATGCTATTAACATATATTTAATATTTGTCAAAAAGTGAATGAAAACTTAATACTACCGCTAAATGGACGGGATTTATTGAACCGTAATATTTTGTTAAATAGATTGATGCAAATGTTTTTATCGATAAGATGCAATATCTCATTAATATGGTGATACAAAATAATATCACCCAACCACTTAGTTCTTAGTTTTAATAACTTAATTTTTGGCAAAATAAATTCTAAGTAACAATTTTGTGTCGCAAAAAACATTTGGCAGTATTATTACTCATCAAGGTGAGTGACAAAGACTTTAATAATAAGTTGACACATCAAGGTTATTAACTACCTATTTCTCCTGTAGTTTTTTTTTTTTTAGTAAAAAAACAATCAATTTTTCATTGTTTTGACACAAAAATACGATTTGAAGGTGATGTTTAATTAGTTTGTTTTGTCTTAAAGTTTAATTTTAAGATTTTAAATTTAAGATTAAAACAGTATCAAATTTAATTAAGTGAGGTGTGAGTTCCAAGTAAATTTATATATAAGTATGCTTATTGTAGCTAAAAGCTGTTTTTTTTTATATTTTGTTAGAAAAATAAACCAAATGCAAAAACCGTCACCAAAATATCTTATAATTTACTTAACAAATTAAGATTATTCATTAACAGAAATTTCGATGATTTATATGTAAGCTTATCTTACATGTTATAGATTATTTCTTATAAAAATGACAATTTGCATTTAAATAAGTTCATTAGTCAAATCACTAGAACACATTTATAATCACCGTCAAAGCTCCAAAAATAAAAAAAAAACAGACAGTAATTGTTAAATTAAACTTGATTTTAAGAAGTTAAGCTAGTTTAGAAAAATAAAAGACGTTTTCTAAAGGTCAACAGGCGAAATAAATGAACAATATTGCAGATAAATAAATAAGTTTTATTTGAAATTTATTTAAGAATAACCCGGTGATATGTTGCACCTTAGTATAATTGTTTTCTTTGTTTTTTGCTTGAATTTAGCTGAATAACTTAATTCTACAAATTATTAATGAACTAAAAATGTGGATATTTTTTTAATAACTTCTTAAGATCTTGTTTAATTTGTACTTGTAACTTATAACATTACAATATCCTACCATACATTTTACGGTAGATTTTTTGGGTGTGTCGAATCAAACAAACATACAAAATTTGTAACCTTATCGAATTTCCTTATAAATTAGATTTTAGTGAATAAGATAAAATAGGGTTACCCTACCAAAAAATTAGCAAAAAAAAGGTTGTGAGATATAAGCATATGAAAACATAGTAAGTATACAAATTGTTTTGATTTATTTATTTTTTCCTAAATGAGTTTGATATTATTTTTCTCAAAAACTATTAATGGATACAACTTTGTTTGAAAACCAATATTAAAACCAGTTTATTGGCTTTCGAAAAGGATATAGCTTATGATTGTAGGTAGGTGTTGTTTTTGAATATGTTGTTTGTAAAAGATGCACTTTCATACTAAAAGCTAAGAAAGTGTTACTAGAGCCTTAAAAAATTCTAGCAATATTTGTGTGATCTCATTCTAACAATCTAATCAGAAAACCAATTCTAGGAACCTATGGAAAACCTATCCCTCCTTTTCACATCATTATTGCAGACATAACGTTCTATACACTTTGATATGATATTGGTGCGTTAAACTTAAAACAAAATTCACTATCATTATTATCAAATTTAGAGGTATTTGGGCATCTTATGTCTGCGAATTAAAGTGGGTTATCTGTTGGTTTAATTTGCCATTGATATTGACTCTGCAATCTTTAATGACTCACAAAAGCTGTGAACTGAAACCCTTGGTTCGTTTTAAGTTCGAATGGTACCAAGTACCAATAACTTTCCCTGATTTCTTCGGCTATAAGCATTTATTGCCTATAAGCATTCCAAAAACAAATATGCCATTCAAATTTAATTTTCTATTTGGATTACTGATCAGTAAAGAGATACATTTCATCTTTCATTGCGAAACGGTGCTTTATTTTAAATTACAAAAATAAAATAAAAAATTTCAATTCAATGCCTAGGGACATGTGAATTTCTTTTAATGTTTTCTCCGTGAGTACATGCGCAATTAGCACCCGGATTTAACTGATTGAACCTTTCAATTCAAATAGAGGTTTGAAAATGTTTTGGCAACATCATCATCTCCTGAGATTATATCTAGTAGATATAAATAATTGATTTTCCGTTGAAGCGCACTTACTGAAAGAACTGAAAGGTTTCATGATGTAATTTAGCTGGCATAATTTTAACAAAACCAGAGTTATGTCTATTTGTTTTTTTTTTTTTTTTTTTCTTTTAATGGATTCAGTAGTTGATCTAATCTGACAGAAATGAAGCAAAATTACCAAAACCAAAGTAAAAGCCGACCAGAACGCAATCAATTAATGACCAACTAAGCTATCAGTCTTTAGATTTCAACTGATTGATAAAAAAAATTGAATTGGACGGACGAACGGGCATATTAGTGTCGCGTTGCAGTAATTATTATGATGTTGCACAACTTTGAGGGATAATGCAGAGCGCCTTTGCACAATATTTTTTTAAGTTAAGTTTTGTAAAAACGCAACAATTTCTTATGCGTATCTGTAGCTGAAAATTGCATTCGTGTTTCTTACAAGTCGTTGCTCGCACTCCATATTCATAATTCATATGATTTTAATGAGCTGTATACTTGCTAGCGAACCTGACGCATTTTTTGTTTTAAGGCAATCTAAAGGTGCGATAAATCAACTTATGAGATTTTATCGGGTAGTTATTGGTGGCTGCGTTGGCGATGGTGGTAGATGGTGGTGTAACATATATACATATGTACATATGTACTATGTGCAATCACATTATGACTTTTTTTTCCTGGAAATCTTCAAGCTATAATTCGTGAAAGGATGAAAATCAATAAAAAAGTATTTGAAATGCATGCTTGCTAACGCACTCGTATTAATATTCTAACAAGTTTTAAACAGGACTTTCTGGGTCAGTATGCATTTTTAAGAAATCCTCGGGGGGAGGGGAAATTGTAATTTAAACTATTGAATCAGTTAACACAGTTCTTGCAAAACTAGATGTTCACATAGTTGATAAAAGTTTAAAGCTTTAGTAGATCAGAGGCAGTTGTGGAACAAGTATTAACTTTGGTATCGACACTTCTTCAAGCCAGTGGTGCAAGTCACTTTGTAAGATATGAAAATCAATAAATAATTATAACTTTAGTATTAGTATGCATTTTTCAATGTTTTAAATAAATAATTCCTGACAAATGAATTTAATATTTCAGAAAGGAAGGCGACATTTTGACAAGCAAAAAATCGGTCAAAATAAACCATACAGCTGCTCAATTTTTTTCTTGTCGATCGATTCAACGTAACCCGTGTTGCAGGCTGTGTTTATCAATTATCCCCTATATACCTCCTCCAAATCTGACGTTAAAGTCGTAAAGAATAATCTTTACGTCGTACTCCAGGCACTCTTTTTTATTTTTATTTATTTATTTCATTCATATATCGAGTTTCCTCTTACTTAACTTGACCTATATTTACATTTGAATTAATAATAGTTTAAATAATATGTATCTTTCAAGATTTATGTCTAAATCAAATTTAAATTCACTAAATAATCTCAAAAATCTTAAAAATTGTTCATTTGAACCATAATAATATCTATGCAAAATAATGTAAAACAACTGTGTACCTCGTACGTGGCGCTCGAAAAGGTCGTAAAACTCGTTCTTTTCCTGGAAGGCGTAAACATAGATCAGCAACATGTTCGGAAATTTTACTTTATGCAGATGCTGAACATGCGCTCGCTTATCGCTTTAAGCCCCAGGACTTCTTGCCTTAGTATTCACTACTTCTTGAAACACTTCCCATGGTAGACGTCACAAGATTTCATTCTTGGCATGCCCTCTCCATCCTATCGCACCTCCTGTATATCCTAATTTTAAGGCTGCACGTGGCCTCTATAAGGACAGTACATTCATAAGATGGGAGGTGAACTGAAAAACAATATTGAAAGTCTACGGAATTATTATGTAAAATCGTACTATACTTATGTTTTTTTTATAGCCAGAAACCCTTCTATTTTACATCAAGATAATCCGATGAATAATAAAAAATTATTTTAAAAAATAAAACTTTGAAAAAATGACAACTTACATTTTAACCTGTTTTTTTACTGTACATTTTTTTCCAAACTCAATGGTTTACTTATTATCAATCGAATTCAAAACAGAAAATTGGTTTCACAGTTCTTTTTATATTTCACTTATAATTTAGAAAAAAAAATAATATTTCAAGAAAAAATCAAAATAAATTTGTCTCGTTTTTAAATTAATTTATTTTATTATTTAATTTTGTCTTTCGTTCAATAAATTAATGTTTAATTATTTAAAAATACAATTTAAACAAAACAAAAATATGTAACCACAAAAACAAAGTAAGTTACAATAGAAAATTAGTGTTCAAAAATTATCCATTCTTATTTTAAAGGTCTAATAAATAAGTTAAAAAATCCCCTGAAGATGTTGGCAAAAAAACAAACGAAACTTTGGGAAAATTAATGAATTAGTCTTTTAATTGCATTACAAAGAAATCGATCAATTAAGCCCAAAACTACACAGTAAATCTGAAAAATAAATTACTTTTTTTCATTTTTCTACCAAAACTAAATGGCTTTATTTTCTTAGTAACTTTTTAAATTAAAAAAAAACTATAACTAATAAAAGCTTTTACACTTTTGCATTCAAATAATACCAATGAGCTTAACAAGACAATTTTTTATTTAAAGCAGCATCCAGATCAATACAAATTATTGGTGTTCGTCTCCGCCTTGAATTTTCTGTTCGGCGCAAATATTTTCACTTATGCGATTGAACAAAAAAGTAGGTAAACGTTTACATCAATCTTAACACTAATAAAGCTCTTTGCATCTTAACGAAAGTTCAGCTATTTAAAGGTTTAGTCAAAGTTTCGTTTTTGGTGGAGAAGCAATTAAGATTAACTAAACAACGAATCAAATCATAGGTGAATGTCAAGAATGTCTTACCAACTGGCACATGGTATAATTTATTACACAAAATATGAATACAAAAAGAAATATCATAAACGGGCTGTTACGAATCGGCGAACGGTAAGTTTTTTTTTCTTTTTAATCATTATAGAAAATGTATTACTTAACATTTGGATAACTCTAATTAAGCTATAAAGTTGAATAAATGTTTCGATATTACTGTAAATTTGTTCCCTTTTTGCTTTTGTTTGTCTTGATAAATTGACTTAAACGAATCAATTTTATAGGTCTACCGAATTTATTTTTCAATGAGAGAGATAAGAATTCGAACAATATTATTAAATGGCAATATATTTTTTTTACCAACTCGTACAGTTTAAGCCATTTCTAAGACAATGCAACACTTCAATTGATAATGGCCAGAGGCTAAAAACCTTAGACCAAATTGGAGATGAAGGTCATTAGAATTGAATTGTTTTATCTGTAGCTTTAGGTATGTATGTATGATGCAAGTAAAAGTTTGTTTCCGTTCATGAAATAAATTTGTTTGCTGGCTGTCGTTTAAGTGTAATTTGTTTTTTTTTTCGATATTTTTGAAATATTTTTGACTTCACAAGTGAGTAAGTTTCATTCTGGAGCATATTTAACGAAAACTACATTTGAGTAATGAATACAATTGTAATCGCATAATCTTTTTTTCGTTGTCTCCTCTCAAAGTTATTATTGAAAATCAATTTTTGAACAAAATCCTATTTTAAATATGAAAAAAATAAGTCGTTCAAATACATATTAAGGTTACTTGAATTTTAAAATTGCGATTACAAGTTTCTTAAGACCTTCGTTCTCAGCGATAACTCTTATAGAAACGTTTTATTTATTGCATACAATACGTAATAAATATGTAGGTACAGAAAGTATTTAATATATCAAATTGAATATCTCGTTTGTATAGTTCAAACCCATTTCAGAAATTCAGAAAAATTTAGAACGCAGTCTCGACCTTTCATTATACTCGTATGTAGGCATTCACATCTCCAGGTTTTCTTGCCGATGGCCTGATCTAATAATGTTTCTTTCAATCAAATAATCAATAAAACAAATTGCTCAAAATGTTTGTATTTTTTACTTGACAAAAGCAATTTTATCTTAAAAAAAAACATTAAGTACATAAAACATTGTAGGCAAATATTTACTCTGTTCTCGCACACAACTGCTCCTAACAGTAAATTATCACGATTGATATCGAACAGACCACAGTCTGTCCATAATATGTCCAAGTGCTCATACCTCTTGTACCAAAACAAAACATAACTCAGCTCTCAGAACCAGCAAAACCACTTTGATTGCGGCCTACAGACAAAATTAGGCCAAACTAAGCGCATTCATACACAATCAATATTCACCAACATACTCACCAACAGCACAACAACTTTCGATCTCAATATTATCCAGCAGCCAGTTGGTCGGTCGGAACCCACAAACAAGGGGTATCCCTCCGTCGTCGTCGTCGTTAAACGAGCCACTGTTTTTTTTTTCAAAGTGAATAGTTGACGTAAATTCGTGCTGTAATACCCGCAACTAACTGTTTATATGAAGTAGAGATTAAGCAAAGGCAGACAAACAAATACAAAATGACAAAATTCAAAAGCTTTTCACTTTCCTTCCAAAAATTAAAGAAAAACAACCTCCCCCCACTCTTTTGTGCGAGAGTAAGTTACTTGATGGTCCACGATCGATGACACTGACACCTGTTGCATATCAAACGACTCTCTTATGGCTTAATACCGTACGGTATAACGGAACTTTCAAACTCTCTTCACTCTTTTTGGCAAATCTTTAACTTCTGAAGCCACTCTCTCTCGAATTGCAAAGCTCAAAAGCTTAATTTAAAAATAACTTGATTGGCAGCATCAAGCCTTAAACCAAACCGCTCCTTTAAACCAAAATTGCGGATATTGCACGACTATAGTAATTCGTGTCGATAATAAGAGCAAAAATCTTACACACATAGCCATAGAGTTGAGCTATTATAGCTTGAGCTTAATAAGACACAACAGTGTCTAATGTGTATTTCTATTTCTTTGGTATTAGTTGCCGATGGTAGAGTCGGCTTAAATGAGGGATTGATCTTCGAATTCTTGCCTCTGTCTCAGTGTATGGAATAGAGCTGTGTTGCTGCTGCAATTCGAAGTTGGTAATTTCTTTGCGTGGTCTCAGTAGCAGCAGCAACAGTTGTTGTCTCGAAGACTTGGTTCATTCAGAAGGTTTTAAATAACCGTTCATAGTTGAGGTTGCCTTTAGTTTGGTGCTTAAACGCGGGTCGCGCATTTCTTATTTCGCGCAAATCTGGCTGGCTGATTGGTGTTCTCTTTTATTTTCTTTCATAAATATAGTTTTTACACGATTGTAGTTCCGCAAATCCTTCAATAGACCAGTGTACATGAATGGATAAATCATTATATGGATACTTCTTCGAATAAGCTGTGATTTTTGTTTTGTTTCGCGGAGTTTAACTTTATTTAAAATTGCTCTGGATGCTTTTGAAAATACAAAAAAAAAATTAAATATACCTATCAACCTCAAATAAATTATATTATTATGTGGTTATTGTGACATATTTTTTTTTATTAGTAATGCATTTTATAAGGTGCAATTTCTAAAGTGCTGAAAAAGAAGAAAAATAGGTATCATATTTCGAAAACAACTTGAATATTTTTACAAAAAAAAAAGAAGATAAATATACAAAAAAAAATATAAGGAACAGCAACGGTGACAATGTTTGTGAAGTGGATTTTTAATTTTGGATTGAACAGTTTGCCTGTTATCCTGACAATAATAACTATTCTTTTGGATACTAATCGCCATGCAAGTGCCGTACGTGTTGGATCACCATCAAGAATTAAAGGTAAAAAAACTGTTTTAAATAATGTTATATAAGGGTGGTTACTTTTAAAATATTTCGATACTTTTCTAAAAATAAATGGAAAATTTGTTATTAAAAATAAAATAATATTCGATTTTCAACTGACTAAAACAGTTTCTTAAATGAATTTAACCTGAAAACGAAGTATGCAATTTGATTTCTTTTATAATGATACATTTTTAGAAAAAAAAAAATTTTAAATCGTTAGAGCCGTTTTAAAAAAAAAAACTATTTTTTCTGCATAAAATTTTGCAAGGACTTTTATATAAAAAAAATTGGTTCGCCATTTTTAAGATATTATTTATCGACATCTTAAAACTATGTTTTGAAAAAAAAATATTGAATAGTTTTCGAAAAAATGATTTTTCAAAAAAAAATTCCAAACTTTTTTTAAAAATCCAAAAAAACTAAAAGCATTCATGTAAAAGAAATTGCTGAAATTGATTGAACCATGAAGGAGAAAATCAGAATTAAAAAAATCAGTTCTATGGCAGGTACCGTTAATAACCGTTTTTGAAAAAAATGGTTTTCGATTAAAGATATACCTTATCCAAAAAAATGACCATGATTTTTTTAATCAAAATCGTAGGAACCATTATTGAGAAAAATAAGTTTTTCTAAAATCGGTATATGACAGGTACCGTTATTTATGGTAAAAAAAAAAAATTCAAAAAACCTGTGGGGATAGTCCCCAAAAAACGCCATATACCAAGTTTGAAGTAAATCGAACCATCCGTTCAGGCAGACAGAATTGTCGGACCCACTTTTTTCTCATTCTCTATCATCGTAATGTCATGTTTGATTGTTATCTCAACTTTTTTTCAGGCGAATGAGATATAGCACCTATATCGCAAGTAAAAAGGGGCAAACAGAATTTGGTTTTTGAATTAGCATTGGTTTATATTTGGTTATAAATAATGGATCGAAAAATGTATAACTAGATTGATAAATTTACACATTAGGGGAAAGGACATTCAACTATCTTACTAAATATTTTAAACACATTAAGGTCTTTATAATTTCATATCGGTGACATTAAGGCATAGATACCTCCTAAAACATAAACTATTCTTGTTTCACCAAAGCCCACAGATTTGGAGAAAATTACTTATTTTCTTTGACTTGTATCCAAATAATTAATCGCAATAAATATAAAAATGTAAAATTATGTTAACTGCTCTTAATTCAAATAAAAGTGATTCCAATTAGTTATGTTTTAAAGCACTAAATTTCAAAATTTGTCAATTATCAATTGATAGTTGACAATTGCAGTAGGGGGGTATGTTTCCTTGCAATAGCCACACCTTTTTCTACTAAACCATTACTTTTTGATTATACATAGGACTTGAAAAATGTATTTGGGTGTTGCATTCGAAAGAAAAACGTTCAAATTCAGATGAGCCAAAAGGAATGTTGTTAGATTTTAGAACGGTTGGGAATTCAGTCTGGTCAAGAATTCGAGTTTAACATCAATGGTTTTTGCATCTTAAGATGTGGTAAATGTAACCAAATAGATAATTTACCGTTGTAATTTAGATGGTACCCATTATAATGAGTCTATAATTTAAAAACAGCAATCCGTGTTGATTAAAATCATCTAAATTCTGAAACATGATATCCTGGCCAACATTCTACTTCATTATTTCAAATTCTAGCACATAACTAAACCAAACAGCCAAAAATACCTAGTTTTTAACTAGCACTAGGACGAACTCCATCGACCGTAACATGGCGGTTATATTCATCGACAAAAAAGAATTCCCAACATTAGCATAAAAAATCCGTAATGTACGGTAGGTTTTCTTTTGTGGATGAAATAATCAACACCCGCTTCATTGATGATTTTTCGACAACATTTAAAGAGAGGAGTTTTGGGCGCTCACAACTAATGAACTATTGAATAACTTTATAAATCGAAATATCTTGTTGGTGACACGAAAGCAGTAAATGTCATTAAACCCTACTACATAGATTTCTACCAGTTGTCCCTTGACAATAAAAATAAAAACAAAGCATTTACTTATACAAATTAGTTTAACTCTAAACGCCTTTGATCTCAATGTATACAATGAATTAAAATTATTGACTTTAAAACAATTATCCATTCTCCTCAATTCACCGCTACTCTCAGTGTCCCTGAAGTACAATTTTCATTCAAAGTTTTTCGTTGAACAAAATCTTTCATGAATGGCAAATATTTTTAATTTCAGGTGTCTAATACACATGCATTGTATTTATACAACATTAAAACACTTTAAAACTAGTTGGAAAAAATCGTTTTTACCTCGATTAAATGAGAAAAAATACATCAACTAGGTCCACAGAGATTTCTTAATTCTTAAATGAACATGTTTCTTATCACTTATGTGGGTTACCTTAATCATTAGTCATTCACTTCAGCATTTACTATGTGTATAATTAATTAACATTGTAACTGACTTTGTAGGTTTATATCCAATTGATTGAATATAATAATTATAAAAAAGAAAAAAAAAACTTTGGAATCTGAAATCGACACCATACATTAATTGGAGTGATATAAGAAATAATAATTATTTTGCAAAACCAGATTTGGGTAGTTAGAAGTATTTCTTGCTTTCATACAAAAATTCCTGCATATTTAAAAATGGATTTAAGTTATATTTTCAACAGTGGAATTTTTTCTAGTGGTCCCATTTATAGGTCAAAATTTGTACTAAATATTACACAAGTAATATGCAGTTAAATGAAACTAGGAAATAGATCAAGGATTCTCGGGTAATGAATGAATGAATGAGTATATTAACGTTTTATTGATTTTTGTTTGTACGTTTACGACTATCGATTTGAAAATTACGGAATGACCCTCCAGGAAAGTGTACGGAGAAACAAACAAGAAATCACTCAATGGATACCTACTTGACCGAATAAAAAAAAAAGGAATTTTATTATTTCTTTTTTTTTATAAAGGGTCAGTAACATAGTTGTTAAATGCCAATCATCCAGTTGTGACTCAACTAGAAAACCATTCATAGATCAAAAACACATAAATTTGATCGCTGAATTTTTATAAAAAAAAATAATATTTTTCGGTTATACATATAAATTTGGGCGATAGTATGTTACGTACAAAATAAATATCTGTCATTATATCCAACATTATTCCAAATTATAATTCAGTAAGTTGCAATTTGAATAATGTAGGCCATTAAAGAGGAAACAAACAAATTTTATTGTTTATATATTCAGGTTCAATTTCAAAATTAAATCATTCACATTTGCTAAACAGTTAAATAATGTAATTTATATGACAAAAAAATAGTATTTACTGTTTTCTAGCTCAAAAACTATACCCAAAATTGTAGATGAATGTTATTCTGTGTCGACCTAGTTACTTTCTTATCTCAAGTTTTTGAACGTTAAATCTTGAACTGATAATGCTAATGATATTTTATTCTACATATTTCTTAAAATATTTCATCTAGTTCGATGGTCATTTATATTGACAAGAGAAGTTAAACAATGTTTTAAGCGATTTATACTTTTAGTTCTACACTCTATTACCACTTTTATTCTGCTTCCTTATCATTCACATTTACGAAGACATATAATGGACCAATCCAACCTGTCACTACGCCACACCCTCGATCGCCTTGCAAAACATGTAATTTACAATTATTTGCTATTAATTGTTGCTTATTTAAATATAATTTTTCAAGAGTTCTTGATTAAAGTTGAATGAATTATTGTAAGAATGGTACGCTTACCATAACTACAAACTCATTTATATACATATGAATCCTTAATTAATTAATATCCACACTTTAAACTGCTTTACACGAGTAATTAGAAATAATGATAAACCTAGAAGTTAAATAGTGAAACCAATGTTTTCAAAATGCGTATAGCTTACGCATTTAAAAAATACTAATAAAGCATTTTTTTTATTAAGATATTGTTCAATAACTTTACAAATTATCCAATCTTGTGAAATACAATTCTGCACGAGTGAAAAACCTTGTCTAATGTTGCACACACACACATTTTCAGATTGAACTCCGAGCAAATTTTCTATGTTGTGTTTCTCTTTTGCTGCACACAATTCTTGTGCGTATCTTGCATTCCAGTAACCCACTTTAAACAGCCTCCTTTTAGCTTTGTATCGTTTAAATAATTTAAATGAAAACAAAATCGTCAGCGACCAATATTACGTGCACGTATGTACACACTACCTTGCGTATGCTCAAACAAGTTGTAAGATTATTTATCGAAAGATTTATCAGTGATCCAGTTTAAAATGAGAACATAGAACAATCTTCTATAGTATACATACACACGACATCTTAAAGATACTTTCAATAAAAAAAATATTATTTTTTAACGACTGGTTCTGGCAGATCAAGTTGAAATATAGACAGACGACAAAAACACAACTCGTTACTGCAAGTAAACTAACAATCTAAAATCTCATCACTTATGTCATGTGATTTAAAGCAGATTTGGTTGAAATTCGTCTCTTAATTATGAGGCGGAGAAATTTTTCTGACTTCTTGACGAACCTACATACTTCTCAGTATGTTCATTTGAAAGATTGATAGTTTAATTAATGTCACTCGAGGTTAAATTAGTGAGACTCTTAAAATCTCGATTGTGTCAGTAACAATCGCTGAATACAAATAATAAACTATACGTGCATCACTTGAAAGTAAAATAAAATACACTAGGTCGCACGTACTTGCCATTATATCTCAAAATAATTTTTAAAAAATCACACATTTCCGCAAAAGTAACAGTATTGTTGTTTGAAGAAAAAAACACAATTTGCCTGCGAGATAAATAAAGAAACAATACATATTAATGATTTTACTCTCTAAATTAAAGACAAGATTAAATGTTGATATTGCCACTATAAATGCCACATCATTATCTTAAGGTTTTACAGGAATTAAGTTATTCATTCTTATTTTTTTAATTTATAGTTTAAGTTATTCAATCTTATTTTTTTTTTTAATTTATGGAAAAACATATTTCAATGATAAACTTATGTGAACAAGTACGTCTCTTATTGGTCGTCTGTCTATTTCCGCTCGATTTAACAATTTATATTGACCAATTAATATTTACAATTTTCTTAAGGCTTATCATCTTAGTTTATGAAATGGTTTGTTCTTGAATATGTTGGTAAAAAAAAGTCCTAGCTTGATTGCAATGTTGTTTTTAAATTAAATGCACAAGAAGATACAATTTAATTAGTTCATACATTTAATATAGAATGATATGAGGATCATAAAACAGTAAAATGTAGAAACGACTCGACGTGCACGTACATATAACATGGATTTTTGTATACTGAATATTATCTATATTGAATAGTTTTTAATGTCTTAAGTAAAAATGTTTTTAAGAAAAACTTTGGAAAACAAAAAGGGGTTATATGTTCCCACCTTCTCTTTTATTTTTTTTCCAAAAATACACAAATATTTGTACACATTGTGAATACTAGCTTTATTCGATTCATAGCAAATGTTCATTTATAAATTAATACTTTAATGAAGCCTTATGAAAAAACCAACAAGAAAATAGAGTTTTTAAATTTAAACAAATAACTGAAATATATTTTATGATTTTTTAATTAACTGAAAATTATTTAAAATTAGAAACCGTGGCGAAGGACAAATATTTTATAAAAATGTCGAAATAGATCACTTAGAAATTTAAGACCTTGCAGTTCACATAGTAACTCTTTACAAAAATTCAAAAAGTTATAATTTAGTTGATGATGTGTTTTTGTTAAAGTTCGAAGCAATGCAAACCCCAAAATCTCATTAAATACTAAATAAAACATTTTTTCTAAACCTGCAATCAACTGGTTTATTGATATGCTTTCAACTTTCTATCAGTTGGCAAAAAGTTCAATTACATTGATCGTTAAGAGGAGCAACAACTTTAAAATTAAATAATCAAGATATTGCTACTACCAATAAATAATCGGACGGCGTTGGCTCGAATAAAATAAATAAATAATTTTTACACATTCAACTTCTCTCCACATCAAACTCTTTCAATTTGTTTTTGCTGGCAGGGATGACTAACCTGGAACTCAAGCTCTCTAAACTATAACTATGAGACCTGGAAACTTCATCACCATTAATATGATGTATGTGTGCTAATGTGGAACACCTTGTGTGGTTGACTTGAAGGTCTGTGACACTATTTATGTGTATTTCTAATAAAAATTAATTCAAAGAAGAAAAAAACGTTCTAGCGTGGGAAAGCAAAAAACAAGTGCTTATACCGCATATCACATTACAACGTCACTAATAATACCAACAACTCCACATCATAACCTCTTTTCCCACGAGCCCTACATTTCAGATTTATGATTGATTGAGATACATAGTATAAAATTGAGATTATGATCATGATTCAAGGAAAGCTTACGAAATGGTTAGCCCTTTTGCTTTGAATATGACTCAAAACCAACACAACACTCATGACAAATTACGGGTTTCCTGAAACCTGTGTGAATAGAGGCTCATATTTCATTTTCTGTACCATGAAGATAAATGCCCATACCAATACGACTATGCACGCTTCTGCCAGCTAAATAGGAAACCATTAACTTTTTCCCAGCCAATTGATTGATTTTAATGCGAATACAGCCTGAAGCGTGAAGGGAATAG
Source organism: Meliscaeva auricollis (assembly GCA_948107695.1). Taxonomy (NCBI): domain Eukaryota; kingdom Metazoa; phylum Arthropoda; class Insecta; order Diptera; family Syrphidae; genus Meliscaeva; species Meliscaeva auricollis. Next base: position 95,328,496 of record OX403618.1, read on the forward strand.
AAACAAAGGTGTGAAGTCAACCGCAGGCTCCTGAATTATAGTGGTATAAAGCAGTAAAAGGTGTTTACTTTTTTCTGTGCTTTTCTTTTGCTTTTTGTTTTTTTTTTCACTTCTTGGTAAGTATTTCCTTTTCCTTTCAATGGTGGTGTTTTCTTTTTCCATTTTCAGAGAAAAAACCAGACGTCATGTCACCACTATTACCTGCAAATATATTAAAAATGTATTTTTCAATTAAAAGGTGCACAGTAGGTGCTTTATCAAGGTATTGATTTTAAACAACTAGGTATAATTATAGTCGTTTATTTTGTACAATCGTTATCGTTAAGGAAAAGTTAGAAGGTTGGACATGGACTGGAAGAATTGAGAAAATTTCTAGAAAAAGTACAATTGACGTGCTCTGGAAGACGAATATACCTTCGTCTAATCGAAATTCAAGAGATATCTGACCAGAAAAAGCTATTGTCACTGAATCTGGGTATGGTTTCAAATCAACAATAATAAGTGCTAATAAAGTTTTCGAAAAAAGTGTTCACAACTAACAGCTGTTCCCAAGCGACATCTCTTACTACGAAAAATTAGAATTTCAGTCTTTATAACAATGCTCACTTATGGTCTGTAAGTAGCTTAAACAAACTGTTATAATAAGAAACTGTGTACCTTGACTGATAGTTTCCGAATGAATTCTATATCTTACACCTTAGCTATATAAGCCTTAGCAAAATTTTTCAAAGATAAGCAATAAAAGTCTATTCCAATTTTTTTCGAAAAATCACGGGTGAGTTGAAGTTTTTTGTGAATTAGAAATTTATTTCAACCAAGTTTTTTTTTAATGTTTGAGATTTTTCATATTAAAATTGCATTTTGTAAAAGGTGTAGATATTTCATATTTCATCTGATGATTCCATAAAATACCACCTGAATGAAAAACGAACTTGTTTATTGTTGTACTTGAACTTAAAACTTGAAATAATAATTTTCGTAAACGGTTTTTCATTTCCCTTCTATCCCAAGCCTTGCAATTTTTTTTTTTTTACTTAATTTATATTTGGAACTTGTCCAATCCTTCAAATGTTATTCACCCTTTCGGTTAAGACTATAACAATTATTTCCTCGACATGAAAAACTTGTAACGCTTGGATGTAAAAAGCTAATGCCTGTTCCGTCACGCCAGCCATCTCCTAAAATTGATCATCAATATAAAGAAAACCTGAAAACTTAAGGAGGGGTTTTATGGTTCATCTGTATTTGTTAAACGCCACGGCACGAGCATAGAGTATTAAAACTCAAAAATAAAATAAAAAAAAAACATGTGGAAATTCAGCTTGACGCATCTAGACAGGATAAACTACGATTTACACTCTGTCAAGACTTCAAGAGACTTTGTTTTATTTCTTTCCGGTTAGCGGTAAAAGAAAAAAATTATCTCCATCAACAAAAACAACAACAAAAAAACAACTGTATCTTCTTCAGGCACTGGATGGCTGGCTGGTTGATGCTAGTGGTGGCGATGCATTCATGTTTGTCTAACTTTTTTCATGTATAAAGTTGTTGTTGTATTTTTTTTTTTTAATTTTTATTTTTGAAATGTCAGAGAAGAAAATTGCATGGAAAAGTTGTTCGTTTACTTTAAGAAGTTCATTGCGATCACGATTTTTTTTTTTTCATTATTTTGTCTAACAAATATCATTTGTTGGATTGAAGGACACTAACTCGTTTTCAAGTTAGGTTGACTTTTAATGCATGAATATGCTTTGTCTGTGAGTTTAAAATGATTTAGCTTTAGAGTTTGAAAGAATTCTTGATACTTTCTGTCTGCAATGCAAATATTTGTTGAAAAAAATTAATGTTTAGCATGCCCCAACCACACAATTTTAATTATAATTGCGACTTTTGATAGTATCTTAAAAGAATTCATTAAATATAATAATTTTAATACGAATTCAGACAACAAAAGACCTACTAATTAACAATTAGAAGTAATAATAATTTGCTTTTTGCACTTCCATTAATTAATACACTTTTTTTACTACTTTTTTTTACTCATCAATTTTATAAATCTAATACCTTCATTTTTTGTTTTGTTTTTCTTTCTTCTAGGTAAGTCTACTTTGTTTCGCGCTGGACTTGTTTAATAAAAACAAGAAAATCCTATACGTATGTTTGTTTATTTTAAAATTCTAACTAGCCTTATAGAACAAAATTTTGTATGAACTTAAATCCATATACAGAAACATCAATATTTCCATCTGAGAGGAAAGAAGAGTAGGTAATTATGTTGTATATTTAAAAGAAAATTCATAACATTTTTTTTTTATTTGACAGTAATTTTACTTTTAGAGTAAATTTAAAAAAAATTAATTGACAAAAAAAAACAAATTTTTGTTGGGCTTTGTAAAGGGCAACAAAATTAAAAATCCATTGTTTCTCAGAAACCAAAAAAGATATTTAGAAAATTCTAGGAAATAATAATTTTTTATCTTATTTTTTTTAACTAAAATTTAATTTTGTTACCACCACCTTAAAAAAAAAACAATCAATTATTTTAACTTTAAAGCCCTTCATTAAAAAAAAAACGTTAAGCCCTGGATGAACACTTTCTTGGTGCAATGAAATAAGTCCCCTGAATCATAGTCCTCCAAGGCATTAAATTCTCACTTAATATAAAGTAAATCGGCTTAAGTAAAGTGGACTTCATTCCTGTGCAAAGTAGGGACTAACTCCATATGGAAACAAAGTTTACATTCGAAAATATGCAAAGGAATCTAAATTCTTGTTCTAACTAATCCTGAGCTCACGTGGAAGGCCCTTACCCTGGCCTTGCGAAGATTCATTTACAGTAATTAATGTGATTTTTGATTTTTGGCAAAGAGTTCCAAATTAATGTAGGACACTACATGAAATTATTTAGTTATAATATTCTTTGTTTTGTTGCTACTTCCACTGAAAAACTGGTATTGGGAGAAATTAATGACTCAATCGAGATCAAAATCAACAAACTAAATATATTAAAAGTATCAAGGCTAATTTCCCTTCTGTACCTAATGATTCAATTGATTGTACGCAATTCATTATTGCCAATTCTTATAATTAAAATAATGCAAAAAAAAGAGTATTTCTTATGAGAAAAAAAACTAATACCTAACTCAGCACTCAGAAAGCTAATAAATCATATTAAGTGCAACAATTTATTCAACCTGTTTGTCCTGTCCATTTGATTTAAATGCTCGTATGAATGTACCTACTTCGATATAATCAATTTTACTCATTTTCAGGGATAAATATAAATAGAAAAACGTAAACCTTTGACCGTGTTTAGCAAAAAAATGTTTTATGCTTAAAGTCTAGCAAAAAGTTCTGGTCCTAAAGAAGTTAAAGTTCTCGTTTTTTTATTGATTGCTATCATAATTATAATTGATTTTTTTTTTTGTATTAAAAGTAAGATACAATGTTATTAATCCAGGAAGTATTTACAACCAGAAAAAAACAATAATAAATGCGACTTATTTGATGTTTGAATCTGTGCAAAAAAGAATTTAGTTTCTGTGTAGTCCATAAATTTCCGTATTCATAAATACATAAATGTTTTCTAAGCTTTTTTTGAAATTAACTTCAATTGTCCTTGATAAAGTGTATTCCTAGCTCTAATATTTTTTTTACAATTTCTAGTGCAGTTATATACTTTGTCTTCTAAATGGCTTATTCAAAAGAATGTTAAAAATGGGCCTTGAATACGTAAGGCAGAAAACATAACAGGCTGGGAATTTAAAATATATTCAATAACTCAAGACGGCATTGGGTATATGAATTTCATTCATTAAAAACTATATGCTGCATCTTTTTATGTGAGTCATCTTTTTACCGAAGAACAATGTTTAATCTTTTACTCTCATTTGGACACTATGATATTTACTTTCCCTGACGATTTTTTTCGTAATGAAAATGAACTTATACAGGAACACAAGTATTTTCTTCAGAAGTATTCAATAAAAGAAACATCTAAAGAAAACAAAAATAAAACACGCGATATGTAATCATATTGAGATGTTAGCGTATATACAAATAATACAGAAAAATATACGATAGAAAGTGCAATCATGAGACCATTGGTTTATGTGAGAATTTCTTTTGTTAAAATGAATAAAACGTGATGTGATTATTTTTAACCGATACAGTCTATACCATAGCTGCTTCGGTGACATACTTATGATAAACTTATAAAAAAAATATATGATCTGCTTATTAAAGAAAAAGTTTCAATTTCTTTCAAACAAGATAAAAGATTGGAAGGCATTGTTGTTGATTTAAAAGTGAAAATATTCATCATCTGTTGTTTTTATTTTTATTTTTTTTTGCATAACATTCACTCATGGAAATTTTATTCTGATTTAAATAACAAAAAGATACACATCTTCAAACTTCAATATTTTTTTTTTTGAATCGGAGCTTAATTCTGTTGTAACGGGTTAGTAATAAAGGCAATTTTCTCAGTTAATCGGCAAAGGACAAATTATACCATTGTCTTTTTATTAGTGTAAAGTGTCATCACCAAAATGAGTTAAATGAGTTTATCTTTAGATTTTTGTCAACAAACATAGCTAAACCTAGATAGATAAATGAAGACTCGAATTTGAATACAATTTTTGTATTGGGTGTGGTATACCTGGATTTAAGACTTAATTCGGATTCAATTTTATCTTTGGATTCAGTCCTGTTCATTGGTTAACTGTTGACTCCGAAGAGTGAGTTGTTTTTTTCAGGCTGCACTACACACATAGACTGTTTCTTACTTTCAATGTCTAAGAACTCATGATATCCAAATCGTTCAGTTTGAAAACTCGATGGCCTATCTAGGACAATTGTCCAGAATAAAACTAAGACTCACAAAAATACATTCAATAGCATTTAAAAAAAAACTCTTCCGACCAAGATATTTTTATACTTAAACTTTTTTAATTCTTGATAATTAAAAAAAAAACACACAAAAGACACGAAATCTGAAATCATTTCCTCATTTTTATGAGGAAATTATGAATATGATATTTATGCTATTCCATAATGTCGCATTCATTTACAATGAATGCAAGCAAACCCCTCGGAATAAATATTTATTACTTCAACATGAAAATTCTTCTTCCTCTACACTTTGTAAACTGATTTGACATATGATTGACAAATTGCTAGGAAAACTTTGATTTCATGCTTTCTTATAAATAAACAAAATTTCCTGATTTTTTTAACTATTCATAATATATGGCTTGAGAAAAGCACAATACTGCAATGTGTGGGATAACAATATGAGAAGAAAAAAAAACGTGTGACATTTTCAGACCCTACTTTTTTTTTTAAATGTCCTACCACCTCAACAACAGTTTATTTAATTTTTGCTGACATTACGGACAAAATATACATAATTCCCACTCATTAAAAATGCAATTTCAAATTTGGAGCATAAGAAATGCAAAAGCGTGCAGTGCATTTTTAATTTTATTTAAATTAATACAACTCACTCATTGTTTTTTGCAAGAAAGCCACAATCAACAAATTCAAAAACCAAAATTGTATTGTAAAACGTATAAAATAAATTTTAGAATTTTATTTATTTTTTTTTTCTAGTATACTTTTACTTATATAAAAAATTCTTGTTTATAGCTTTTCCTATGGCACAATTACTTTGATTGCCAAACATTTACCACGAGGCACTTAATTTATGGTTTTGTTGCAAATGCACAAACCGCATTTGTTTTAGGTGGGAACATCACCATCTTTGAAAGACAATAGAATTTAAATCATATTTCATGAGAAACATTGTACAATGAGCTGAGGCTTTTTGAGGTGCACATTAAAACAGATGTAAGAAATGCAGGGAAGTCATTGCGCAACAAATGGCTCTGTCATCGTGTATAGCATACTGGTCTAAAAAGAAGGGAGGATTAACTGTGGTATTTTTCTTGGACTTATGGTATTTTTTTAATGACATGCGCTAATTTGAAAATTCAAAGAATAAAATTCCAATTTGAGTTTGACATTAGTGTCAAAGTACATAGATAGGTACCTACGGATTGGCTTTGATATTATATTTAAATTCCTTATTGTTCTCAAATTTTATGTTCATTCACTGATACCGTGCAAAAATTGCGATTTATATGTAATTGTATTCAATTGTCCATATGTAATCATAATTTCATTTATTACTTTTGTATTTTGAAAATTGATATTTTATGGGAATTCTTGGGAATATATTAACTGAAATACAATTCTTTGTAAAATGTTGAAATTATAAATTATGAGTGGAAAATATCCATGCAATATATCAGAAATAATTTATACATACAAACAAATAGAATAAATGTTCAGGCCTGGTTGTTTTTATTTATAAAACTTTTTGAAATATGAGTCAAACTGACTGTGGAATGTTCATCAAAGGTTTTTTAAATGTTGTAAAATGTTGATGAAACATAAAAAAAAAAGAAATAAATGTCAATGTTGATGAAACAAGAAGAAACATGATGATTTATTTCAAAAACTGTCTTTTCGAGAAATCTTTTATGTTGTACCTACAATGTTTTAATGTTTATTTGAATGATTGAATCAAAAAAGTGCAAAAGTGAACCCTTCATATAATTTTAAACAAATGCTTAAAATACTGCCAATTTTAAATAACACTTTCAAACCAATTTCTTTCTAAAATTTAAATAAAAAAATAATTTAGATCACCTGAACTTGTACAAGTTAAAAATATTTTATTTTATAAAAAAAAAAATACCATTAAGACAAAACAAATAACAAAATCTATTAATGCCAATAAATAAAACACACCCACTGCCATTCACATATCATACATTTTTTTTTTTAGTTTTAAATTTTGTTGAAAAACACGAAAATAAAAATCAGAGATAAAAATAAATCTGAACAACTTAAATCTCTCTCAGGTTTAAACTTCCTTTTACCCAATGGTCCAAACACTTTAAAGTACCGAACGAGAAAAGGATCAAGCTAAAAGAACACGACTATAAGTTAAATAATAAAAAAATGCAAAACTTGAAAAAAAAGAAGGGAAATTAAATTAACTAAGATTTTAAATGCCTTTCGTCCATTCACAGCTTGTTTGTTTTTTGCATTTGTTTTTATTTATATCACAAAGTTATAACATACGAAACTATAATATGTGAGTTTATTCAAAATTTGACACCCAAAGTAGAAAAAAAAACTTTTACAACGTCGACAACCCAATAGCGCTGATTCCGCTGCTTCGATGTTTGCTATTATGCAACACATGACCACAGTTAGCAATAAACCAGCAATATGGTGCTTCTAGCAGTTTTGGTTTTAGTTGTGCAAAAATGGTAGGTATCTTAAAGCTTATCTATCTTAACACTATAGGAACACAAAGAAATATTTATACATTCATCGAAGTCATTTCAATTTTGGTTGTTCTGTTTTATTTTTCTATTACAGTTACAGTTAAGGGAGATTGTTGTGTATATTGAGCTCGCATCAGCCATGGACTCTTTATCTGGCTGCAATAAATTTAAATTAGGAGCCGAACTCGTGACTTGTCTGTTTTTTGTTTATTTTGTAAGATATCGATTCTTTTACACTCGTGAAATATGGTTTACGCGACATAAAAAAAAAACAAACCTATAAAGTGGGGAATTTAACTGGTGATTCGTTTTCGAATGTCGGTTTAATTTTAGTCATTGGATATTTTAAATAAATAAATATAAAGATCACATCAAAGTGGTTTCCCATAGAATGATTTGAATAAGTTTATTTAAGTGTTGACATTTCCTAAGGATAGAGAATTTTGTGATAAATTTGTTGGTGTACTATTAATATTTGTCTTGTCAAGCAATAATCAACTCGTATTTATAATGGAATTATCGCTTTTTATTCAGAATTTTAACAGGTTGTTTAACTGACCATCTATGAATTCTCATGTCTGCACATAGTTGTTATATGATAATATTGTTATACATTAACTTTGTGATTCAGTTGTGGCAAGTGCCTCTTCAACCTATTTGTATTAATAAAAACAAACTTGACTAGAAATTAATAGAATAACTTAGTGTATTTTTTTCTAAAAATTGATATTTTCATTTAAAAATATTTAAACTCCCAATATATCAAAATAATAATCGATTTAAATGACGAATAGATAAACCTTATTCATACAAAACAAAAGAGCTGAGGTCAAAACTTATACAATTATTTGTTTTGTAATTTTTGTATATTATGTTGCATGTGCGATGTACGAGTATCAAGAATTCCATATTGCAAATGTTTAAATCCTGTATAATAAAAGTGATATTGAAATAAATTGATATTCTGTTGCACAACTTTACTTTAAACTTCCTAATTGTAATTAATTTTATAAAATACCGATCTATATTTAATAGCAACCTACCAGGTTTAATGATCTTTAAATTAATCAACATTATTAATTTTTTTGAAGTAACTTAAGGCAAATTAATTTGAAATCTCAAATAAAATCGCCAAAAAGTTAATTGAAATAATAAAACAAGCAATTAATCAATCTTGATTAAACAAATGAGTAATCAACTGCCAAATAAAAACGCCCTTTCTTTATAAAGGTATGTTACATGTTTGCTTTAGTGTTTTAATTGATAGATGTGCTAGATAATAGATATTAACAAATCATGGAATTCATTCAGAGAGTGCAGTTTTCTTAAAACATTTAAAACTATTTGTGCTCTTTACTTCAATATGTTAGCTAGAATTTTTTTCCAACGTGTTATTGTGCATGTTTTTTTTTAAATATTTAAGCTAAAATCCGTTTATCATATTTAAACAAATTCTTACATCAGTTCGATTATGAGTTTTTGTATTTGTTGATAAATTACTTAATATAATTTGAATACCTAATGTTTATTTTCTTAATTAACTTTGATGAATGGTTTTTCATAATGACTGACCTCAACCTCATTATATTCGATTTAAATAAAAAAATTACTTGATTGATATTTTTTTGCTACCGAAAATATAAGAGGATTGTACGGCAAATCAAGCAAGTAAGTTATAACTTCTTAAAATTAAAATGTGCTCAAACATTTAAAAAAATAAAAGTTAATAAGACGACTAATTAATATGATGCACATATACATATTAATGTTTAAACAAGTACAAAATTATAAATTCGATTCAAGATTTTCTTTTCCTCTGCGGAACACCCATTTTCACTTAAACACCACCAGCATAGTTAAGCAAGTAATTTATGTATGTATTATGTAGTCTAAGTCGTTTAGCAAATCTAGTTTATTTTATAAGCTTTTTTATTCGAAATAGAAATATATTACTGTTGAGGAAAGAACAACTTTAACATGATAAATCCATCATAATTTCTGATAAAGCCAGTTCAGATTTTTGAGAATTTATTCTGATTGAATTAAATCCAAAAATTTTATTTCAGTTTTTAACAGCCAAAAGTGAAAAATTTTATAAGCATACAAAATCAGTTTTTCATATCACTTACATGTTTATCAAACAGTTTTAAGTTTTCTTCATATTTTGATTATCTAGGCAAAAAGAGATTATGTGTGTGAGCAAATTAGGTTAGCATTTTTCTGGATGTTACCATATGAAGACTTCAAAATTGTAGATTATTTAAGCAGCTGATTTTTTCATCCTTACCTTTGTCGTATGGTTTGTTGCTACTTATTTTCAGTGGTCTATTCTTTGAACAAGTCATCACCATTTGAAATTTATATAAGAAATGTTTAGTAAAATTACATTTAAGTCATTTCACACAAAAGATTAACGAGATATTCTTCTATAAATATAATTTCCAATACAGAAATATATAGGAATATAAAAAAATTCAATTGAGGTAAATATTTCTCATTGACAGAGTTGTAATCCCAAAAATAATAAATTTATCATCTAAGTAAAACATAAATACGATTTCATGACGACATAGTTAACCAAACAATACTAATCAAAATACCTCGTTATCTAATTGCGTTCAATTAAGAAAATATATTCATTCGAAACATTAGTACCAACATAGATCAAGTTAAATAGGAATAATATAATAATCCTCCCAGGCAATCGTAGATCCCTCACCACGCTCACATCTAATTGGAGATTTGTCAAAATGTCTGATTCACAAAATTCATTCAGGCACAACCAAAACACACACTTTCTTTTACCTTCACAAACCATCCAACAAATCTGCAACACAACTTTATACTAACTCTTAATGGCATAAGCAATGTATATCTTAAAAAGAACTCGGTTACTCTGTCAATGGTTGACCGAATCTGGCTCAAATAACGATTACAATTGAATATCGAGTACAATGGCACAAACAAAATGACACACAAAAAGTTGTACTCGCGACAGCAGCAGCGCCAGCGTTGGCGAATATTATGTAAGCCTTTTAGACAGAAATAAACAAACAAACAAAAAATACAAATACTTGAACTAAAACAATTACCAAGCTAAGATAGTAATCAGTTTTGTGGCCAAGAGAGAAGCCGGCTGCTCCAATTCGAGTTGACTTTTTGTACAAAAGAAAAAAATACAAAAACTTTTTGACAACTTGCAAGCTATACAATCGTGATCGTAGAACGCGCGCTCGTGTTCAAATCACCTGCAACTTTAAACCTGGACATGCAACAAGAAAGTATCTATTTACACAGAATATTAAGTCTTTGTATCGTCCGTCGGTCGTCTGATGTGAACCAGCATCATCTGTGCCATGGCTTATTGTTAGTGCGGCTTGATTGATTTTAAATGTTTAGACTTTTGTCACACTATGTCTATGTAGGTCCTGTGGATAATACAATGGGCTCTAAGCATGCACTGTTTTTTTTGGAATGTTTATGCTTAGTTGTATTTCGTCGGAAAGTTTATATTTTCAAATCATGTAAGTGGATAACTCGAAACTCGAATATCAAATTATCCTATTTCATGGAATGTGAGTACTTTTTTTTTGTAATAAACAAAAATCTGTTTTTTTATTGAAATTCTTGTTGATGTTGGTGATGCTTAATTGGATCTGTCAGTTTGTAATGACGAATGCCATTGTGACAGATGAAATTATTATGTTATGCGTGGAATTTCTTGAATACGGAAATATTGTTTGGAAAAAAATTAAATATAGGAAGGGATATCAATTTCAACTCTGAATAGTTCAACTAGTCCTCGTGGATTGTTTATATCTGGCTCTGTTAGAAAAAAAATTTAAAAAAACAAATACAAATTTGTGTTTATTAACTATGTTACGCACATTGTAAGAGGAGGGTATCTCCTGAAGCGTAGGTGGTCTTATACTATGATATTATGGGTAGCAGCATTAGTGTGTCTAAGGTAATAGTACCGTGTTAGCTCACAGTTAGTTAACACGGCAATTAATTCAAGGCCAGCTTACTTGAGGAGCAGATTGTTAATAGATAATGCATACGAGAAGGTATAAAAATAGAAAAAACTGGGTGGGTTACATCAGATTTAACTTTAATATTTTGAAATATTACTAAAATTAAATTATTATAAATAAAAGAAAATTGTTTTTGTTTTATTTGAGTTTTAATAAAATTTTATTTTTGATTTTAATTAATTTTCACAACTTAATTTTATTTTATATATATATTTTGTTTTATTTTGTCTTTGTAAAAGTTATCGTGGTAACGAATTTCCAACACCTACAACGGCTCGGTTCGTTCATTAGTATTAAAACACAAAATTAACGAACTCAAAGTTGTCCGTTTAATTGATTTTTTTAACTGTTCTTAGATAGTTGAAAATATTCAAGTTAAAGCACATTCAAATTGTCGATCTTGCTTAAAATTATTATTAATTTGCAATTAGATTTCTTAATAATTCAAATGATACCCAAAAGCAAAAAAACACTGGGAAGCGAAGATGGTTCCAACCTATTATTCAAGCTGCAAGTATGCAAAAATCAATTCATATAGAAATTGACACTTCTTCGATATTATCATTAAATTTACCGAAATATGCGTGATCATTATAATGTTCTAACATAGTGCGAGCAATTAGGAGAGGTAAAGAAGAAACCGCTGAACATTGATTTTGAATGCTTTGAGGTTGTTATGAACAAATCTCTATATTTTCTAATGCGTCGGAAGTTTGGCTTCAGAGTGTACAATAGTGTACTTCTTCAAAAGCACGTACATTAGTACACATGACTTTTTTGCGGACAAATTTACATAGTATTACCATATTTATATAGTTTTTCAAAATAATCCAAGTAACGCTTGTTTTCTGTAAGCTATTTGACCAACCAAACTGAAAATATTAAATAATTTTTAGTCTTAATCATTCATAGAGATATGTATGATACAAAAAGTCGTGACAGGAAAATGTATGTATTTTGTTCATACATATTTACAAAAAATAGCAAATAAACCAAATGTTAACTTATAAACAAGCCACATACTTATTAAGACCAATAGGAATATTTTTCGCTCTCAAAAAGTTGTTTACGTTATTTTTAAAACTTCCAAGAATTTGCTTATATCTTCATGGTCGATCAGTTCAATCACCAAACAACTGTAGCACATAATCAAGGACTAAGTGAATGTGACACGATTACCATGAGCATTCATTTATTAAAGGTAGTCTCCTAACAAATCTAAACCAACTATAAACAAAAAACTTTATCCAGCATGATAAGTAGGGTATGTAAATTTAAATTTATGTAGTTTTTATATCTAAAACACAAATCATGCATATAAGATTTTTCTTTTTGCTTTCCATAGCCATGGAAGGTGCCACCCAACATCTGAAAGAATTTCGCAACTATTTTGCAAGACATGAAGGTTGTCTATGTGAAAAAAAATCCACTGGAATGGGAGCATAGTAACATAAGCAAATGCAAGCGGTAGAAAAAAAAGAAAACTAAAAAGCTGGGGTACCTAATTAAAATATAAAAATATCCGTTTTGTATAAATTAGCTGCATGATGTGAATGCTGCAAGTTCGGTTGTTTGTATATTTGATTTCTCATGAATCAATCGGGTATCACACGCAATTTGAATTGAAATAATTCTTCAAGGGTAAATTTCTCATTTTTGAGCTTACTGCACCAAATTTAATTTATATATACATTTCGGTTACTGATCCATATGAAAAAAAAATTAAAATAAAATGTTTTGCATAAGAATTAATTTAATCGATTTTATGAATTCCCGTTATGATATCATCACAAACTCGTTAAAAAATATTCTCAGCTCGTGATGTGATTAGTTTCATTTCATAAAAAAATCACCAGAACCAGAATTTCAGTTGTCGATGCAAGTTCGTAATAAAAACATTCCATGCATGGAAGCAATTCACACTCAATTCGACAATCATAAATAAATTTAACAAAAAATCTAACCAGTCCTGAAAATATTCCTAAACCTCTATATCATCATAATATCTAAAAATTAATTGATGTTTTTTCAGCATCAAAAATAAAAATATCTTTCATGTCTGCAATTATTATTGGATTTCAACATTTGTAGGTATATGTATTTAATTTTTATTTCTGCACTATTAACACAAGATCACTTGATCCAAGCGTTCATGGGTGAGATTTAAGAGCCAAGTGAAAGACGATAGGAGAGGAAAAATATGTGAAATTACTAAACTGGAATAATTATACAGAAAACAAGTACGACATGAAAATGATTTCCATTTTATGTTCATGAAAGTAACATACGCATATCTTTGTTAAGTTTTTTGTGTTTTTTTTTTTTTTTTTTTTTTTTAATTTTGTCACATAATTGAGTTGGAGACGTCTGTGTGCATTTATTGCAAACTTCATGTTGCGCATTAGCATGAAGAGTTGTTTTTCTTTTAATAGAAGTATATTTTTCATGTGTCATTTCGTCATGCCATGGTATTTTAATGTTATGACAGCTTAAACTTATTTAGCTATGTGACAATTAAGTAAGAGATTTGAAAAAAAAATGCTCTATATTGCATAAATAGATGAGCCATATATAGTATTGAAATAAATGGTAAACAAGTATCAATTACTTGAAAAGTTGTATGGAAACAATTTTTCTAAGTTTTTTGAGCTTTGGTTGGAAGTATGAGATGCAAACACAACAAACGGTTTTACGTTACGTAGTGCTTCACTCTTTTAAAACAATACGTCGTCGTCTTTAACCTCAACCTTTTTCCAACAGCAAATTCACATGTCAACTAATACATTATTTCAAGTATAATGATTAGCTAGCATCGAAATCAAACTGAGTGATGTTAGTGAGCACATTGTTAATGACTTATTAAGCAATCAAAAGTCCAATATCCTATAAACCGATTTCGAGTAATCTTATAAATAGAATGTTTCGATCCAGCATTCAAAAGGTCACAACAATGAAACGAACCAAGTAAAATATTCATTCCAAATTGTATCACTGTATCATTAAATAAAAAAGTTTTCAGTAAAAATGTACCTGTTGCACTGAAACACAAGCTATGCATTTATCATTCGATTCAGTACACAATATAGCTTACATTACAGTATATAGTATGACGTTTTTGAGACAATGATGTTCAAAAATATAGCAAAAACACACAAATATCAACAATGACTGCGATTTAATCAAGATGAACACCAAACCCCGAGCTAGAATAGTTTTTGCAGCTTTCAGATTAGGTTTGTTGTGCAACATTTCTAACAATCTTCAGTCTGTTACATATTTGGCCCCATTGCGCTGAACAAAACCAATTTACATTTTTAGAGTGGTTTCGTTTTTATTCCCAAACTGTATAGCTTCTGTCAGACTTAGCCAAATTGTTTGGGAGGAAGCTTAATTAGTCCCATTCAGGGCTTTTGAACATGGACAATAGCAGTAAATCAGGGCAGAGTTTTGTCTCTGCCATATATGCTTCAGAAAGAGGAATTAAAGTGTTGTGGCAGTTGTAGCCACGGAAAATGTTAAGCTCTGTTTCCGCATATGAGACAAAAAACGTTCTAACCATATAACACTTCCGAATCACTTATTTGGTCATGTTACAAATAAAATTGACCACCATCATGTACCAGAGAAAAAAAGGACTCAAGGGAGCTGTACAGTTTTCGATGAGCAATGATTTTTTTTTTTGTCGGACAGATTTATAACATTTGCTTTTAAGGCATTTTTCGAACGCTCCTATTTATTTTTGGGTACCTGCATATTTTCTATCACAAAAAGTTTTGCCGCCTTTTCCTTGTATTACATTAGATTGTATTTAAGTGAATAAAGTAGTAGTTAGTAGTCGTGCAACTACTATCAACGAGCTAGTTAAGAACAAATAACGTGTGAAAATAGTTTTAAAATTAACATTAACAAGGTTGATTTAAAATTGGTCCAATTAAGCACTAAAATTTATTTAGATCTCACAGAATGATATTGTCTTAAAGTGAGTAGAATTGTAGTTTAATTCTTTTGTTTTTAGTCTTTTCTTCAAGTAGTTTATTATTTAGGTATACTTTTATGTAAGGCACAAGTTACAAAAATATTGTAAACAATTAAAGACATTTTATTTTTTTTTTTTTTGTTTGGCATAATAATCTTGTACCTTAAGACGAATCAAAACAATATCGTGATTCGTTACGGTCTCATTGCGGTTTCGTGTTACATATTTTTTTTTTTTTTAAGCAAGTTTATGTCTGTTTTTAATTTTATTTTACTTTTCTATATACACTATACACAATCCACACCGACACATTTATTTCATGGTTCCCTTGGACGACTCTCGTGCTTGATTTTGTTTAATTTTTTTCGTTTTTTTTTATAGCAGCACTTAAGAAATATTAAAAGAAGTCTGATCTTTTTATTTCAGTGTTTTTAATGAGCTTCAATGAATAAAGGTAAACAAGCATAAATAAAATTGCTGCATTGTAATTCTTAAACAATCAATACCTGTAATTTCAAATTGCCAATCAACACTCTATCACTAGACTTTGTTGCTGTATGCAATTTTGAAATACATACATGGTTAATAAAGTGAAACAAATTTTAATGAACCAAAATATGTGTTGGAATTGATTAACTATTATAATGAAATGCATTTTCTTTATGAGCATGACACAATGTCTTCTCAAATTTATAGTTTCTATGATTTGTTCATGCATTAAGTATAAAGAAAAAAGAAAGACATGCATACATTTCCAATGATAGTAGGTCCAAGACTATTAAAAGATAATAAAATCTATATTGGGATGAGATGAAGCTTATTCCTTGTTAACAAAGTAGTCGGATTCTGAATGCAGTCACACCTGGTTAAGGGTTTCAGTCTCTGTATATCCAATGTGCCGTGAAATAAAGCCAAACTAATATTTAAGGCTAGACTATTTTACTATTTCGCATGTTACCATATTTTTTTATATTCTTAAAACTAATGCAGGGCCTCAAAACTTTTTTTTGTTTTGCAAAGTCTAGTATGCAATGGTACACTGTACACTGTACACTGTTCAAGTTTTTTCTCTATTCTCATGACATAAGAGCAATTATTTCCTATTTTTCTGTTCTTTCTAAACTAGTGCCATGCTGATTGCATTTAAAAGTCCGTAAGCCTTACAGACAAATAATTAAAACTGTTATTATTATCTATTATTATTTTGGTCTGAGGGTTTATTTAATATATTCAGTTAGGCCTTATTTTATTATGAAATTTAGTCCGATGAAATAAGACCACACATATATTTTGGGGTTAAACATTATTTTAGCTATTTATTTATATTTGTGTACTACGCGTGAACCAATCAAATTTTGTAAAATTCGATTCGGCTTATTGCATAAAATTCCTTCTGTTTATATAAGTTAGAATAAAACGTCATGAATGAACCATGATAAACAAAAAATAAATCTGAAAAAATGCTTTCGCTTTCGACCTTGCATATAATTATTCTATAGTATTTCTATTTATTTGGATTAAAATTCACTTAAGCAGAACAATGAATTTTCAGTAAAATGGTTAACTAATCGTGTCACTTTGTATAGTTCGTTTGTGCAGACCATGAATTTTTGTTCTTTTTTTCAAAAACTACAAGACAAACATACGTTCCTTAAGAATGCTACTCTAAACTGTTGTCGTAATGGTAATTCAAGGTTTCCGACAATCTCATATTTTGTAAATTAGAAATCTTCAAGTATATTATTTTTCAAAACAAGTAGGTAATTATATTTATATAATACATATCTACAGACAGAGCAATAATTTTGAAAGGCGCCATATTTGTTTTTTCCTTAATTCAATTGAAGTCCTTGCGAGTATTTGTGACTCTAATTTTTTGATTCTATACGATTTATGTATAATCGAAACAAATATAATGTAGAGTTTTTACTTGAGTTTATTTTTTTTTTATGCAAAACATTCAACTTGAATGGGTGTGTCTTCCGAATTTGTATCAACAAATTAGCATTCGCTCATCGTGCGTGGAGTGTGGTTTTAAATGTTTGGAGATATCTTTAGGTCAAGTTCAAGTGCGTGCGATGTTTGTTTTTGTTAATTTTATTTGCTGGTTCGTTCAACAGATATTGAGAATAATTTTTACGTATTTAAGTCATTTAATTTTAAAATAACTCGCAGACACTTTGAATACAAAATTTACTTAACTTTCGTTTTCTCGGTTTTAAATAATTCGAATATGAAAGTGAATTTGTTTGTTGGATATTAGTATTGTAATTATTATATTATATTCGATTCATTTGATGCAAATTGCAAGGCAAGATGTGTTTTTAATAAATAAAAGAGAATACAACTACGCGAAATTTTACGGTAGCATTTCTTGTAAAGTCAACAATCTAAGATATGTTATCTTTTAAGGCCTTAAACTACGTTAATTTGTCAAACAAATTTATTAATTTTCAAATTTTATACCTGATTCATTTGTGTTATTAAGAGACGTATCAAAAAAGTAGTAAAAATAGACCGATGAATGATGATTTATAGGTTCTTTTCTTATGTTTGTTGCTAAAAAAAAGCCCCCTAGAAATATTTATTGAAAAAATAAACCCAATGGCAATTCTTTTCCAAAGTTATGTTCAAAATTGTCTATTTCCTACTTTGAAACACATGACATCTTGGAACCTTCTGTTCGTCTGAAGAATTAAGTGTTGTTAATTTACTGCAATTTCGAGCTGATCAATTTTGGTATTTTTGGTCCTTCAAAGCAGGTTTAGAACTCTCATCAGTTCGTTACATTTTATATAGCAGATTCTGATGCACTACAAATATTTTTGAGATAACAGAAAACCTTTTACAAATTTGTATCCATCCTTCCTCCACAAACGTTTGTGCTCTTCCGGTGAATTTAAATTCTTTTGTCTTTCATCTGAGAGAAGAACTTCCTTACAGTGATCTAATGTTCAGCTGACACTTTCATAAGCAAACATGTCAATCTGTGCAGTCTAGTTAGTTGTAGGCAAGTAACTGGTTGACTGCTCAAAATCATAACATATGCATTCCTCTCTAACTAAACATTTAAGAAATGTGCTTTTTATATTCATTTTCTATGAACGATAAATAAAATTATATTTTTGTACAATAATTACGGCTTACAAGTATGCATGCCCTGTCTGTCATATACAGAATTACAAATAAAAATCTGGTTCAAATTTGGTTCATTTATCCGCTGTCAAATTCTTAATAATTGTTACATTCGGTTAACTTATCCAGTAATAGACGTTTTTTGATTATTACCCACTTTATGTACCATCTGATATAAAGCAATGTTACGATTTTCGAAGCAGCATTCAAACATTTATATTTCCCATACCATGAACTTGGATGTTTACACATCGAATGGTTAATTAATTAGCTGACTTTACTTAATAAAACTTTAATGACAACCAAAACAAATAATTACCGATTGATTGAAATTGATGAATTTCGTTTTCCTAATACAAACACGCAATAAAATCAAACAGATAACATTTTACTATTTTGGCGACTACCTTCAGAACAAACAGGTCTATACGATCAATCATCAATCCATTTGGTTTAATTTTAAAAACCAAATAATAATGTTGGACCATTTCAGTCGCGCATACGAAATGCAATGAAGTTTGTTTATAGATTCGATTACATAATTTCATGAATTGACTGACTCTATGGTTGTGGATGGTTGCAATGACTTTTATCGTCTGAAGAGATTTGATAGGCAGCACTGCACAACATGCGCACCGCATGCTCTGCTATTGCTGCTGACAGCTTAACAAACCTCATAACTCACAAATGGATTTTAATGCGGTTAAAGCAATATACTGATGCAGTTGTTGTTGTTCGGTTTGTTTTCAAACTGATTTGAATGTCTTTTTGGATTTCATAACAAAAGTTGTTCGGTTTGAATTTTTGTGGATCATAGATAACGCACTTTAAATGTTTACCAAGTGATGATTGACTAGTTGCATTGGAACATAGCGATAGTTGATAAATATTGTTATGTAATAGTAAAATTGGTTACACTTATAAAGATTGAGGTCGGTGTTTAGTTTGCATAGATGCAGATCAAGTTTGTTCCTATGACGATTCTAGATATTTGGAGTACTTCGAGAGTTGGCAGTTCTTTCTCTGTATTCTGGTGGCGTCGCATTTATGTACATCATGTCAGCCATTAATTACTGCTCCGCAGTAACCAGGACTGGTATTTTATCGCGTTTGTGGCAGAACCTAACTGGGGTACTGCTTATCAGGTCAAGGTTATTAAGATGTTTCATCAACTCACAGCGGGCTTATGAGGAAGCCTTTTACTTAGGTTATTTCCAAACTTTATGCTCCTGAACAAAAATTTTCATCTAACGATTAGTAATCGCTGCTTATTTCTTGTCATGCTGGCAAGTTAATTCTAGAGACAGAGAGGGTTTTAAGAAAACAAAATTATATAGTTTTTTGTTCGAATGTTAAAAACTTGAAAACTTTTTTTTCTATTTTCCTAGAGCCGTATGTGTATACATATTCATGTATGATACGTAGATATTTCTATGTACGTAAGGTATCAATGATAAACAATAAATTTAAACATAAACATAAAATTGTTGATCCGTGAGAACGTTCCGATTTGCCCATAGGTTAAGACGACAGATAAAATAATAAAAAAAAAGGTGTGTGTACTCATGTACGCGCGCCAGAAGTTATACTTCCTATCATTATTTATTTCGATGTAGTTTTTTTTTATGTGTAAAAGTATTTAGTTGCAAACAGTTCTAGAAGGTAAATTTTTCCAAAGAAACATATCGTGCTTTTTTGTGAAATTAATTCAAATATTTCATATATGTATGTAATTGATATTTTATCGAACAAAACCTTGTAATTATGGTTCATTTTTTCGTTTGGCCGATTTCAAATGGTTTTCAATACATTAATGTTTGATACTTCAAAATGACCTGATCAGCGGTCAAATCAACAAAATAAATTAAAAAATGTAAGAATTACGGCAGTATGGTAGTGTTTAAGAGAACAGTCACATCTTGAAATTGAGTTAAAACTATATTTAAAATTATCAAATTTTTCATTAAATTAATTAAAAATATATTTTCACTTAACGACCTCTGTGGCAATGTTTTATAACATAATTGTCCAGTATTTTTATGCAGAATTATAGACCAACATTTTATCTAATAGAATCTGTTCAACTTGTTAAAATCCTGCAACTTAAACTTTAGTTACAGATTTTAATATCCAATGAAATCAACTTTTTATGTGTTTTTTTTTTTTTATTTTTCTCTCTAAAATCTGTAAATATGCATTTTTATGCTTAAAAATATTTATTGCCTATCAAGAACACTTGAACCAACCATATTGTAGTACATCATTTTATAAAAAAATAAAAATAATTTTTAAAATATAATTTTTTCACAAGCTTATAGACAACACCTAAGCCTAAAAGTCGTTTAGACAAAAAAAAATTTCCCGTTCTTCCCTGATTTTTAATATCAATAAAGTCACCTACATAAACTTTCATAAACGTATTTAAAGCTCAAAAAACCGTTATGGAGCATTTAAAATATAATCTGTATTAGACGCCTAATTTTTTTTTATATTATCTTTCAATGTGCATAATAAGTTTTTCAAAAAATTATCAACTTTATCCATAATGACATCATTTTCAATTGTCAAAAAAATATTTCATATTGGAAAATAATTTTTAACTTGAAAAGTTGAATTTTTGGAATTTTTTTCTTAATAAAAACTCATCATTATTTCAATTTATCTATTCAATTAAATTTATTTCGTAATTCTTACACCGCCGGTAAAGAAGTATAACTTCAATAAATAAAAACCAAACCCTTGTCGTACAACACAATAATTTATAATTGGCTTCCTAGACACTCGCATTTACTATACCTATACTATTTACAAACTCATTCTTCATGATCAAAATTGAGTTTCCGTATATTGACTTCAAGATACTTTATACTACAGTAATTACATTTTTACTTACTCACTAAGATAGCGCTCATGAAATGAGTAGCCATTGTGCAATCTCGCTTGCACTTTGCGCAATGAAAATAAGAATAAAATGAAACACACGAGGTTACTAAGTTATACATAAATAACACGCTTTAATTGACATTTGAAATAATATAAAGTTCTTTGTATGAAATATTTGTGAATACCTAACCAACTATGTATGTATGTATATATGTATAATTTATGCACGACAATTTCAAATTTTCAAAGGAGAGCCAAAAACCTCATTTTACTGGTCGGATAAAATGTCGTGAAACCAAATTATTATTAGTGTGCTTGAAAGAATTTTTTTGTTTTATCCAAAAACAGCTTTGTCGATCGTTTTTCTGGGATATCTCTTTAGGCAGGTAACTTGTGCAGGTAAACAATTTGAAAGAGCAACGTCGATGTTGTTAAATAAGATTCATTGCTGAATGACAGTTGGTGTTATTTTAACGAATCAATTTGTACAGTCATTGCACAAAATTGATCTGAATTAATTCAATTAAAATTCTTTCTGACTCATTTAGAAAGATGATTTAGGTTTTGTTTTCTAGGAATGGTTAACGTAAAAAGAACCGCGTGCTCTCGCTGATGATAATTAAAATTATTTGACATACAATGTATGCATGTGAAAAATAATCTACCCATAGTTATTATAATTTTTATTTGAATACATAGTACAAAGCAAATGATTATACATACATTCTTTTTCCTTAAGACTTATACCTAGTGCAGTTTAGTAAATAGGTTATGGGACATGAATGTGGGAATAAAAATAGTGTGACTTTTCTAAACCAATGAGGTATCAAATAGGTGACAGCTAAAAAAATTCTTTTGATCCTTCTTCTCCAATGAGCTACATACATAGCTCCAGCCGGCTTTGTTTTCTAGGTGGCAGGTCCATTCGCACTTGTTTATGTGTTCTGAGCTTTTTTTCACTACTGCTCTGTATTTCCGGATGGATTCGAATACTTTCTACTTATATATGACTACATATTATTTCCTTATTTTTACTTACACGATCTCTCTCTTTTTATCACTGAAGTGCACTTTTTTCACTTCGGACAATTATTATTTTTAAAACAATCCAGCACGGGTAACAAAAGAAATCCCTAAATCGAAACAAATTACAAATTTAAATAAAAAATTATTAAATTTTGCAAATTATTTCGTTGTCAGCTTGATTGAGAAATAAATTTGCTGAACTCAAAAGTTTTCTCCACTCAAGTGAGAGGATTTCTATTTCGTTTATGAATACGGATTTCTTTAGAGCATTCGCTTAAGATTTTTGCCAAAACTTACGGAAGTTGAGAAAAATCTTGACTTGAGTAACGACTATGAATTCCACCCTTAGAAACGATTATCACTCGGAGAATTTGTGTTTGTAACAATTAAAAGCATCTTTATCCTCATCCACCCTTAAAATTGGAATCGATTTTTTTTTCTTTTGATTACCTACCCGTATTTCAAAGTGCAATTAGAAATCAGGAAAGCGTTTGTGCTACTTTTTGTTCACTTCTTAATCTGTGGATGTAGGCCTATTAAAATGCATTATACCAATCAAATTTCATTTTAAATTAATTCATTCATTAAAGGAGATCACAAATATTACTATTATTTTATCCATCTATAATTAGCCTTCAAGATTTTTCAACAAGTTTGAGACAAAAAAACATAAACAAAAAGCTTGCGGGATACTGGCTGTTGAGTTGCTGACTAACAGTCTTGTATCTATTGGGTCAGTAGCTCGGATTAAGAACAAGATAGAAATAGCTGCTTGTGCTATGTGACCTCTTTTTGTATTTTTTTTTTATTCTCTACACTTCTTGGCAAAAACGCTACTGACCACTTTCTGACGATTGAGTTGTGTTGATCCGGTTTCAAAGTGACAGAACAAATTAATTTATTCCCCATTCTTGATCGTTCTTTAGGCTGGAGCAACAACAAAAAATTACCACAAAATAACTGTGTCGTACATTTTGTTCAAACCAATAATGGGCCAAGTTTTAAATTGCGTCAAGCAATTATAATTTATCATGCCTTTATAAATAAAAAAATGGTTATCTTTCCGACACATACAAGATAGTTTATCTAGAAAGTACGAGTATTAAAGATCTCATATCTTAACCACAACGCATGCTATGCCATCAGTAGACCGAAGGAAACGATTCAAGGAGGACCCCCTAACCAGACTCTAATCAACGAATAAATGGAAGGCTTACGCAACCTTTTGAGGTTACATCCACTATACTATATGGTTTTCCCAATTTACAGCACAGGTGCAAATGATGCTGCGGCAGAAAAAAAATGGTATATTCGATGTCTAGTCTATGTAGTCTCCTCTAAAAGAGGACAAGTTAATTAGATGTTGTTGTGGAGCGCAGACGTGTTGGATATTTCCTTATTTGGCAGGATTAAGCTCAATTATATTAAAGTTGGTTTGGTCGAAAAAGCTAAGCCTGACTTTAAGTGGCCAAATTGACATTTTTTTTTTCTATAAAAGATATGAATTTTTAAAAGTTGTTACAGCAACATCAGTTTATTTCTTTTTTTTTATTTTGACGTTTGACATGATTTATAGATTTGTGAGTGTTAGAGTCTTGAAACTCGGTCATATTCTTCCGACAAAAGACTGCCGAGTTGTATGTTATATTTGTAAGTATTTTGTGGAAGGATATTGATGAAATTAAAATCGGTTGGTAGGTACTCGTATGTTATGTAATGAAATGTGAGAAATATTTTGTTGTTTTGCATGTTAATCTAGTTTTCTTTTAATTAAGTTTACAGTTTGCCTACGTACCGATCGGTCCTTAATGATTTCATAAATATTTTTTTTAATAATATATTTGTGACTTAAGTGGAATTTCTTAATTTCAAGTCGTGGTGTGTTGTAATAACTTTACACAAGTTGCTCTAAAAAGTATGCATTGAGTTATGCGTATTAGTAATTAAAGCATTTGATTTTCTGTGAATTCAAGAAATGGGTAATGGGCGTGTAAGCCTTCCAGCTTTGGCGTATTATGTTGATTTATTGGTAGCAGGTTTTTAACCATCAGGTTGCAGTAAAAACAACAACAACAAATAGGATCTTAATAATTACTTTAAAGTTTGGTTTAGCTTTAGGCAATTTCTCGCTTTTTTTTTTTTTTAATATCTGAAATAATAATAACTTTGAGTAAGAATGCGAAACTTTGCTTTGTTTTGGGTATTTTATGCATTTCAACATGCACGGTCAACTCATGCAGGCTTACGGCTTGACGTAAAGAAATGTTTTTCAAAGAATGGGGATGCAACCTCCATGGGAGTCAAAAAAAAAAATATGAGGAAAGATCATCAGCTTAAAAACTTTTTCTTTTGTTGTAACAAATAAGATTAGCTTTTTTTTCAATTGGCTTTTAATGAAATGAGTATCTATGCTTGTTTTGCTTAATTATTATGCATACATTCTGGTCTGCATATGTTCTGGTCATAAAATTGAAGTTTATTTTAACAAAAAAATATTTTTTTAAGTGAAAAATCACCCCTATTCCGGAAGGCGTTTGCTCAAAAACGCCACGCTCTAGAAGCTATAATTAGCTTCCAAGTTAAAATAAAACTTTACAGTTCTCTTCGTTCTGTATCTCTCTCTCGTTCCCCAGAAACGTTAGTTGTCGCTCCAAGAGCATAGAGTTTTAGTACAAACGCCTTGAGGAATAGGGCTGAATGTCTTTCCACAAAGAAATCATTGACTCATTTTTAATCGAATGAAAACTTATCAAAAATTCATATTATTATGTAGAAATATTTTCATGATTCGTTTTTGTGATGGCAGAGGTAGGGCTCAGTGTTTTCCTTGCAAAGAACCAGTAACTCATTCCTACTTTAGATTTCGGATAAGTACATGTTTCATCTTCCTTCTCTTATAGGTTGAAGTAAATGTATGGATTCTTGATGTACCAATTACTTTAAATTTGGTACTAATAAGTTTTAAAAATTTTGTACTTATTGTATAATTTTTTTTTCGAAACTAATGTAAGGCTACTGTAATCTAGTGGGTCTTCGATAGGGTCATTTTCGAAATTTCTGCTTTCATTTGAGCCAAAACTACACCGGCACTTTAAACTACCAGTTGTAGGGTTAGTCCATTAATAAATTGAATCAAAGTGCGGTTAGCCATATCTTGATGAAAATCTACTCACTTCTCTGCTTTTTTTTTTTGTATCACTTCTTCATTCGGTAAATCAACCCAAACAAGTACAAAGTTAGGGCAGTAAACTATTTTTCTAAAATGAAAATAAATAAACGTGAGTGCAAAATCATTGCTTTTGCTAAAGAGCTGTTACCAATGCAACCACATCTCAGTGCCATTATATTAATTACTTATTTACAATGAAAATTATTTTGTGTTTTTGTTGTTGTTTGTAATGTAACAAAATATTACCGCCAAAGCTATCTGTGATGCATTTGTTGGAGCCGCAACTTAAGTAACTAGTTCATCTCATCAACGTTTTGTCTACAAATTAAAATCAATATCAAGTCTCAAAGCCATATTAAATGCATTGGTTCACAGGTTCACACCCAATTATTTTTGGTATGGTTTTGTCGGAATTCCCAGCAAGCACATTTTATAAAAGGCAGTGACGTTATTGAAGGTGAGCTGCATGCTTCATAAATACGTTTTGGCTTTCGTTTTAATTTGTCGTTAGGGGCTTAATGATTCAGTGCATGATGAGAGTGCTGGCTATATTTTTTCTTTAAAAGCTACTTCCAATCTAAATTAAGACGTAATTTTCCAGTTAGTGGATTAAACAACATTTTATGATGTTGTGCGTTTTTTAAACGTTGCAGGCAAAATATTTTCTTAAAATAAAATAACCAAACTAATTTAGCTCTCTTTAAAATTAAAAAAAAGAAATATTGCGAAGTAGTTTAGCATTGACCTTTGAAAGTGGGTTGAAAAATTTTATCAATTTAACGACCAAAATGTACTACGACTTGCATTGGCAAGGAGACTCCAAACATTTTTTAACTTGTTTTGGGCTGGATGTATGTATGATTTTTTTGTTTTATAGAAATCAACTAACATCCCAACTAACATTTCAGCTTCTGTAAAGGTATTACCGAAGCTACAATTTGTATCTAAATATAATATGTATGCATACCTGTTTACCAATCAGCAGGGAGTCATAAATTCCATATCGAAAAAAACCTAACCACAAATCTTTATAATTACCGTTATTAATCCGAACTAAGCAAACCAATTCCAAAACCAAATACGGTTAGCTGGTTATTCTCTTGAATAAATTTTCACATTGACCCAAAATCACTGAGTGTGATCAAAAGACTTGTACTTCGAATTTGGAACGAATTCATACTCTGCACTTGGTACCACCCTCCAACGTGGGACCATGTTATCTACAGATCTTTTAGCCAGAGGCTAAGTGAACACTTTAGTGATCAATGGGCAATGCACTCATTTTAGCGTAGAAAAGTTAGTCAATAATAGGGAACTGAATACCTAAAAGTCAAGTGCTTCAGGCCAATACACCATAGATTTTAATCGTATAACAACTAACTAATGCACTTAGGCCAAAGCATTACCTTACAGTCTATGACTAACTGACTCTGGTGCATGGCTGCCTATGGGTAAGCAAACATTGGCCATTCAATATGCAATAAGATTGCAGCTTTGATTACCTATTTAAATGAAGTTTTAAATAAAATATAAACTCAAAACTCTGGAGATGCATTTCATATCGAATGTTCTTATTATGATTGTTGCCCTTTTATGTAAGGCCATAATAATGCATACCTTATTTGAACATCATGCCTTACTTACCCTTTAATCTATGTGCTAGAAACTACTAAGCTCTATATTCATAAGCCAACCTCTAATGGTTCAAATGGAAATAATACTGATTTCGTTTAAATGATTCAAAAGAATTAAAATCGCGCAGTATAATAATGGACACAGTGATTGTTACGTTAAAAGTATTTTTCTTTAGGTTATATTATGGAAAAAATGTA
Source organism: Meliscaeva auricollis (assembly GCA_948107695.1). NCBI lineage: Eukaryota > Metazoa > Arthropoda > Insecta > Diptera > Syrphidae > Meliscaeva > Meliscaeva auricollis. Next base: position 95,355,912 of record OX403618.1, read on the forward strand.
GGTGCTGCCATATGTGGGAGGACGGTAATTCCTTGCCATAAGTTGCAGTTGTAAAAGTATCTCGTGTGAAATAATGCAAATGCTGCTGAGTCAAGACTTCTGACCTTCTTCTGGACAGATTTGTGGTAGATTGTGGGAAAAAAGGCAGAAATATTTTGTTCGCAATTAGAATGATTGTAATGAAAACAAAAACAAAAGAAAATTTAGCCAACGTTGTTAAGCTTCATTTTATTTAATTTGCAATGAATATAGTGCAAGTTTTTTATTAGGATTTTGTTTATTCTTTGAATTGATGCCTAAAAAAAAAAAAGTAAAAGTGTTCAGATTTATTATTAAAACGCAACTGATTTTTTTTTTTTAATTGTAGAAAAGCAATTCGCTGGCAATGGTGTAAATATAACATATTGAAGTTACTTTTAATGGCTTTTTTTAATTTAAGGGACACACACATTTTCGGGTTTCCTTAAAATTATTCCATAAAATTATTTTACTTTTTCGATAGGATTAATCCCACTCATAGATTTGCAAATTTAATGTGTATTTTCTAATTAGAGCTTAGATCAGGTAAACATCTGACCATTCTTTTAATATATTTCAAAAGAATTTGTACCTTCTGATGATTTTGAGATATCTTACAATAAAAGTTAAATAATAGACTATAAACACTTTTTTATCTTCGTAATGTAACGTGAATTCTTGACTATGACAATTGAAATCCTGTCGAAATATCGGGCAACAGATATCAAATAGAAATTTGATTTAAATTATTAATGGTGCTTAGTCTGTTGTTTTCTTTTATTACATTACGGAAAACCTTTTAAGTCTTAAGTGCTTATATGTAAGATGAACAGAACACAATCAGAAATAATGAATCAGAGTTCTGAAGTTGAAATATTATTAAGTTTGGGTCACTATGGCGTATACGTACTTTTTAATTTACACACATAAAACCTTTTTAAACGATATGCATTGATTTTATGAATGAACTCAGACCATTTTCAACCAATGTTTTCTTCTGGTTTGTCATACCATCCATTCAAACCAACTTGCAATAAGTTATATCTATGTGCAAGGACAATTTTTTAATTGTAAATGGATATAATTGTAGCATTTATTAATGAAAAAACGATTACAAATCAAAGGATGTATCACGTTTTATTGAGTCTTCCAAAGTATCTTCTTCTAATACCTATTCCTGAAAAAATACACATTGATTTCTTATTCTATTCTATCACATATGAAGGTCTCACAGCTATAACGGACCAAGTAAAAAAAACGATGAATAATATCTTTTAATATCTCAAAATAGGTCAATAAGATTGATCATAAACTAGAAAAATTAAAGGTTAAATTCATTCGTTTTGGTTCAACATACAACCATATTTTTAAATCATTGAAAATTCAACTTTCCGATAAAAATCTTTGTCATTTTTACACAATATAAAGTAAAATAATAAAAAGTTATAACTACCATAAAATATTTGGTAGGTTCGTGACTAAAACATTGTGCAAAGTAAAAGTTTTTCTGAATAATTACACATATATTTACTGGCAATAAACTTTACAGTCTACTGATTTTAAATCTTTAAAGCTATTATTTACCCAAATTAAATATGATTTAATTTTTAATTGCTTTTTATCTGCCTGATCTCAATCCACACCTACGTTTGGTTGAACTAAAAAAAATATGCTTTTATAAACTATAATTTCGTAATGAAGAATGCTTCACTCACAAGTATAGAATACTTGAATTTGTCTTCAGCTCTCCATCAATGTAAATCCAATCCAACTATAATTAAAAAAAGATCATGAAAGCATTATTTTTAATAGAACAAGAACAATTACAAAAGAATGATTCAAATTGCTAAGACTTCTTAAGACACTTGCTAGATTTTAAATTTGTATTTATTTTTTTAATAACCCTTCTAACTATTTTCAACTTCCCTATACATTTGTAAATAATAATCTTTTTACATTAAAATAAATGTTCACTTTCATTTTAAGAGCATTTTAAAGGAACATACCCATTTTATACAGTCTAATGTCTTGCTTTCTGCCTCGTGCTCCAGCAGTCAGCACCGCAACAACTTCCAAAGCCAATTTATATACAATCAACATTTTTAGAATTAATATCATTTTTATGGACCTACACTACACCAGCGATGTGGATTGTAAACGGCACAAGTTTAAAGTACCATCTCCTCAAAAGAAAATTGTAGACCACCAGTGTAAGATAGTTACAATTTTTAGTGAAACTATATTCGCCATCAATTTTTGTTTAGCTATAAATATATATAAAAATAACTGTTCGTTTGCCGTTCAATATAACGAATTACCGGACGGCAGAGTTCCTGCGGCAAATGATACAGTGTGTGCTCAACTGAACATAAATTATTACACCTTAAATGGGTTATTAGAGTGATTTTATTGCATTTAATTACATACTGCTTAGACGGTGATTTAATATTTTTAGTGTTGTTTTCTTCCCAACTTATTCGGTACAACAAAAACAGTTAGGAGTTGATTGATTTCTCTTCGCGTAATAAGGGTGTTGGGTACTTTTTTTGACTAGTTATACTATTGAAAGGCTTTCACTTTAAACCTGACCATTACTACATTTCCGCTCCAATAGAAATTACATTGCTTTATATATTTTTATATTAATCCTATGTACGAGTTAATGTCTCTGACGAATGACCATAAAATTTTCACGTAACATAGCTCACTTTTCCTGTCTTGTGTTAAAAAAAAGCTCCAACTTTATATTTCAAATAAATTCTTTTTGTAAATCTGAACCATGGATATTGTTTTTTTTATTTATTGTGAATAATTTGAAAATTACATGACCAACTGGACTTATAAAAATAAACACACAGTCGACACACCCTAATCATATGCTCAATTTTTGCAATTTGCATAGAAATCCATCACTCTATGGGATTTTTTTAATAGTTGATATGGAAATTGTTTCTTGCCAGAGAAAGCATTTTTCGAAAATTGGTTAAAGAAAGAGATTATGCCATTACAGTAACCAAATTAACTCTAAATAATAACCCATAATCATTTTTAAGATAAAACTAAACAACTAATCTTTAAAGTCTAATGTGGTGTTTACCTAGGCGCGTGTTTAACGATTGTTTTGTTTTATTTGTATTTATATATTTGTAAGGCTCACTGGGTCGTTTTCATAAATAGTTACGCAGAGTTATTCACTCCTGTTTATTCTGATTTCTTATCTTGTATTTTAATTTGGAAGCTCATTACTATTTAGAACCGTATTATCGAATAAACGTAGTTGAAGAATTATACTTTCAGAAACTTTGGAAACTTAGGTAATCTTCCAATAGCAAAGATGCAATTGAACAAATTTCAAAACATTGGTTAACAGCAATACAAAAGGTTACCGCACTTGACCAATGCTTAAGAATTATGCTAAAGAATTATTTACTACACCTACGTGATTCAAAATGCTAATATTTTCCCTCTATTGATTGTATTGTTCAGCCTAGATTCCAAATATTAATGTTACAAAGTATATCCGGAACGATAAATCAATATACTTTGATTAACAAACAATAGAAGCAAATGGGCGTACATTTTCTATAAGAAAAAAATCTAGGTCTGCCGTTGCATTAAAAAAAATTTATAAGTATTCCATTATTATTCAACATGAATTTGCATATCTCACGACGGCGACGCGTCCGTCGTCGATTGTCCACGCAATAGTTGTAATAAATTATAAAAATCACTTTACATTTCAGGAACTTTTATCGCTCTCTGTATATCTAAATGAACATTATATTTCTTATTAATAATCCATTTACCTATTATTTCATTGCAGATCAATCGTCGTCGGGTTCATATTGGCAAACTCACGTTGTAACCCCATCGTCGTCATCATCATCAGTATTAGACTCGCCATTCTTTTCGGCGACACATGGTCTCGTGCAGACACATCCCTCATTGGGAGGTAGTAGTATACCACGACCATTAACGAGCAATAGTCTCGGTAGTGGTAGCAAAATTGGTAATACAGCTTATGTAGCTCCAAGTGTTGGTGGAGCGCTAAATTCAAGGCAAAGTTTAACTGGTGGTCGATTCGGTTCATCGCCAGCAATAGCTGTTAATCCAAATCCTAAGTCACCATTTAGACATTTAGATTATGCAACAAGTGCAACAGCAGAGCTGAGAAGAAATCCATCCCTATCAGCACCAGATGAGTGTGCACGTGCTTGCCGAGAGGGTGAACCCCCGAGAATATGTTACTATCATTTCACATTGGAATACTATACAGTGCTTGGAGCGTGAGTGAACTTTTATTATCTAACAGTTTAAATAATTAGAAATTAAAACATGAGTAATTATAAGTGGAATAGCCGACATTAAACGGATGTTGAATAGTTATTGTTTTGTGGCTTTAAGTTAAGCTATTCAAAGTATTTGGGAACATAAACCTTTGTTTTTCAAACTTTTGGTGGCCTTACTGATGCAGTAGTCATCTAAGAACTTTATGTCCACTTTTGTTTTATCAAACGCTTACATTAGTTATGTTATTAGATACAAATCATTGCGTTTATCGAGACATAAGCAAAATAAGTACTTTTTTGTAGAAGCTTTGTTGTTTCCCAAAATGGAGTATGCATTTTGTCTAATTCAACTCTGTTTCCATTTACCGGAACAATGACGCTAGTAATTTGAGTGAAAAAACTTTTTAACTTAGACAAAAATGTAATTTTCCGGTCAAACGAAGTCTCCGACTGATGTTTTATGTAATGAATTAAACATATTCTACTTTCATTATTCTACAGCTAGATTATGTTCCACAATCATAATTTCCATCATTGTATTGTAATATTGTTAATTAATATAGTAATTATATTTATATAACAGTAGTGGCCTCAAAATATGTAAATTGCTTATGAAAAATTCAATGGCTCATTGAATATCTTGAGCATAAAAGTTATCTTATAGCACTTTCAAAGTTCATCTCCTTAAATTACTAAAACATGCAAACTTTTAAGGAAAATAATAACAAAGCATTCATGAACATACAAAACATATTCAACTTTTTGTTCATGGACAGTAATATCTCTCATTTCATTAGGCTACAAATCATATTTTCTTTGTTTGTTTTGCAGACAATTTTCAAAAGTCGGTTTAAAAAAAGAGTTACGAATTTCTCTAAATGATTGATATGACCAGCAAATATTAATTTGTGATCCTCACTGGGTAGCTTAAAGGAGATTTTGCTGTAAATATGTGTTCCTCCTTATGGTCGTGCAATAAAGTGAAACCATCTTATTCATAAAGATTTAGGACGTTCGACAGTATGCCTGTGTTGTTAGTGCGGAAATCAATGAAACGTAAAATTTGTACAATAAAAACGAAATTGATACCCCTTAAGCCCTTAGTAAATAAACGACGTAGCTTCAGCAATTTAATTCATACTAGGTTACAACTTCCTTTACTTGCTTATTTGCTAAGGCATACGGCTGTGTCCGTGCGGCGAGAGGGAAAACTTCTGCCTACTCAATACCTCATATCTCATAACTTAAGCTGCGATTTTATTCTCATTTTCTTCTTCGTGCTCCGTTTGCATAATAAAAATAATATAATCGTGTCGGTCGTTCGGTTTTCGCGTCAGCGCAGCGGCTCAGTATCCAATGCGTCTTTTTATGCTTTCAATTTTCTTTAATCCAGCTTTTCTGCTCACTTTCTCACAGTTTTCCATTTCATTGAGAATCATAGTAGAGGCATATTGGAGTAACAGCTGGCTGGACACCAGCGATGGCAAAAGAAAAGCGAACGGCAGAAAGCAATCTTAAGCTCGCAAGTAATTTGCCTGTCACTGCACCCGCGCCGCGCCGCCGCCGCCGCGGCACATCGCATCGTCGCCGCTATGCTCTATGCAATTGCAACAACAGTAGTTAATTCAGGTGTGATGCAGTGTCATTTTCACAGAGATGATTACGATTTTTTACGTAGCTATACACACCTGAAGGTTATCGAACTTTTGTGGTTGCAACACTTTATTGGTATGTCTGTTAATCGGCGGCGTCATAAATTCGAGACGGAGTGTAATTTGGGATTTGAATTGATCGTTCAAAGTAATCGTTCAGTAAAAAAAAGAAAACAGATTAAAATTGACATGACTTTCACGCACTATACCGGCTTTAAGGAAAGTATATGATTGCCATAGTTTAAGCATACCCTTGGGACTATAAATTTTGCAAATGGTATAGATGTCTCATGACTCTTTTTTTCACATTCAATCATAAGATTGTTTCAGGCAAAAGTAAATCGATTGTTTGGACATTCAAAACTGATTTCAAGAAAGGCTATGATGAATACAAAACCATGATCAAATTTTTTGTATCAGCTCTAGTCTCAGATATACAGTGGAGGAAATTCCCATGAAAACACTAGAACATGTCATTTAAAGTGTATTGCACTTATTTCAAACTAAACAGCACTTTTATTAATTGAATACACAATCATCTGCTGGATAATCGAAAAAAAAACTGTTTGCTTTCAGTTTTTTATTTAATAAGCTCGAGAAGTTAAAATCCTATTCCTTGCGAACCAGTTTCTAAATTAGTTTCAAATTATGATTTCTCGAAGATGAAGAATTTTAAAGATAAATAACGGTAAAGATTTTTTAAGGATAAAGAAAAAAAAATCTTTAATTTCTACATTCAGAACAAATATAGTACACCGTTCAAGTACAAGTTATTATGAAAAAGATACAGCTACAATAGTAATATCGTAATGTTCATGCATTTTACTCTAAACTGTTATGCACATGAACAGAACATGATAAAGATCTTATTTTAAAAATTCAGTTTGAAGACCTCAATTTGTCTACACAATATACACGATAATTATCATAAATACTTTCAAAACTATTCCGGAAAATATACAAATTTTAATAAGTTAAAACCATTGACAAAATAAAAACCAAGCCCGTCTTATACTCATAGTTGTTCGAATTTATATACTTCACACAAGCCCTTTCAATTTGCTTAAATGTCACATTCATAGTTAAATAATATATTGCATTGTCTGTTACCACAGAGCCTGCCAATTGTGCACACCAAATGCAACAAACACAGTCTGGAGTCATTGCCAATGTGTGCTTGCCGATGGAGTTGAACGTGGCATTCTCACAGCTAACCGTATGATCCCGGGACCAAGTATTCAAGTTTGTGAAAACGACAAAGTTGTAATCGATGTAGAAAACCACATGGAAGGCATGGAGGTGACACTCCACTGGCATGGTATTTGGCAACGTGGTTCCCAGTACTACGATGGAGTACCATTTGTGACACAGTGTCCAATTCAGCAAGGAAACACATTTAGGTAAATTATTTTGTAGCTACACAATATATACATAATTTCTATAAAGATGACTTTCATGTAAATTAAAAATACAATAACCCAATCTTATATGCAGATACCAATGGACGGGCAATGCTGGAACACATTTCTGGCACGCCCATACTGGCCTTCAAAAACTCGATGGACTCTATGGAAGTATTGTTGTGCGTCAGCCACCGTCTCGCGATCCCAATTCACATTTGTATGATTTTGATTTAACCACACATCTCGTGCTAATAAGCGATTGGTTGCACGAAGATGCAGCAGAAAGATATCCAGGTCGCCTAGCAGTTAACACTGGCCAAGATCCCGAATCGTTACTCATAAACGGAAAGGGGCAATTCCGTGATCCAAATACCGGATTCATGACTAACACGCCATTGGAAATATTTACAATTACTCCGGGTCGGCGCTATCGTTTCCGTATGATAAATGCATTTGCCTCAGTTTGCCCCGCTCAAGTGACAATTGAAGGACACGGAATGACGGTAATATCCACAGATGGTGAACCAGTGCAGCCAGTTGTGGTTAATACAATTATTTCATTCTCTGGTAAGTATTAGAATAGTTTAAGTCACGGAGACATTGGTTCTTCATAGAAGAACAAAATTGAAGGAACCAAAACAAAACAAAATCAACCTTGTAGAAATGAGTATCTATAGATTAAAATTAATTTTTTTTTTATATATGATTCACGTACAAAATGAAAGCGATAATTGTTAATGGGTACATAATTTAATTATAAAGTATTGTGACGAGTGATTCAGTTTCGATTTCTTATCTGATTCATTTTGTAACTTTCGATTTATCATACAAATTACCTTTACTGAACAAATAATCATAAGTCAGCAGTCAATTATTCTGATTAATTGGCTACTATTTTTTTTTCTTTTATTATTATTCGATCTTCTTAATGCATTGACACTATTTTAAACTTAAAAGCCAGGGAATGCAACGCAACGTTGTTACCTTACCCTGTACTTTTGAGTTTATATTTTCGAGCATCTCTCAAATTTTAAACTTGTTCAAGCACTTTATATGAAAACAACGGAGGAGTTCATTGAATGTTTTCATTTCTAACCTTAAAATCTTTGTGTATACAAAAATCATTTTTTACCAAATAGTATTGGTGACAGGACACAGACTTGTGTAAGCCGACCTTTGTATGAAAACTATAAGATTTCATTTGTTTGAATTAAATCTTTTGGCTTTTCCACTATAATTCTAAGTGATTAACCAAAACCTGGGCCAGAGTTTCTGAACATGGTTATATTATTTTTATTAAAACACAACATCTTTGCCATCGAATATAAAACAACAACAAAGAAAATTTTCTCCCACTGAACGATAAAATCGTGATATCATTACATAAACGAGCAGAAAAAATCCGTATTTTTTTTTCTAATAAAAAGCAGAAAAAATACAAAATCGGTCTATCGATCTCAATTACGCGATCCAACGTAAAAATCAATTATGCTCGCACAGAGATTTCAGCTCCCCTTTCCGCTGCTTTTGCCGGGAACAAGTTTTTTTTTCTCTGTACAAATATATATCTAATAAGACACTAGTTTTTATTTCTATGACACACATGGGTGAGAACGGAACTTTACAGACTCAAATCTCAGACTGGCTTTGTTTTCTATATAGATGCTTCATTGCTATAAGCTTTCAATAGTTAGAATGAGGGGGTACATTGCATTGGTTATAGATACTTCAAATTGATCTCATTTAAAATGTATACAAACCTATAAGAAACTTTAATCCCACATTATAGGCGAACGTTACGATTTCGTTATCACGGCTGATCAACCCGTCGGAGCTTATTGGATTCAACTGAGAGGCTTAGGCGAGTGCGGCATACGGCGAGTGCAACAATTGGCCATTCTGAGGTATGCCCGAGGTCCATATCAACCTGCGTCAGCGGCTCCAACTTATGATGTTGGTATTCCACAGGGTGTGGTGAGTACTATTCGCTATTGATATGTAGTGTTTTTTTTTTGTTTTACTTTCCATGGGTGAGCTCTCTGCAGGAGCTACATTCATTGGACGAATCAGACCGATTTCATTAAACATTTAAAATGTGACTTTGAAATTTTACGTCTAAAAAAAATAAAAAAAAACAAATGTGGTAAGTTTGTCCACGACAGCAGCGGACAGAAACAAAACAAAAAAAGCTGTAAATAACGAATTTATGTTGTCGTTGTTGTTCCAAATGGAGTAACCCGGTATGAACGTTATATTTGTGTACATATACCTACTCCTATAGTTATTTTATTACTATTTGTAATAATTTTCTATCGCATTTTTATTATTTAATTTATGCAATTGCTATTGCTTTTATTTTAAGAGTACCTATCACGGCTAGTTCGTGATAGTCTGTAAATATTTGTAGATAGCTGATCCATAATTATATCGCTGTTGACATAATGTTTTTATTTATAGGGCTATTACACGTTTTAAGTATGAATATTGTATCAAATTTAATTTTTTTTTTTTTTAACTTTAATGATTTAGAATTTTGAATAATGAGAACCTATGCGAACGTTTTGTCAAAAAAAACCATTGAAACAGAAGCTGACAACTAATTCTGTAAATTATTATTAGCTTAGTTAGGTTATTTGACTCGCAAAATCTGGCAATTTACTTGCTCTATAGGACAAACATTAATTTTTTGCCAAATAATGATGGAGAAGTCCAACGAAATGGTTTTCATTACGCCGTCCATCCGTCGGCCTTTGAATCCATCTGTACACATTTTTTGGATTCATTTCAAGATAAAATGGCCATAGATTAAGAATTATTCATTAATTTAAGCTCGATGCGATCACCTTTTGACTTGACTATGATCCTCAGAAGTTCAAAAAACAAATCGCAAATTTCAAGAATGTGTTCTTCCGTTATTTTGGCCCATTCACTAACAAACGCTTTTTCAGCATTTCCATACTAGCTTGTTGGTATAGACTGATCGTAGTCCCACAGGAATTAGTCTAACGGCGTCAAATCGCATGTCGGTCCTAAAAAAGGTGCATGAATAAATTGTGTTCGTTTTTATACTTCTCAATTATTGAAATTATAGTAAATAAGTATGTTTTAGAATTGAACAAATTACGAAAATATTATTCTATTCATTTATGACTCAACAGCAAACAAATTTCTGATTAATTCTTCTTCTTCTTATTTTTGCAAAAAATATGTACAAAGAATATAATATTCAAAGTAAAATTAAATTATTAACAGACCCCTACCATTCTATGTTGTACAATTATTAAATATATCCATATTATTGCTGTATATGTATTTATAATAATATAAATAATATAATATATTTTTTAAATAATATATATTTTTTATTTAAACACCTCCACTTGTAAATTAATACAAATAATTTTTTTTCTTTTTTCAAAACAAACAAAAACTCGAAATAATTGTATACAAAAACACAAAATGTAAATTACCACAACACTAAACAAAATATATTTACTCGAATATATTATATTAACTTGTGTATGTGTGTACATAAAATACAATATATACCTACCAACCCGGTTAAATGGCCCCAAAAAACCTCAAAATGTACCCACCACCCTTAAAAAAATATCCGAACCGAATTAACAAACCCGAAAAGGTAATGAATCCATTGGACGCACAATGTAATCGAGTCCGTGATGATGCTGTTTGTGTAAGTCAACTTAAGAATGCCCAAGAAATCGACCGGGGAATTTTGGACCCCAAACCAGATGTTAAGATCTTCTTGCCATTCCGATTCTATTTGTACACACCTGAGGAATTATTCCAGCCTAATACCTACAATAGGTTCTTAGGTAATTTTGCAGATGATTGATTTTATGCTACACAAGTTCATACAATTTTTGTTCTTATAGTTGCCCCAACTGGAGATCATGTCATCTCGTTGATCGATGAGATCTCTTATTTGTCGGCTCCAGCGCCTCTTACATCACAGTTTGATGACATTACACCCGAGCAATTTTGTAACGGAGACAATCGTCCAGCGGACTGTGAAGCGAATTGCATGTGCACCCACAAAATTGATATTCCTCTGAATGCTGTCGTTGAAGTTGTTGTGGTTGATGAAGGTAAGTGAGCTTTTAATTTTCAGCCAGTAAAAATAAATTGCTAAACGATGTGAGGGCGGTCTGCTTCGACGGCTATAAAGCATAAATTTATACGTTCCGGCCGGCCCACACATTTGAAATCAATGGTGTTTATTGCGCGTGGAGTTCCTCTTGCTGTGATATTAATAATTAATGTACATTATAGGAAATTATCGTAAATGCAGTTTGGTTATTAGCTTTAAATTTACTTGGAGGAAGTATTTACAAGACAGGAACTGCAATGAAGCTTCTTTTGCACTAATATGAATAATTTTCGTTGATGAATGTTTTAATGTTTTTAACCTTTTGCTCCAATAGGGAAAAATGGAGAATTTATGTATTGTTTACGTTGAGTTGCTAATATTTACCTAAATATAGTCCAATTTGATGCACAAGGACATACAAAATAGCTTTGAAGTTTTCATTTTTCACGTTGAACTGTAAACTATTACTCGACATTCAGGCTATCGGTATTCTTCTTGTATTCCTGACTTTTTTCCCACAACATTTTCCTTGCCACATTGAAACCTTACAGTTTTTTTTGTTCCCTGTACTAGATGCCATAGATAAGACTAAACAATAAAGTTATTGGAAAAAAACATTCGATGAACGCATATTTTAGAAAAGAATCAGCATAAAAGTGATCTCATTTACATTGTACGTCTCTAGGAACCATACCAATGGAAGAAAAACTAGAGCCACCCTTTACCCTTCAAAAGAAATTCCACTAATATTAAGAAGCCAAGTATCTTAATTCGTCAAATGGGTATACAGGACGTACGTACACATATGTATAAGCCTAGACTTATTGACTAGTTGAATAGTTTATAGGAACAGTTTTTTCTTTGGAATCTGTTAAGAATAAATAAAACAAAAAAAAGTATGCGAAGAGTGATTTCTATACTGAAACAATTTTTTTTCCATATTGCACTTCATTTCAAAAGTTTTTTTTTGAAACTATCGGTCAGAAACATAATATGTTCAGTTGATCTAAACATAACTCACCGAAATTTTGATATTAACTGTGCGTAATCTCGGGACCAATAAGTACCAGCTCCCTATTTCTGTTTAAGAAAGTTGGTGTTTATTTCAAGCAAAAAATTTGTTTTACTTCATGGTTGATTTGATCAATTGTTTCAAAAGAGGTGTATATGTTGTGTAACGTTAAACTTTTCCCTGAATTCGATCCAAGCTCACAAGATCTTTCACAGAATTGTAACAGAATGCTTCTGATGAGTAATTGTAATACTGATTGTTACATAAATATAACCACTAAAACCTCAAAACGAATGCATTGGTATCTAATTTCAAATCCCTTCCCATATTCCTAATGTTCGTACTGTGCTTAATTAGTAGCGTCGTTCCTTTAATGCATGTAAATTATAAACAAAAAATTTCAATAGTAAATTCATAAATTTTTGACGCTTTTTTAGTACAACAACCCAACTTAAGTCATCCCTTCCATTTGCACGGATACGGATTCAATGTTATTGGAATTGGTCGTTCGCCTGATAGCAACGTGAAGAAAATCAATTTGAAGCATGCCTTAGATTTGGATAGACGTGGTCTTTTGCATCGACAGTATAATTTGCCACCAATCAAGGACACAATTGCTGTTCCCAACAATGGTTATGTAGTTTTAAGGTTTAGAGCTGATAACCCCGGTAAGTTGTGTCTTAACTTAAATAAATGAACTTTGATATATTTTAATATTATATATTTTTTTTTATAGGATTTTGGTTATTCCATTGTCATTTCCTGTTCCACATTGTTATTGGAATGAATCTAATTCTTCAAGTTGGTACAAATGCCGATTTGCCACCAGTTCCTCCAGGTTTTCCGAGATGCGGTGACCATTTGCCGCCCATACCTATTAATTAAATTTTAAAATATATATTTGTAAAATAAAAGAAAACACAGACTACCATCTATCACCTCTCTTACCCCAAGACACCACAAAATCGCCTTAGACTGTCATACAAAAAATACACAAAACGGTGAACATTTAAGTCTAATGACGTAGCTAGTAAATTTTTGATTTCTTTTTTTATTATTTTTTGTTTATTTTGTTTTCTAATTTATCGTAACTTTATTGTTTTACGAAGCCATGCGCAGCAGTCATATGGAATAGACTATAAAAAATAATATTTTGATGTGCATTTAAATAGACTAAATTCCTCTTAACCAACACTTTTCTGACTATACACACGATATTTTCATTTCATATAGTTTTTTTTTTCCTCATGGTTTTTCATTTTAATTCAAACTTATTATACTCCTATTCAATTTTTCTTTTGTAAATTTTGTAATATTAAAAAAAAATAGAAAAAAAAACAAAATCTTGCCTTAGGTGAATCTTTCGACGTTGGACGTAACTTATTATTTTTTGGTTTAACTTTATTTCTTTATTTAAAAATCTTCGTTAAATTTAATTAATTTTTTAAAAGTTTTTTACTTAATTTTTAAACATTCCTTAAACAAAAAAAATCATCTACGTCCAGTGTCCAGTTAAATTAAGCTTTTGTACAGAATTTTTATTTTTACTTTAGCTTTAAAAACAGTAAAAAAAAAAATAATTAATTTAGTTGTCTACACACGTATGGTTCTAAAAAAAAGCACTATATCAAAATATCCATGTATTGTATATGTATAGTTCTTCCTTGAAAAGATACATTTCATTCTCTGGAACTACAAGAACATACAAACTGAGTTCTGATTATTTTAATTGTAATATATATACCTATATTATTTACAAATACACACATATTTATGTAGAATAATTATTTTGTAAAAAATGTTTCATTTTTGTTCTTTTATTGTAATTAATTTTGATCACATCGAATTTTTTTGTAAAAAAAAAAAAAAGATGCAACGTAACGAAGACGAAGACACTCCCAAATGTGCCTGAGTGGTAGGTTTAAGTTCAATAAACAAGTAAATAATATTAAAAATAAACAAGAAAACGTGTTCAGAGATACATTCATATAAAAAATGCTTTATTTTATTTCTTTATGTTAAATAAAAATATTAAATTGTATAAAATAATTTTCGTAGGTTGGGTTTTGTTTATTTTGTTTTTAGTTATTAACTTATTTCTAACAAATAAATGTTTGCAAAGATTCTTTTCTGTATAGCAAAAAAACACACACAGCCCCTATCCACGAGATGTATATAAATAAATGTATGTGAAGCACCCTTGTGATGGTACAAAATTGAGTAAGTTTTTTATATATCGTCGATTGAACATAAATTTGTAATATTTTGTTTATATAGACTCTGCAGTGAATAAGAAAAATCAAAAACTTTGTTTTATATTCCTATGATAAAAAAAATCAAAACATATTTTTTTAAATTCTTAGGTTATGAATCCGTTGGATGCAGTCTGTGATAGGAAGCGTGTTGATGCTGTTTGTGTGACACAACTGGAAAACTCAAAGGAAGTTGATAAAGGAGCTTTGGTTGATCGACCAGATGTGAAGATATTCCTTCCTTTTCGATTTTATGAATATACTCCACGTGAGCTGTTTGTTCCCAATACATACAACAAATACCTTGGTAAAATAAGACACATAACTTTTTTTGATTTGATTAACTTTTTCAATTTTTCAAGTCGCACCTGGAGCTGACCATCTAATTTCTTTAATTGATGAGATTTCTTATATGTCCCCGCCATCACCGATGCTTTCGCAATTTGATGATATTCCCTCGGAGTACTTCTGCAACGGCGACAATCGACCCCCGAATTGTGCTCAAAATTGCATGTGTACCCACATGATCGATATTCCATTAGGTGCCATTGTCGAGGTAGTGTTAGTCGATGAAGTCCAGCAAACAAATCTAAGTCATCCCTTCCATCTTCACGGGACATCATATTATGTCGTGGGAATGGGTCGATCTCCAGATACAAGTGTTAAGAAAATAAATCTGAAGCATGCTCTCGATTTGGATCGACGAGGAATGCTGAAAAGAGATTTTGATAAGCCAGCTCTTAGGGATACAGTAGCAGTTCCAAATAATGGATATGCAGTTCTTCGATTTCGTGCTGATAACCCTGGCTACTGGTTATTCCATTGTCATTTCCAGTTTCACATCTTGATTGGAATGAATCTCGTCATTCACATTGGGACACGAAAAGATCTGCCACCTGTGCCACCTAATTTCCCACGCTGTGGGAACCATTTGCCGCCAATAACTCCGTATTAGATTTTGTAAAAGAATTACAATCCTTATGTAAATTATGCCAAATTGTGTTGTATAACTTGTAAAACTATTCTCATTTGCATTTTAATTTTATTCCTTTTTTTATAAATAATAATTATTCTTTTGTATAACTTTTGATGAAATAATTGTGAAATGCTCATTTTATTTGTTCATTCGAAAAATGCAATTGCAAAGTATTTTTTTTTTTCCTTTTTCTTTTTATGAAAACATATTATAAAATGACAGTAGATTATTATTTATTAATTTATTAGTTAAGTTTCAATGAATGACAAAAGTTATATATCGCATCTGTTATAGTTTAAGAAAATTGTATTTAATGTTTAAGTTTATAAAAAAGTAAAAACAAAGTAAAATAAATTCCCTTACGATACAGTCGAAGATTTTTGTGCTTTCATTAGCTGCTTCATGGTTCAGCCTTGGTTCAGGATTTTAACTCACTGATTTCGGAGGAGTGGCTCAATCACGAACTTTTTTAACAAAAATTAACCTAAACTAAACTACAACTTGTACAACTAGGCCTAAGAGCTTTGCGCGTTAGGTAACCGAATTGGAGTTGTAATCATGGACATAACCTCTGCGTCCATTTGAACTCTTTAAGCCATAGCTTGCGAGTGTAACAATTCTTGGGGAAAATGGTGCAGTAATTTTTGACTCTTTAAGTGTTTTTGTCACTTCCGACTCATGAGTATTTGTTTTCAACTTCCTTATTCCACTTCAAAAAGAGTTGAAGATTTTGCCCGTTTCACTCCATTATTATTCCGAAATCTTAGCTTCATTCGCCTATAAGCTTTGTCTTTCCCCTTTTTTAATTGCCCGTAATTTGTCTGGTGTCTTCACGTCTCGACAGTGAATGGACATCAGAAATTCCACGCAAGAAAAATAAGTGTTTCTTCAAAGTTCAAACCCACATAGAACATTCATTTTCCATATAATCGCCCCGGCGAAAAACTTTCCGCTTTAAGGCTTGCCCAGACCAAAGTGAGACAGTGCGACACGCCAACGCCAAAATTTATTTACACAGCGTCATATTATGAGAGTACCCACACCAAACGCGATTAAGTGCACAACGTTTTTCATATAAAAATCGTGTCGCACATATCGTGACGCACTGTGGCACTTTGGTTTGGGCAAGCCTTTATTATGAATCTGAGAGTTTTGCTTCTCGGAAGAATACCTCAAAGCTAAAATTCTCCGATTTGGGTGATATCGGAGAATTTTCCGATCCGAATACTGAGGCCCATATTCTCCTAGCGTAAAAATACCGGACTTATAGTATTGTTACGAATGTACGAGCGAAAAAGAGGCATGCCTCACGATGCACGTTGTAATGGTGAACTATGTATAATGTTGGAGTTACCAAACACACCTTTCTTGTGATTTTGCTGTAACAGGGAACGCTTACGATTGTCAAAATATGACAGCTTAATTTCGATGTGGGCGAATTGGTTGTCTTACAAATAAACAATTTTGTATTATTTTTATTGTTGCTTTTCTGAAATCCAATTTTATATTTTATTTATAAATATCAAATCAAAATTATGTCTTCAAATAAAATAAATGTTCATAGTTTGCAACAAAACATCGATAGCCTTCTGTCATCAACAGAAAATTCTCCCAAACGCCACAAAAAACGTAAAAAGCACCGTCACCGTCAATCACTACCGAGTGATGAGGAATGCATCGATGTTACCTCCGATGTTCCTGCTACATCCATCCGCATCGTGCCCCGTGAGCACACGGATAAACACCGGCACATAACTCCAATCGCACCAAAACTATCAATTACACCACCTTCATTGAAATCAGTTCCCGCAGGTAAAAAGCGTAAAGGAAGAGGCAAAGAAAGTGGCACGTCCAGTGATGAGGAACGCTGGTTAGATGCTATTGAATCTGGCAAACTCGAAGAAGTCGATGATGAGTTAAAGAAAATCAAAGATCCCAAACTAATGACGGCTCGGCAGCGTGCAATGTATGAACGAAGCACTGACAAAGAACCAAGTCCTGGTGGAGAAATTCTAATGTCATTGCCAACCGGCTATAAAGAAAAAGTGATGACTGCTGAAGCAATAGAAAAGGCACTTCTGAAGTCACAGAAACGAAAACAACTTGCTGATGAGAAACGAGAAAAGGATAAAAAGAAGACTATGGAACGACTTTTAAAAAAGCAGGAGACTAAGCAACGTTCACATGGTAAAAACAAGGCTGTCAAGACCCAAGAACCAGTGATTACCTATCATAACACTTACGAAGGTGCGACAGTATCGTTACCACCAGATTTTGAGTTCCCTTTGCAACCACAACTGATCAAGGATCCACCAAAGCCGATACTCTGTGGAATCCCAGGTTGCTCGAATCTGAAGATATACAATTGCTCCAAGACAAATTTGCCTCTATGCAGTTTTATTTGTTACAGGAAGAACGTAGCTGCTGTAAAAGAAATTATGTGCTAAGATTCAAGAAAACAAAATGAAGCTCCTTAAACAAGAGGCATAATAAAATTATTGCTTAGTTTTATTTTAATCATTACATTTATTGATTTTGGACAAAATTGTTGATTATTTCCTGCTGCTCTGATTCAATCATCTGCAAGTGATGATATTCAGTTCTCAATCGTTCCAATTCTATTGATTTCTCAAGGATTTGGCCCTGGAAAGTTACACAGTTTCACAATAATTAACTCGCATTTTTTATAGTTAAACTATACCTGAAATATTTGTTGTTCAGCTTGCCTTTGCTTTGCTATCGTTTTTAGGAGATTTTGTGTACTTATGGCACGAATCCTTTCTTTCTCCACGTCTTTGGAAAAATCATTGAAGATCTTTTGAAACTCCTCAGCATATCGTTTGAAATCTTGAAGTTCTAAAAAGCAAATACAACAAAAGGTAATTAAACGAAAAGTTTATTTTCTTTATCTGACACAGAATAGTACTTGTTGCAAATTCGAGACATTCCTCTCGTAGTTCGTTTGCTTCTGATGCAATTTTAGGGTCTTGGACACGAAGACGATAAATATCATCTATATAGAGGCCAGCCTTTTGTAATTCTTCTGCCATGTTGTTTAATAGAATTTATTTCAGTTTACTTTTTTGTTATGGTTGCTATGGGGACAAATAGGTATTAAAACAAAAAACATCAAAGGAAAGCACAAATGGGGATCAAATTAAGTACGCATGAACTCTGTTCTGATAGAATCGAGAAGAATTTTGAATTGGCTGGCCCAATGCCCCTTTTACGTTTTACGAAACGAGCGAGAAATAAACAATAGTAACAAAAGGTGAATTATAGGGTCCCAAAATTAATTGAACTTTTTTTCCAATCACAATCACCTCTTGGAGTGTTCGCGACTCATAATAAGTCATTATTATTCTTTAATAAATAGGTTTAGAAGCACTTGGTGAATACCAGCCTTAGCATTTGAACGAAAATGAAGTAATTTCAAACCCATGCATTGAAGGATTCCATTGAACCACAAACTTGTTTGTTTTACCCCAGACATTACGTAGGATTTTTTTTTGTAACCAATTAAAACAAAGGTCTAAAGAATGCAATTTGTTGTTGCAAAATTTTTTTGCATACAAAAAAAAACAAAATTACATTTGTAGCCTCTGGTACCAATTGATATAGGAAGAAAAGGTAATTTATGTATTGGTTACGGTGATTGGAAAATATAAACATCAAAATATAGTACAAAAATATGTCCAAAACAGACTAAAATTGGCTTTGAAGTTTTGTTTTTTGTTTTTGCACGCTGAAACGAATACTTCTATTAGTGTTGAATCGTCGCATACGAAAACAAGCAAACGTAAACGTATCGTTCTCTTTATCTTTTGTACAGAATAAAGGCTTGCCCAAACCAAAGTGCGACAGTGCGTCACGACATGTGCGACACGATTTTTATATGAAAAACGTTGTGCACTTAATCGCATTTGGTGTGGGTACTCTCATATGACGCTGTGTAAATACATTTTGGCGTTATCGTGTCGCACTGTCGCACTTTGGTTTGGGCAAGCCTTAAAGAGACAGTAGTAATCAATACTCCTACGCTCGATCGTTTACTTATGCGATAATTCGATGCTTCATGGCTCATATAGAGAACAGATGGGCAACCGCCACTGATCTCTATAAACCACTGGATAGTGGATTCATATAAAAAATGACTCCAATTGGAGGACTGTTATAAACTATTATAATCAGTCTATTTCATCTTTTTTTTTTGAGAAGAGAGAGAGATAGAACTCTGCTTTGGTACCATAAAATATCATCTTCAATTTGACTCAGTAAAACTGTCATACTTAGGAGGGAATCCACTATCCAGTGTTTTATAGAGATCAGTGGCAATCGCCCATCACAATGTTAAGTAACAAAAAATCTTCATCTTTTTTTTATATTTGACATTTTGAAGTTTGGGAAGCCCCGCTTAAATGTCATTTGTCAGTCCTAGAATTTAATTTTTTTTTCCCCAAGAATACATACAAAAAGGACTCTTAAACAAAATTCAATAATTAAACAAATTTTAATGTTAAATTTATATCAGCCAATTTCACAAAGAAAGTTCTAACAATTGTTTTTAAATTGAATGATAAGTGCATCAGCAGAAAATTGCTGAACTTGAAATACAGCCACAAAATTGAGGGCAGTACCAGTGGGCTTATAGCTAGCGATATGTCTGGCGATCAAAAAACCCTTCTCAAGGGTCATCCTTCGCAATATGTGAAATTGAATGTGGGAGGTCGTCTATTCTATACGACAATTGGAACTTTGACCAAGCATGATACTATGTTAAGTGCAATGTTCAGTGGACGAATGGAAGTTCTAACAGATTCAGAGGGTAAGTGGTGACAATTCCAATAGTGCAGAGTTGCATTCAATCACTTAATATAGTCATTGATTGTGTGACTCATTGGTTAATATTCGTCCATCTGTAAGGTTTTAAAATTTAGTTTGACCATCTTGGCCAACAGATGTTCCCCTTCTTGACAAAATATTTGAAATACCTTTTTATATATGTAAGTCTTAATTTTCTTTTCTTGAAGGTTGGATACTTGTTGACCGATGTGGTTCTCATTTCGGAACAATTCTTAACTATCTTCGAGATGGAACAGTTCCACTTCCAGAGTCACACAAAGAAATAGCGGAACTCTTAGCCGAAGCCAAGTACTACTGTATAACCGACTTGGCCATGTGCTGTGAGCGTGCCCTGTTGAGCAACCAAGAACCCAAACCGATTTGTCGTATCCCTCTGATAACATCCCAAAAAGAAGAACAGTTGTTAATTAGTTCATCAGCGAAGCCAGTAGTCATATTGCTGGTTAACCGCCACAACAACAAATATTCCTACACCAGCACTTCGGATGACAATTTGCTCAAGAACATCGAACTGTTTGACAAACTCTCTCTGCGATTCAGTGTTCGCATCCTCTTCATCAAGGACGTCATTGGTTCTAGCGAAATATGCTGTTGGTCATTCTACGGCCACGGCAAGAAAGTTGCCGAAGTGTGCTGTACATCGATAGTCTACGCCACCGATCGAAAACACACCAAAGTTGAATTCCCCGAGGCCCGCATCTACGAGGAAACATTGCAGGTACTGCTCTATGAAAATCGCAATGCTCCTGATCAAGAATTGTTGCAGGCGACTTCATCGGTTCGCGGCGGTGTTGGTGGGTCCGGCATGCAACAATACACCAGTGACGAGGAAGAAGAACGCACCCATTTGGCCCGTCTGCGCTCGAATAAGCGTAATAATCCCACATGATTTGCAAATCAACTAAAGGTGGGGCCGCAAGCTAAGGCTACAAAATCCTCACCATAACAAACTGCACTACCGGTGGCTAACTACTGCCAAAGATGTGAGCCCAATTTTTAAAACAGAAACAAATTAATCAAATAAATATAATTTGCAGTTGTGTAGGAACAAAAATACAAGATAATTAACGATAAAATTGAAGAGAATCAACGAAAGTCATTTACCACAAGTTTCAAGTGCTTTTGATAAGAATTTACTCTCCCGAACGCCCCTCCTAGATTCCGACACAATGATTTAGACATTTAAAATAACCTTTATTTCACTTATTGTTTAATTACGAAAGAGAGTTCTCTGAGTGAGTATGGGATAGAAGAAGAAAAAAACTGACTGAAATGATTGGACAACTGTTTTTTTTTTTTTTTTTATTATTATTCTGTATGTTTATCGTAGGTATATTAATTATTTTATATTAATTTCCTTGATGTATTAAAATTTGCATTATAAATAACACCTTACCCTATATTATGTGTGTTAATGCGGATTTATCTTAAATTGTTAAATTATTTTTTTATTGTAATAAATGTACGAGTATTATATTCAAATATGTGATTTTACTGTTTTAATTGTTGAACTTACCTGTTTGCAACAAAAAAGATAAATTTTTGGTTCAAACAAACAACAGATGAAGCAGTTATTTTATTATAATCAAAAAGAGGTAAAAATCGTTTACTATAATGAATGACTTGATGTGTGGTTGAATTAGAACATCAAAAAAATTCTTTAAAATGAAAAGCACACAAAAATGTTAATTTCATTCAGGCGAAACTCATAGTAGCTTTTAAAATTCCAGACGAAGAAAAATATTTCGCGTGAAAAGTTTTTCCAGCGAAACTCCCAGTTGATCATCCTTTTCAGCCTAAAGAATACTGTGGCCTGATTATGGCATACGAACCGAATCGTTTTGGCTGACGAATTTGAAGTTTGGTATTACTGTTTTCGCTTTCGCCTCTATCGTTTTTGAATCGACCATTTATCCAAATCAAAGGCGAAATTAAATTTTTTTTTGCGGATTTATATTCGATGGTTTTTATTTGGCGGATTGAACTTTCGATAAGCAATATATTTTTTTTGGATAAAACATGTGAGTGGAATTATTTCAATAATATTGATTTTAAACAAAATAAGAGCATGAAATAAAGTTAAACAATAATTTAAGCGTAAAAAAAAAACAACACACAAGCACGTAATTGATTCCAATTGTTTTAGTATAAAAATACTGGAATTTTGGAAATAATATTTTCGACTCCCTTCGAATTCGATAATATAGCAATTCGAGGCGAATCCATAATGGGACACTGCTTGAAGATTGATAAAACGTAAGCAAAAAAAAAATTAACTAACACTAGCCGACAAAAACCGTCGTACGACTGTTATTTTTGCAGTGTGGATACTTTGAAAAAATCAAGAAAAAAATTAATGAACTTATGAAATTTGTGGAAATATTGTAGCTACCAAAACGTATTTTTTAACAAATGGAAATAAAGAGAAATATCAATCAGTAAACAGAATCTAAGATATATTCAATCAAAAAATGAAGTGACACCAGAACGTTTTCGAGATGATGTACAAATGCGTCAAAGCTTCGGTGTTTTCAAAGAAAATTCAAAAAAATACAATCAGCTTACGTGAACAAGACTCCACCCGAAAATTTTGTATTCCAGTTTTCCACGTCTTTTGAATTCCGGGGAAAAGATTTTCATTGTTCGGAAATTCCTTTTATTTTCAACTTTCTTTTTAGTTCAAAATAAAGCATGTAGATTTGTTACGAGTCCCTACAGAAACTATCACAGAATCCATCGTATTGCAAAATCTCATACAGATTGCCATTCTTTTAACTATGTACCGTGCGCAGGGCGCACGGTTTTGCATTCCAGAATGGAAACCATCCGTCAATTCAGCAAAACGAGTCTTAAATATAACGAATTCAAAATTAACAAACTAATCGATCTTCATAATCTTGAGGCCACTGGTAGTGCCATCATGAATAAGCAATAATTTTGTTGTAACTTTATTGTTTAAATCAATGAAAAACTTTATTATTTGTATTTAAATATAATGTATTTAAATTTATTGATATCTTCTACAAGGTTTCTCTTTTTTTTCGAATAATAATGTCAACTTGTCTTAAAAAAAAAAATGTAAAACATTCACCTTTGCATTAAATCAAAGGAATGATTGCGATTGGATATCATGTTTGGAATTACAAAAAAAAACTTATACAACAAAAAAGAAAGAAAACCAAAATTAAGTACACAAGGTAACATTATTTTCGACATTTTTGTATGTTAACTGCTAAATGTAATATTAACAAAAAAAAAAAAACGTTTACCTTATGGAAACGTTGATATAAGTGTGATGAGAAACACGGAGATACCAAACTACGCTTAGCAAAGTTACATACAATTTTTTTTTTGTTTCTGTTTTGTTTAATGTTTTTTTTTTTTTTATTTTTATTTTTTGTATCGCCCCCTCCGTTGCACTGCGAGAATGCGCCTTCTTGGTTTGTGAGTTCTCTATCGTTTACGTCGTTGAAGATGTAGAGCCTGTGGTTGACGCTGCTGCGGTTGATGATGTTGCCGCCGATGAAGTGGATGAAGATGTTGATGACGATGTTCCACTATCGCATTCTGCCACATTAGAAGCCGCTGCAGCCTCGTCCTCAGTCTTCAAGCGTTTATTTGAGTTCTCAGCATCGCAAGGGTTATGGGCTGATGATGGAGAAGCAGACCGTTTAAGTGATTGCTGGAGACTCACATCGGCTGCATCTGATTCGGCAATCTGTTTGGCCAACAATATTGGCTCTGTTTCCTCCTCCTTGAGTTTTGTAGGCAAGTCAAGAAGAGGCTTCTTAAAGCGAACAATGACGGCGGTCATATTGTCACATCCAGTTCCATCGCCCAAAGTGTTTGGAGCAAGACATTTATCAAACAGCTGTAAGCACATTAATTTCAAAACATCATTCTTAAAAACAGGCAACCATCAACCATAACTTACCTCTTCGCAGATTGTTGAAACCTTTTTATTTGCATCTTGGAGTTTTTCGCGCACAAACTGTACTACTTCCTCACTGGACATAAAATTCCATATTCCGTCACAAGCGAGAATCATAAATTCATCATCTTTATCTATGATAAGCTTTTTGACATCTGGTAATGCTGAGATCATTTGTTCCTCGGGCAAGAGGTCCGAGTTCTAGAAGTAATATTTGTTATATCTAAATTGGTCTTAAAATATAAACAGTACATACCATCTTATAAGCATGGTCGCCGATAGCTCGGGATAGATTCAAGCCACCGTTGACTCGTCCGTCGAGAGTTACTCTTCCTCCGGCCTTCGTAATACGATTGCTTTCTAACTCGTCCTCCGGTTTGTGGTCCAAACTCATTTCTATGGCCTTGCCGTTGCGACAGACAACACAGCGGGAATCTCCAGCGTTGGCTACGTATAAATCACGGCCACTAAGCAATGCAACTACTGCAGTGCACCCACTATCTTTGCCAGGCTCTTCAATCATATTCGCGCAAAACTTTTCATTTGCCAAAGCGCCTTCCTCATCATCCTCGTCTTCTTCTTCCTCCTCCTCCTCATCTTCTTCCTCGTCATCTTCATCATCTGAGCCGAAACCAACTCCTCGAGCGTCTTCATCGGTGCTAGAGTTATCTTCCGCTAAGGACATTAAAGAACAAAAATTATCAGGTAAACTAAAAAAACTTCCACTCGTTCTCACCTTGAAAATCAGCATCGCTATCGCAAGAGCTATCATCATCCATGTCTGTGGAGGAGATGCCAGAATTAGCAATCTTCTTTGCTGCACGATTAAGTGCGAGTGCTGGGGATTTTTCGCTAGATGTTGCCGGTGCAGCATCACAAGCTTGAGAAGGCGAAGAGACTTCTCCGTTTTGTTGCTTAACGCTGGATGCAACAGGTGATGCTTCGCTGGATGCTGCTGTGTCAGAAGAGGAAACGCCTTCGGATGCCACGGCTTTGCCAGAAGAGACACTGCCATTTTGAATGGATTCTTTGATTGCCACCTTTACACTGCTGTCAGGACTACAAGTAACTGTTGATCCATTAGCCGTGATGGGTGTTTTTTTGTCGGTAGCTTCTTTGATCTGGTTGGAACTGCTGCTGCTTACTGTAGAATCAACATCAACTTCCATTTTGGAATTCTGAACTGTTGTGGTTTCTGGTGTTCCGTCTTCCTTGGATTTCGACGAGCATGAAGCTGATTCATCTAAAAAAAAAATTAAATGTGAATGAGTCGATTGAGAAGCGACTTAAAATAATTACCATTCTCTTGGCGTCTTCTTCCTCGCAAAAAAGGCGATTGTGGCTTAGAACCACTTGGTCCATCGATAAGTTTTTTAATGCTGGGCATAGATGGAGCAACTGCCGCTGCAGGCGTAGCTACCCCTTTATACTTTTCAAGTACAGCATCGAGTGGCAGATTTCCCTCTTCCCGTAATTCAGCCAGATTTTCGACCTCAGCGTCGTCGTCTTCGGCTGCTTCGCTGTCGTCCACATCGACGTTGCGTTCTCCAGCCAAGATCTTCAGTATCTGAATGACATCGTCTTCCAATAACGTTGCATCAAATCCGAGGAACGCATTCTTTAAAGCGAGATCGAAGTCGCCGTTCTTAAAGGCTTCGAGATTCTTCAGAAACGCCGGCAGTTTGTCGGCGCAATGTGCAGCGACTTCCGCACCACCATGTCCATCATACACCGCAAAAAACGATGTGTTCTTATCAAAATTAAGAATTGAGTTGTGGGCATCCTAAAAAGAAAAGCAAAAACCAATGTAAAAAAGCGGCGACACAGACATAAAAGTTTACTCACCTCTTGACTGTTCCGCCATCCTTGCATGGAACTAGCGCCAACCGAGAGAAAATCACTCATTTCATCCGTGGAGAACTTTTCCACTTTTGGTTCGGATAAATAGGCTCCCATTGTTTCGCCGTCGTCGTCGTCGAAAATATATTCCACAAGCGGGAGAATGGTTTCTTCGTTTTTTTTTTTGGTTTTAGTTTTATTAATTTGTGAAAATTTTATTCATCAATAGTTCACCACAAAAGCGTCGACGACCAGCGAGGTTCGAGAATGTTTTCTCTTTCACACTCGAATGTCGTCAGTAAAATGCCACCGGAGCGAGCTAATGGCAGAACAGCACAAGTATATATGGAAGATTCCCACAAAAAATGTATTTCCCTCAAATTCTCACCACACGCTTTGTGATAGGGAGTCGCAATTTTTTCTACCTTTCAACCGACAAAACTGTACAATTCATAAATGTTCTGGAACTATATTTATATTAAATAGATTTATTGGATGTTTATTCAACACTTTCGGTAGTAAAATATCAATTATATTATATTGAATTGGGTAATTTATGTATTTTTTAAATTAGTATGCAAAAGCAAGTACACATTAACAGAACGCAAAGAGAAGAAGTGCGCGAATGGCGAACATTTTGCAAAATTTTCATTTTGCCTATATGTCTTTCTCGTTTTTGCTCATTTGCTTGACGTGGTTTTAAAAAAAGAACATCTTTTACCGGTGTTTCAAATGTTGGTTGTCTCTTTCAGTCACAGGCAAATCAGGGAACTCTCTTTTTTGTCGATTGTTGCTTCTCACTTTCGTTGGGCGAATTCACATGGTTGAACATGTTGGACAGACATGGTTTCAGGTCTGGTCGAACCGAAGGATTTCTAAGGGCACAGTTACATGCGCCACAAAAATGCCACATTTTTTAACTCGGAGAAAAAAATGCTCAAAAGTACAAAAATGCTTCGAACAAACTTTTACTGTCACTTTTTGAATGTAAATTAAAGAAAACTAATGGTATTTGATATTTTCTATTAAGTACTATCAATTAGCCAGTTCACGTTTCTGAGATCTCTGAGCTTTCAGTAATCTGAGCAACCTTAACAAGCTTCCTCAATTAAGGCTTGCCTAAACCAAAGTGCGACAGTGCGACACGAACTTTTATATGAAAAACGATATGCGCTTTGTAGCATTTGGTGTGGGTACTTCCATATCACGCTGTGTAAATAATTTTTTTCGGCACAGTCGCGTCACACTGTGGCACTTTGGTTTGGGTAAGCCTTAAATTGCCTGTTTGAGCTGCTGTCTAGAAAAATCTCTGAGATCGCAGGAAACTTAAACTGGCCCAATAAACCTCCCTTTTAGTGACTATCTCAAAATCAATTTTTTGAATAAATTAAGCCTGAATTTAAAATCAGTATTTTTATCGGGATATTTGAAACGAAAAACACGAATGAAGGATTTAATTACGTTCTTTTTGCACTTTTGTGCTTGAAACCTAATTTACAGCACACACCTCGACAAAATTTATTATTTAGAGAAAAGTTATTGACATTTTTCGGATTTGGAGGGTTTATTCACTTATTTCAATAAAAAATTGTTTTATTTGTTTTTGTTTTGTTCTTAAGCTAAATAATCAATTACATACATAATAACACAAGCAAAGCATATATCAAATATAAGAAACAAATAAATAAATAAATGAGTGCACATAATTAATTATATTAATAAGTTATTTAATTAATTCAAGAGCTTCTTCAGTCAAAGAAAGATGTTTTTTTTTTGTTCAGGTCTTAATTGGGTTATAAATGGATCGGATGATATCAGGATCATATGGAATATATTTTTATTCGTTGATAACTTCCTGGTGTGGTGGGTCCTATAGTACTTTTGTGAACATTTCTGCAAATAACTTCCAATATGACTACGAGTCTGGTTATCATTCTAAGGTCCATTTTGGAGATATCTGCTGCCAAAATTTTGATTTCCGAACAATCTTCGTTAAGTATTGCCATCAATCGTTGTTCCAGTTCCTTGCTTTACAACGTCAACTTTTATTCCATTGATATGAATTCCGCTTGAATTCGTTTTTTTTTCCTCTTCCTTGATAGGAGTGGTCTCATTAGTTCTCCACGCTTTGAGGCTTTTTTATAAAAACACAAACGTCGAGTAAATTTTTTAAACTGACTTCGAAGGGCATACCGGTACATAAAATTGTGCAACACCCTTTAAAATCTGTTTTCGATCATAAAAAAGCAATATTATTTCCACTAATTAATTGTTTTTTATTTGGAGACAAAAATCCTTTTTTATTTATTACCTGTCTCTACTTATTGGACCATAAAAAATGTTGGATTGAAATATTAATGTACACATTTTTTTAAAGTACTATTAGTACTATTAGTTCGTTTCAATAACATCATAAAAAATATACTTGAAAAAAGTTACTTGAATATTGTATCTATCTAAAAATTGTAGTCACTAGACGTAGCTTAATGTAGCTAAAACTGTAGCTATAAGGAAAGAACATCAAGATATTAATTCTAGATCACCCTGTATTAACCCAGCTAAAAGACGATTTTTTTTTTTTATTTTGAAAGCTCAATAGCATATTATTTAGTGAAAAAAATTAAATTGCTACTCTACATAAAAAAAAAGTTAAGGAAAGAAATTGCATAGATTTCAAAACTTATTCCTTGATCTAAATTATAATTATTACATAGAACAGTTATATATGTATTTATGAAAAAATAAATGAAAAAAATCCAAATTCCAAAATTAATTTTTAGCATTTATTTCCGCAAAAGTACCACTGTGTGTCGTGACGCACTGTCGCACTTTGGTTTGGGTAAGCCTTAAATGTATTAAAAATAAGAAAAAAAAAGAAGTGTGGTTACCTTTAAATTAATTATTAACTATTTTTCACTGGGCAAAAAATACATATATTTGAAAATCAGTGTATGGCGATCTTTATGATAGGATTTAAGCATGTCCCGTTACAGTAATTTTGCGACGGAACCTTATACCACATTATATTTTCAAAAATTAATAATAGTCTAATGGCCGATTTCACAAACATTTAAAAGTCTTTCAAATTTTTAAATGACGTTTTTTGTATGGAATAAAGTTCATTTTTTGGTTTAAAAGCCACGTAAAGCGCAAAAATCACACAACGAAATCGTAAACGAAAAATTTTGTTTTTGCTTTTCTTGGTGGAGACAAACAAATAATTTCGTTTCGCATCAGCTGCTTTTAACGAATTATAATAATTTTGGTTTTATTTGAAAGTCACAAGCTGTCTCCCTACTACAATTTAATTTTTATATCATTATAATGTGCTACGATTATCCTTGATTCTGTTATCGAATTTTGACCGCCCGACGGTACTAGTATACTGATAACTTTAAGAAAAAAAAACAGCCTCAATGATTTATTCGTATTTGATAATTTTGTAGGTTCGCAAACCCTTAAAAGGAGGAATATAAGAAATCCCAACGTGAAGAATGATTCAAAATCAGAGTCAAGCTTACAAAAATAAAAAGAGGACATGAATGAAAATACATATATTTATTTCTGCACGTGCAATTCAATGTTTTGTTTAGCATTAATATACCTTCTTTCTCACAAAACAAAACCTTATGCTATTGCTAATCCTGATAAAATACGAAAGTGTAGAGGTAAGATAGCAGACGTGGTAGCAAATTGGAAAAGCCCTATTGAATACTAATGATCTTAATGAATATTTATGTAACAAGATTTTGAATTAACGTCCGGGAGTACAGTAATTTTGCATGCAATTAAGTTGGCATGCAAATTTTCTGTGTTTTAAATCAGACGAAAGTTAAAGGACACACTGTGGAATCGGGTTGCGATGGGATGTGATGGGATGGCATGGGATAGGAAAATGGAACGAACCCACTTCTAATCCTTGACTTCATGGAGAGTATATATGAAAAATTACGTCCAATCTTAGTTTAATTTGCGATTTACATAAAATGCCATTCCACTCATATACACTCAAGTGAGATGGAGAGTTATTTGCTCGTGCAACCATCGTTTATTTTAAGGAGTAAGTTGCTCTAGAGATTAAACGCAAGAAGTTGTGCAAGAAGGACTCACTACTTCTAATAAGAAACTTGTTTTGTGTTAGAAACATGTATCTTGCATGTAGAGCACATACTTCTAACAAGCGCTCCTAGATTGTTGTACATAATCCAACCGGCACGTACTGATATATTCATCACGTTGACATTTGGTTATGTTTTTGTTTTATACTTAGGAATTTTTCACTTGCGTGGAGTAGTATAATCCTTTTTTCTTGAAAAAAAACCATCTAGACATTTTAGACTTAATTCAAGGAAGAACTCGTAAAAGTGGTGTGTTTCATTAGAAATGTGGGTTTTTTGTTGGTTAAATATCAAGATGGTTGGGAAAATATGAATTTACTTATTACCAATTATTACTTACCTATTTTAGTTAAGTGTTAAGCAGTTAAGTAAGTAAGCTACAATTTATTATTTTATTTTATAAGAAACTACAAGAAACTACATGTCAACAAAAAATACTTTTATGTTTTCGTTAATAAACTGTACAATTTCTAGACGTCAGTTAAACATGAAAATCCATACGAGATGATTCTAATTTTAACTAACTTTTAAAACGAAAAATCATCGATCAAAATCATTAATAGATATTTATCAGATTTGTATGCTTATGATAGTGACACCAAAAACCAAGCATCAGGCACTTCTCAAAAAGTTTGTTAGGCAGTAATAACAAATTCCTACTCAAATTTCAACCATGAATTAATTTTCAAGGTTCTATTCGACTTATGCCTTTTGTGTCTTGCCTTGAAAAAAAACATCTTACCGGAATAAAACAGATTTCTTACCCAAACACTTTGTTGATTTTAGAAAAAAAAATAAAAACCACGATAGTAATTAAGTGAAAATATCTTTTTCCATTCAAAACTTTTTCCATTAGAACCTTCAAACACATCTCCAATCACAAACCCATCAAATAAACCCAAGTTTTTTTTGGGTATTACTTGGTATTTTTTCCATTCTACTAACATCTGCCTATAAAACATTTAAAAGACTCAACTCTTAAACAAGTTATTTTCAACCCTCTATTGAATTCTCATTTCATTTAAGAAATTGTAAACCGCCAGCAGACCTTCAACCTTTCCTTTCCAAAAGAATCCCACGTTGCCACAGGATTTCTTTTGTTGTCCTTTTTTGAATTTTTTTCTGCCTTTAAAAAAAAAAAACACACAAAAATAAAAAAAAAACTTTAAATATATTTCTTACATGTCTTTAAAAGGTCGATGAGGAAAATTGCAACCATATTGCTATTCTTTTATACATACAAATACCGCTACAGGGAAAGGAAGAAAAATTCAGTTTGATTTAGATGAGAACTTTCCTTTTCGTTGTGTCAATCGGAAAATGTAGGAGTCGGAGAGGGAAATTCTTTTTACCTTTGCATTAATGCAAGAACTTTTTTTCCTAGCTGAGAGCTTCGGGAGAATATTCTTTGCAAAAAGTTCGACAAGAAATTTCCAAAGGGAAATAAAATCAAGGACTTTGGTTGGTTTTGCGTCTTCAAGATTTGCAATCACAAATGTGCCAAGGACATTTGAATTACAAAAAAGTGATGGCTTAAAGGTGAAAGGGAGGGATGTCGTCAGTGGTGAGATAACAAACGACGTGTCATGATATCAGCCTTCAAGTCAGGAAATTGATTCGCCTTGGAGACAAGGAGACGACCGAGGATTGACGTATTCGTGAGCCTCCTTCAAACTCATCAAAATGGTACGTGTACGCGGTAAGCTAGCAGCACAAAATGCACGTATTCATCAGATGTTTCTTGCAATTGAATTAATTTAAGAAGGAACAAAAAAGCCAACAAAAGATTGCTTTTCCATCAGCACAGATTTGCTTTTTTTTTTGGGAAAAAGGTAACCATAGGATGTCAATAAAGTGAAAATAAAGGAATTTTTAGGAACCTTTATGAGTAAAACGTGAAAGAAGGAGATTTTTTTTCTTTTCCAACTAAATAAAATCAATAGACCATCAGAAAGAATGGGTTAAATGAAAGTCGGTGGATACGGAATTTCTTCCCTAAAATATTCGTGAGGAAATGCTTCGCAAGAACTTTGGTTATTTGTCACGTCTTTAGAGTTTGGCGAACAATTATCGGGTGGGCTATTTAGATTTTCATTTCTGAATGTTGTTCTTGTGATCGATGATAGAATTCATGGTCGTGTATTTGCTAAAAAATGTTGTGCCATTATACTTGCTGGGAGTAAATATGAGTGCAAAGATAGTAGAATTTTACCTATAGCCAAATCTAATGAAGTTTGAAGTACAAGAAAGGCCTTTGATTTTCACTCCTTGTGATTAAAGGTTCCAAAAATCAAAATCATTGTTCCTCCATTACAAAACATTATATTGAAACGAGGCAATTAAGGGTAAGGTAGTGGTTTGGAATCCAGAGCCAAACTAGATACGGAGAATCTGGAAATGTTTAAAGGCAACGGTTACTCCAGCGGAGATTGTGACATTTTATCATCACGCGGCTTAGCTCATCGAGCTAGGTGGGGACCCCAGTACCTCACCTGTTTCAAAAACATAAAACATGCCTAACAAAACAAATTTTATTTTGTTTATGTATCATTTTGTACCATATGTTGATGTTTTTATTAGGTATTTTAGTTTTAGGTAAGTTTGAAACAACAAAATTACCCTATAAATAAGACTCTACAAACAGGTGGAAACCTGAATCCTATGGAAATTTTGCTTTATGGAAAATTACAATTTTGCTTTTTGCTTTTTCGTTTTTCTGAGGAATGATAAAAATTGTTTCTATCGCTTTTTAAAAAGTCACTTCTTAATTATTGTCATTTGGACCGCCAAACAAGATGCATTTAAAGAATGCAATCACGCAGATAAATAAATTAAAAAAACTGCTTTTTTATTTAATTTTCTGCTTGATGCTTGCACTCTTTAAGTGAATCTTGTGCAGCGGCCCTAGGACAATAATTTTTGTGAAAGTGTGGGAAACTCTACAATGGAGAAAGAATTATCAAACAAAATATATAATTTGCATACAAAAAGTACGTATACGACATAGTGCACACACTATAAACACACTCATTAGTTTTTGAAAAAACTTCAAGGACTATCGTCCTACTACATGCCCTTAACTTCCACAAATATTTCTTGGAACCATCCGTACATAAAATTTCGATGAAATTTTACAAAACGGGTATATAGCTGGTACCATTATTTTTGATCCTTATCTTGTATACGTTAAGAGTAATTGAGCAGATTCGAAATATGTATGTATATGTACGAAAAAATAAACTCTAAGGTGTAGGAAAAAAATCTATTTTGGGAATCATCTTCAAAAAAAAATATTACTGATGGAAGTTCATTGGAGGAGTTACAAACTCAAAATATATAATTTTGAATTTTTTCAATTAAAGCTAATTTATTTTTACTGCACACCTCCTCCTTAGATCATGATCTAGAAGTATTATGGGATCACAATAACCATCACAGAGTTTTCTTCAATTCTGCCAAAATGTGGATGCTGAAATAACCATTAAACCAAATCCATGAATCCGGCAACAGTGCCGTATAAATATAATAGAAAAAAAAGAATCATTCCTTAACGGGCATAAAAATCCAATCATCATATAAAACATTTATAGCGCAATTTGCTTTCATATAATCACCTCATGCATAAATGGTTGCCCAGGAGTGTAAATTCTGATTATTTTGTAATTTCTGTCGCTTTTATGATTCATGGTAATGCACAATGAAGACAATTTCCAAAGAACTTATATCTGGCACACATTTAAGCTTTAACAACAGTTTGATGCTTGGCATCATACTGTGTCGCGTCGCTGACATCCTGATGGTATATTTCATACGAGTATATATGCAGAGGGTTCGATTTTTTCGCATTTTAAAATTTTCTCTCGATATTGCATACGTGGTCTGACATCATATGCAATTTATATTTCTCCTATAATGTTTATATTTCTGAATTTTTATCTACAAAGAAAAAATGTTAAAGTGTCTTTTTTCCACAGTTTTCCCAAGACTTGTGCATGATTTTAAAATTTTGTTTTAAATACATAATGAGTTAATTTTAAAAGGAAGGAAAATATTAAAAAAAAGTTAAACAGGATGTGTATATGTAAAAGAAGTACTTGAAACTGACCCTTGAAGGAAAATTATCAACCGAGATAACAAGACAGTGTGTCGATAAAATCCAAAATCTGCCATTTGGATACAAAACCATTTCGGTATTTGTACGTAATGAAAGTACCTACACAAAATAAAAAAAAAGAACTACATTGGTAATCCTACAATACTCCGAACCGTTCCTAGAATTTTTTTTTTTACAAAAAGTGTAATTTTTCGGGTCTTTATGTAAAAAAAAAATAAAACACTGATTGTTCCAAAACTTTTGAAAATTAAGTATTGAGTTCAATGGATTCCACCATTATTTTGAAAATCAAAACCATTCTTCATTGGAACATTTAAAAAAAATACAATATGTGGTAGGTAGGTACTCGCCACAAAAAAATATCAGTTTGGGGGTTTTATATCAAAAGTTCAAAAAGGTCTTATTGAAAATGGCTGTACGCAAGTAAGCCAATCAAAAGACAAATTCCGAAAGAAGTCGACACGCTCTATCTTTTTGGGCAATAACGTCAGAGAGTAAATCAAAAAAATAAAACCTATGACTTGAAATTTTAGATTTTAGCTTTATATATGTAATTTGCTTACATACTTTTCTCGCCAGCCAATATAAATTGAGTTGAATAAATAAATAATTCATGCCTATAATGGAATTTGCAATATTCTACTACCGGGGAGTCAGCTTGATTTGCAGTACTCGTATTCGAATTTAAAGCAATTATGGAACTTGCTGGTGAACTATATTTTCGATACGAGGAGCAACTTTACCATTCCCTTATACAGCGACTCCCCGGAAGTAGCATATTGCGAATTCCATTATCTAGGCATGATTAAAACAAAATAGCTGGAAAAAATGATATTTATGATAATAACTGAAATCAGATTTTGTTAATACAATTTTTTTGATTTTAGTTATTAGATTGAGTTTTTTTTTTAATTTACATTTTAATGTACGTTTTTTACGTGGAACTCTGAAGCTCGATGATTTTATCTCAGCCTGAAAAAGGACGATCCACTTGATTTTAATGATTGATAGCCTGAACCTCGCAATCAATAAATTTCTAACCAATATCAAACTTAATTTTTTCAAAAAAAAAAAAAAAAACAATCCTAATCCCTTTCCCATTAATAATAATTATCCCAAGGGTAAAATAAAAGTTTATATGCAATCTATAAGAATTTCTCTCATATTTTTATTATCTTTCAACTATGTAGGTACATGTATGTATTTGGAAGAAAAAAATATCATCAACCCCATTGGGTGTGAATAAAGTTTAACATAAACTTCAACATCTCTATCGGCGAAATGTGCAATAAAAGCAACAAGAAAAAAACACAAAAAAAAAACGATAGATAGAACAACAAATCAATAAAAATCCTTCTTGTCTTAGCCGAGTGATTTATTAGCACACTCCACCATCAGAGACCCCATTTTCCAAGGCAGCTTCAGAAAGCAAGCAAACAAACAGAAATGGAAATAACCCATCTAAGCTAAGCGAAGGAAAACGCAAAATAATACACACATATGAGTAGCTATGTAGCTACCCATTTCTAAAAAGATTCTCCTATCACAAATAAAACAGCAGAAGGATACACAGACATAGGGACTTCTTCTGGATCATTCAACCCGTATTCATCGTTGGGGAAAAGCAGTTACTCGGTGAATCTACCCTCTCAGCTCTCAGACGTTGAATTTTCACCTTCTAACCGGTTGTTGGCATCTATGCTCCTTTGGTCGAGCTTAGTGGTGATATGTCAATGGCGGTATAGCGTTAGAGACATTAGATAAATCCTTTTAAGCTTGTGTCTGCACTTTTCGAACGTGTTTGTTAAACAATATATGTTTGTAGGGAACCTCTGGCTCTTCGGTCTGTTGAGAAATGTGGCAATCTGTCGAAATTCATACTTTCATCCCCTTATAAAAAATAAACAAGAACACGACAAGGAATATAGGGGTGTTAGAAATGTACTGGTATTTGGTAGTATATATGTAGGTATGGTGGCTCCGATTAATATTTGGTGTTTTAAGTTAAACTTTTTGCACTGACGATTGGTTGGGATGTTTTATGAGAGTTAATATGTCGACAAAAGCAGTGAATAAAATATATATATCAATACTTTTGAAGGGAAAAATAATAATTTAACATCGATAGACACGTTCTGTAGAAATTTGTTGCTTAAAGAGTTATGAGTTTCGAAACCAAAACACACGAACTGAGTAAATAAATCGAAAAATAATGAAACAAATTGGGAAGGGGCACTGCAATCTTTCTTAACGAAAGAAGAATAATGGATATTTCAGGCCGTGAGAACCTAAGTGGCCTAACTTTTTAAACGAAAACTTGTAATTATGGTCACGAAAATTGATTTCTTGTGAAACAATTATCAACGCAAAATATCAATAAGTACAACTTTTTAAAAAAGAATACTGCTGGAGTTAACATAAGTTTTGGATTTTACAAAAAAAAAATGTGAAAAATTCAGTTAGGCCACTATGGCTTTAATGGCCTGATTTGATGTAAACGTCTATTATTTTAAAAATGTGGAATTTCATAATTATGTACAAGAGAAGTGGTTCAAATTTATTGTCACTGAAAAAATGATTTTGGCCACAACACTCGTTCGTGATGAGGCGAATCTAGGATATTCCTAAAAAACTAATAAGTACAAGTTGCAATTTATTGAAGGCCATATTTCGAAATGAATCTCAATTAGACGGTAATCGAAGTCACGTAATTTCTAATTTTTATGCTTCAGTTTAATCCATATTTATTTCTGTATTACGTAAAAAAAAAACATCTACTCAAAATTGACATTTATTTTGGATGCTTTTAAAACTTTAAAAATTAAACATAAACAGAAATAATGCATTTTTTTAAAGGTTTTTGTGGTAGGTAGGTTCGGCAAACGAGTAAGGAGTGCGCCGTGTAAGCATCGATATAGTTTGAAAGAGTTAAAAACAAAATTCTGTTATTATGATAGAGTATATTCTAAGAGACATGTGCTTGTAAGTACGGAGGATGTAGAAATTATTAGAAAGTGGTGTTTAGTGGTGGTGGCTTCCAGCCACTTGTGCCATTGGCTCAGAGAGAAAAAACGCTAACAATTTGAAAAGAATAATGAATAAATTCACTTCTTCACATTAAGAAAAGAGATAAAGTCTTTTAAAATTGATGCGTTCGAAAAATGTAATCAATGAATGTATAGTTGATCAGACTATGCCTCGCTCAAGCCTTACGAGAAATTTGTGCATGACTAGGCTATAACAGAATGTTTCAATCACTGAGCATATTGGATAGGTATTCTCTGATGAATTCTTTTACCACAAAGTCAGAGAGGAATTATAGAATGAATTTGTTTTTCACGTCGTTAAAATACTTTTGTACGTCTAAGAAAGTAGCGGGAGTATAATTTGTGAATTGTATCTCAATTATTCTCAATTGTCCGCGCTTTTTTATAAAGTCCGCTTTCCATTAATTTTTCCTAAGAATTTGTCAGAAAACATCATTCTAAGATGCCCCTTATATGAGTGTCTATATAGCATATTCCAAGCTAAGCGGCTGAAAATCCTTGCTGTCCTCTCGTACAGACTTTTGGAATGGTAATTTCTCCTAACATCTTTTATTTGTGATATGATGGTTGAGAGATAGTCTAAGCTCACTTTTAAATTACGATGTAACTACCATTGCTATCTTTTGCAATTTTTTAATACAAATTAAAGTATGACCTCATAGTATGTAGGCAAACTATATGCGGAGAAAAAAGTACTGAAATGTTTTCTCGTATTTTAATGGTATTTAAAAAATATTGTTACCGTCTGCGTGCTAAAAGTAATACGCGATTTTGAGCTACTGTCTTCTCATCTCGTAAGATGTATTGCGATCAGCCGTACCAAGGACTCAAATGGAGAAATTGTCCAAAATTAATCAGGGTTGTTTATTCAATAAAACTAAGTTGGGTGGAATCTTTAATGATTTGAAAACATCGCTCATGGATACTTCAAAGATTTGCAACCGAGCCTGGGACTCTGATTTGGTATACCAACCATTTTATTAGTAACAAATTGTTTCCCTCGGACTCCTTCTTATTTTTTTTTTAAGGAAGTCTGTTTATAGGTTTTGAAACATTATTGTTGAAATTTATTCAACTAAGCATATATAGGTAATATAGTGTTAGAAGTTTAATTTTTGTAACGTTGGAAATGGCTTAAATGTTGATGCCTTATATGCGAATGAAAATTATAAAATATATAATAAGTTGTAATAGTGTAGTAAAAAGTAAAACATCTTTGGCCCACTCATTTGAATAAATTAAAAACTTTAAAGGTTATGATCACCCACTCCATATACATATAAATGTTAGTCTGTATAAATGTTAGTCATCCAGAAAGAAAGCCACAAATTTACTCAATCCTTTAAATTGAATGACTAAACCTACCTCAATAAAACACATAATATGAAGGATTGAAGGTATACAAATCTGTTTACAACATTTGCCAATTTGTTTTTCCATGTATTGGAATATACCTTCAATCCTTATTCCGCCATTTTTATTGGAATTTTGTAGCAGAATTTCTAAAAGTTTGCATTTTTCAATGGAAAGCTCTATTTAAAGTTACAGAGAGTGAGAGAATTTGTTTTTCCATAAACATGCGCATTTGCGCCATAATTTTTTATACCCAAAGGAGCCCATCGGAAAGGCTATGTTTACATCGAAGATCGAACCTAAGAATTATAATTTAGAAAAAAATTACGATTAAATGCCACGTAGAACTTATAAGATTTTTTCAAACTATTCAAAAAATAGCAAAGCTTTGTTTGCGCTTATGTTATTTTCTATTAAATTTTATGGTCTTTCAAATATAACTTATAAATGGCTATCAAAAACAGTTTTATGTTTCTGCAGTCTGCAAGACTTTGAGGTCTTTCAAATGCAATTTATACTGTACATAAAAAGTTGTAATTCTGTTATTTAACGCACGGTGTTTAAGTGAAAAAAAGAAAATGATGTTTCTGCCGAATATTTTAAAAATTAAAGTTACATTCAAACAAAACTTTCGCTGTTGCTTTGCTTACAGACATAATTTTTGTTTGCGTAATTATTCGTAAATTATGTACTCATTTTAAAGATTGTTATTTTCAAGCTTATATCGTTTTATTTAGAATTTGCTCTTTTTTGGACCCATGTGAAAGCGATTCATGTTGTAAGCATTCAGTGGTATTCTACGATGTTAAGTGGTTTCTTATACTCAACTTATTTGTCATTTAGACTTGACAGCGGCAGCGGTTCGTTTTTTGAGATCTCAAGGAATTGATAGAAAGTGAGCTGATAGAACAAGAGAATCCAAAATTATGTATATTTTATAAGTAAAAGCGAGCGAATTTGCTTGCAATATTTTGTGATCAATTCTAACCAGGGTTTATATAAAGCTTAAAAAGTCAAAATTCTCATTTTTTTAGTTCGAATTCGCAGTTGCAGATGATAAAAGAGCAAATTCAAATCCAAGCAATTACCATCACGGTGAAGGTATGACTCAATCAAAGCCACATTAAAAAAAAAACACAGTTTTTAATCCTTATCCTGAAATTAGATTAATATTATGTTAATAACAAATTTTATACACAAAACACCGGCATTGCGGTTCGTGACAAATTTTACATAAGAGGTAACATTTTTCCCATTTGTTGAACCATAATAAATCTGTTATAAATTTACAAATACCACCGGGAACTTTTACTACTACAAAAATTGACGCATGTCATTTTAATAGATACATAAAGCTCTACAAAGATGGTCTCTCAAAAAAAGGAACGAAAATAATTCATCTCTTACAAAACCGATTTCGAGGTATTTTTGTCTCTCTTCAATCTATTAGATTTGAATGATAGAGAAATTTGGATACACTGCATTTTCCAAAGGCTAATATTATAAGGAGAAAATGTGCTTTTTGCTCCCCAAGGAAAATTCTTTCGCATCAGAAACATGTAAAGTTGTATCGTGAACGGATGTTTCGGACTTTTTCGTACGGCCAAAAACAGGACACACAACTTGGATTTTTCTAAGAAAACAATTTAAAAAACGAAACCTATTCTGTGCCATTTTGAGTTTTCTTTTAATCAAATAAATATAAAAAAAAAATACCACAAAACAAAATCATCAAGAATTAATAAAAATAAAACAAAATTTCTTGGATTTAAAGCAGCAAAAAAGATACAAACGCAAATAAAGCAATTAAACTGGGTCATTTTAAGGATGTTGGTCGTGTTTTAAACACAAACACTACGTAGGAGCAAACTATGCCAATGAAAACCCATTTAAAAGTGAGCAAATTAAATGAAATAATTCCAAAGTATTTCATTTAAACAAAAACTTAAAAAAAAATACGTATACGCCCCACCATCCCCATATAGTAAATATTTTGTCAAAATATAAAAAAAAGTATTTTTTTCGCGAAATTAAGTTAAAAAGAACCATGAAATTAATTAAAAGCTGAAGAAAAAAAGGCGCGCAATTGTTTTTAAACAATACGTCTCCTCTAGCAAAAGAAAATACTAGTTTTGTTTGTATTTTGTCATTTAGAATTGATTTTCCTGCTGCGTGTGTTGGGTCTAGAATTTTGACCGAATCCTTTTTTACGGAGAAAAATACAACTTTTGCTATTGCGTGTGAGTTGAGTTAATTCTATTCGACACAAACGACAGTGCTGAGTTTATTTGCAATTGTGTTTGTGTGTGTGTTTCTGTGTGTGTGCGAAGGTTTGGAACAAAAAAAATCTCCTTTAGCGTGTTCCTATTTTGCAAAATTAATTGCATCGAATTTTTCAAGTTTCCTTCCTTTTTTATTGCTCCGACCATTTAAAAACAAATTTGATTATTGAAGATTTCCTTGAATCGAGAGTCATGGCGAAGGCAGTTTAGGTTTGACTTTTAACTGAGATACCCCCGTGTTAGACATTTTCCACTTGTTACCCTTGAAATGAAAATATTTTTTTTATTGTGTGTGTATATAAGTGAATTTCAATTGAATTGTGTTGTGTGATGCAATCGCGTTTTTGCTGTAAGATTTTTTGGTAGATATATAAAATGCAACTAAAACAGAGAGGGAACTGTTTTATTTTATCTTCAAACTTCTAAAAAGATCCTTGAGTTGTTTCCTCATTTGAAAGAAGGATAAATTTCAATTATATAAAATAGTCAAGGCTATTCGTGTGTACCTATTATATTTATTTGCATTGAGTTATATAAAATTCTTGTTTATTTGCTCATGGTCTCGGGATATAAAGTGTAAATCTTTGATTTTTAATTAAAGAAAAAGTTTAAATTTCTTCATATACATATAGTATGCGTGCTCATAGGATATATTAGTTTGTTTGTGTTTCCGAGCCAATCTAAAAGGAGCCTCACTGGCGTTCATGTGGAAAGCAGATAATTAATTTAAATGGTGAGTGTTTATTTCTTAAATTATTCTTTTTACTAAAGTTGAAGCATAGTAGATCTAGATGGTTAATGAGCTTATTTGTGTTTAGTTTCAAGGATTAACATTTTTTAATATTTAGCTAGTAAGCAAAGTTTTTGATATTACAAAAGTTTTTAAACTTTAAACAGTTTAACCCAAACGAAGTGCAGTTATACTGCATGATAAATTATACTTATGATGGTTTCGACCCATGCTTTAACTATGTTCAACTCGTAGGAATTGAACAAATACGGCTCAGTATTACAAAAAATACAAATTTTAATTTTAGTTTTTTTTCAAATTCGAGCTTAGAGTTTTTTGTCTATAAGCAATTAGAATCCAAATCTCGGTTAGCACACTAACCAACGCCTTCAACTTTAATATTAATTGCGAAAAATTGCCAAAATTTTTATTTATTATATTTCCTTTGATGCAAGTCAAGTTGATTTAAACAAATTTGGAGTAATTTGCTGGAAAATGCATTTGGGATACGTCAGACGTCTCTTCAATACCATCATCATTATCATTACTATTTTAGGTTGCAAAATATTGACTTTCAAAATGGTCCACTCATAAACTTATAGAAATTTAGTTCGTTCCTTAACCTCTTAAAGAATAATTTTTTGTCTTCTTATTGACTTTTTTAGTAACGCATTCACTATTTTATGTACATTAAATATCTCTTGTGAAGGAAGAGCTAAAATAAATCAAATTGTATTTAAATTTACAAATAACAAAAGTTTGTTTGATCAATATATTCATATTTTTGGGTTTCGGTGGAGATTTAATGACTTGAAAATTATTATGATGCTTAATTATTGCTACGACAAATCATATTCAGCGATTAATTTATTCAGTGCAGTAAATGTGTTTGCATACTTTGGGC
This sequence comes from Meliscaeva auricollis, assembly GCA_948107695.1. Classification (NCBI taxonomy): domain Eukaryota; kingdom Metazoa; phylum Arthropoda; class Insecta; order Diptera; family Syrphidae; genus Meliscaeva; species Meliscaeva auricollis. The sequence continues at coordinate 95,398,806 of OX403618.1, forward strand.
ACACCAGACATTTGAGTTTTCAAGAAAAAATTTTTAAAATTTTTAAATTACTTTGACTGAATCATCATTTTCATTCAATAATTTCACCCAAATTTTAATACGATCATTCTTCAGCAGCAATCTCTTGACCTACATCAGCAGTACCTATTCTAAAATGACTGATGCTGATTTAAAAGCAGAGCTTGGAAAGAAGTTCCAGGCAAATGCTAAAAGAAAATGTCTGCAAAAACTCAGATTCGCTATAAGGATTTTTTTTTGAAAGAATTTATATTTTATGATCTTATTGTCAGTTCTTTACCTGACCTGAAACTAAATGTAGAGCTTATAAAAAAAATAATATTCCAGAGCAACAGTTGAAAGGTCGGCTATATTATACTTTGTTTTCAACAAGCCGAGAAGCTGACCTATGATTTTTAAAAGCTGTATAACAGATTTCTTTGATAAAGCTTTGAAACTATGTTCCAGAAATAATTCTATAACAAATTTGTTAGCTGAATTCAGTGCTTTAATCACTAGGCAATTTCCATGCTTTTTTTAATTTTAAACCTTACACTTATCTAAAAATTTTACAAGCAGCATATTCTTGTTGCATTTCTGCTACAGTAAATGGCCTCAAGTTTCTATTCTTTCTGCTACCTCATGTTTAAGTTACTTGCTTAATACACAACATTTTAAAAATATGAACATGTTACAAATTTTGGAGAATGCTTGTACATTCCATTCAAAATTACTATACAAATATACCAACGACAACATAACACAGCAAATAGTTTCGATTTCATGAGTAAGTAACTCACCTAAATGACTCATAGAAGTTTAAATAAAATTTACTGCGCCTGCCACCCTATCCGTGACTATAAATTAATTATCTCTCCATTTCAAAATGCACTCAGCATATAATTTTACCTATATTAAATCGTCTGACTTCCATTATTTATAATTAACATCCAGAAGGATCTCTAACATACTCAGATCAATCTACTGTGAATACAAAGAGCTTACTTTTAGGCCCCACATTTTATATTTATGGAGTCTATTTACGAAGCATTAAAATTTCGAGTATCTCTAGCAGCACAGAAGAACCATAACCAGCAGGACTACCTAAATGCATACGCCAGAGTAAGTGCAATATGGTTATAACCCAGTCCCAGTGAAATATACTTATGCACCATTTGTTGTGTTGCGTGTGTTGTGCTGTGAGTGTGTATGATGGGGTAAAATCATATACATTCTAAATGAGGAAGCGTTTTCAACCCTCCGGCTTGTTCCCGTTTAACAAGCATTTGTTTTTGGTACAAGAAATTTTCAGCATAAATAGTGGCAGCTCTCTGACCCATTTGCATTTCGATAACACGGGAATTCGCTTCCGGCGGTTGTTTTTATATTCGTGGTGCAGGAGATCTAGGATTCTGTGTAGAGATATCGAAAAAAAACTTTTATCAAGCACTTTGCAGGAAATTTTAACTCTCAAAAGCTAAGATAAAAAAAAAGTTAAAAAGTTTATCGGGGTTAATTTTGAAGTAGTCAAAAGAAAAAAAAAACTTTTATGTTCTACTTTGCCGGGTAAATATTTGATGAAGTCTTTTGTATTGGCTTAAATTGAAAGAATACTTTTTTTTAAAGAAGAAACAGTGAAGCCATACATACTAAAATACCTTTATAAAGTATATCATTTGTTTGGTTTTAATTTTGTATTGTTTTTCAAGAAAACAAATCATGCTAGTGAGGTGTGTGATAAGAGACATCAGATGGTTACGTTCCATGACAACTATGTAAAATAACTACTTTTGGAAAAAAACGAAGAGAAGCCATTTCCGAAAAGTACCTTTGGAATGAAAATAGTGTTTTAAAAAAATTATAATACTTATATTTTAATTTACTAAATTATGCACTGAAAGAAAATTTAAATCCATTTAAAGATGAGAATTTTGTCTGGAATTATTTTAATATTTATTTACCAGCATAAAAAATAAAATGCACGACTGGATAGTACGTTTGCTCTTTGGGTTAATGTTACTATAGACGGTAAAGCCTCTTATATAAAGTTTATAAAAATAAATATCTATGTTAGAAATTAACAAAATATAGGCTTTAGCTTGAGTTATATATTTTTTACAAGAGAAGTGGAATATGTGTAAAAAGAATAATACTAATTTTAACTTCTTATTTTTTTTTAGTTTTTTTATTAATACATTTTTTTTTTTAAACTTAGATAGATTCTTTGAGGTTGTAATATGTTATATCTGTGCAAAAGTTTTAGTCAATATCGCTTTAACCACTCACAAGATATTCACAAAAAAAAAAAACAAAATAAAAAAAAATTGCAAAAAAAACTGCAACGCCGCGCCGTTTCTCCTGTGTTCGAACTTTTTTAGAAAAACTAAAAATGCAGTTTTGTTGTAATCACTGAACATAGAACATACACAAATTTTTAATAAATTCGTTAGAGCCGTTTTCGAGAAAAATCCAATAACTCAAAACCGTTATATACTTGCAACTGTTTTCGTTGCTCACGAGAAAGTGGCTGATACTCTCAACCGTTTCCGGCTTACTGTAGCTAGAAGGAATGGAGGGGACCTACAATTTTCTGCCCGTTCCATACGGGCTTTTTTTTGACAACCAGTACTTTTTGAAGGTTTTTTTCAATTTCTCACAAGAGGCTGTACCCTGAAAAAAATCAAGGTGGCACAGGCCAATCAGACCCTGACCTCCGCTGGCGAGATAATCCTTTGCACTAGCACTAACCATTGTGTCAAAAGGTACTACCTTCTAAATATTAACAAAAATCACTATCGATCTGCAAATTTTATTTTTTCCCCCGAAAATTCATCTTTAAAGAAGAAATCAAGTTGCATGTTTCGTTTTGAGGTCAAACTCATTATTAAGAAGCTGTTATAATCATTTTAATTAGGTAAGATTATTAAGGTACTTGTTCCAAGTCTCAAGTCAAATCTGAAACAATTGATATCATATTAATTTAAAACTGAACATCATTGCCAAAAATCCGACTGTACCATTTGCAACGTGCATCGCTTCGCCATGTCACAAGGATATAGTTTTCAGTACTCAAAACATTTAAGAAAGAAACAACAAAAATATTAATTTAGGAACTGAGTTAGGAAATTCTTTTTTTTTTTTCATCGCGGTGAAAAATGTTTCATAGCTTTGACTATCCCTATCCATCCGTGACATTAAGGAACGAACATGGCAAAATGTTTAAATTATTTAATTTGGTCAAATGCCAAAAACAAGTTCACACAAGTTTTTAACAGTAGGATTTTTAAAATAGTTTCAAATTTGAACAAAATGTGGAACGGAGGAGAAGGCGGACATTTTTATTGAGAGTGTTTTATTCGGAGTTTTTTTTTTATTAAATAATAAATAACTTGACTGCATCAGGATAATTCAGCATTAGCTTATTTTGTTCACTTTGATGTTGGTAGATTCAAAACTAAAAGGCATGAGTGGTCCGGATTGCTTTGACGGTATAATTTGTGTATGAATTTGCGAGCAAAATTGTGTGAATAATTATGTTTCAGTATCACATATAAGCTTAATAATGATTTATAGAAAAAACAAAATCAAAGTTCAGCACAAATGCAACGCCTGGATCACACGAATGGTTAATCTGATTCGAGTTGTAGATGATGTCACTCGTAAATAATAACGATGTGTGGAAAATTGTAAACTTTTATCCTATTTCGTTTTGTGTGTATTCAATGAATGAAGGAATGTTTTTTGATTTCAAAGTTTTCTTGTATGGCCCAATATTTACTGATTTACTTTTATTCAAAGTATTTTTCTTTTTAATTCTAAAAAGTTTTTTTCTCAGTGTAGTGATGTACCCAATGGAAAATGAATTCTTAGTTTATCTCATGCAAAAACTAAACATCTTCACTTAATTTAAACGGTGACTTATAGTACTTTTTCCATACGTAATCTCTCACATCCTCGTTTGAATACAATTTAAACTAAATAATATATTTTTAACATTTATAGAAATGCAATGTTAATTCCTGATTAAATAAACAACCTACTTACAAACACTTCAATGTAAAGTATCCAAGATAAACTTTCATATTTTATGTAAAATTTTGAAAAAAAAAAAATAAAATATGACTCAAAGAATTATAAAAATAAAAGTTCATTGTTCAGAGTTTTTTTTTTTGAAAATATGAAATAAATGGCGAGTTTGTGCGCTACGTGCGATCATAAACAAATGAATACGGGTATGTGTGAGATGAGCCTTACGATAATTCTGATTGTTGAAGTACTTATAACATACCTTAAAACTTTAATTATGGCTTTCGATCTAAAAATATGACTAAGCTTAATTCAGTATTGGAAACAGCTATAGTCATTAATGTTTGTTTTCATTAATTCCTATTTTTGCTTGATCGTAATTGCTAGGTAAGCCAAATAAATTCTGAATATAATTTCACGGAAAGTAAAACATGCGACCTTAATGACTTTTCTTATGTGTCGAAACAAAAGGATTAATATTAAGATAATTTCATTGTACAAAAAAAAAAAACATTAATTTAGGCTATTTTCTCTTTAACTCAAACAATTCTTTCATCTATCCAATCCCACACTTTCATTTATTCCCTTTCATAAAAAAAAAACTCTTGATTAGACTTCCTAAAAAAATTGACGCCCGCTTTTTTGCTAAACCGAAATGGAGTGGGTTATAGTCGATGGCAACGGCCAGTGTTCCAGAACTCAAGTAGTTACCCACATTTATTGGCAACACAATTTAGTTCATTTCACATCTTTAATTTTTTTTTTTTGCAAGTCACTCAGTGTATTAAGAAAACAAACGTTGTATATTCGTGTCTATAATGTCGATATCTTCATCTTAAGTGTTTATTATTTTCGAGCTAAAAAAAAAAAAATAGCAAAGGCAGTAAATTTAGCCCATGTTTGCTGCTTATCGAAACATCACAAAGGAAAGAAGTCATTTGCAGGACTTTTTCTCAGCCCGTCATTTGTTCAGCTTCCCACAACAAGTTTTTTACTATACCTTGCTATTATTTTTTGAAAGTGTGTGTCTAACACAAACATAGCAAAGGATTCGTAAAAAGGACGTTTTACTGGGAGCAGCAAACTATTTCTTTGACCATGTCGTTCGGTGGTGTGACTACCGAACGACCGACAACGTCGGCGTCATACCAACACTCCGTGTTATTATTGATTTTTCGAATAATACGAGACTCCATGAAATCCTTAATTAATTCGTCTGTGTGGAGAGCTATGAGTAAGAATCGAGCCAGTCGTGTTTTTATTCGAACAACTTCGTATGTATACACAAACGATATGAGATTCTTATGGGAAATTTGTAATTATCATCTCTGTCGAAGGCTTCCTGTAGAAAACCTTACTTCAATGGGATGATAGGGTGTAGAAGAGAAAACCTTTTTCACATAAAAGACGGATAAATATTTTGTCTTAAGAAGATGCGTGATTAGGTTGTAGTCCGTAAAATATGAAAAAGTAAGCGCAATTATCCTTATCTCTTTTTACGTCTCGAGTAGTTTAGCCGAATTACTTAATGTTATAATAATTCATTATTTTGTTTTTTTCTTTTTGTGAATAAAAATGTACATTCCGAATAATTCAACACCGAATTATACATGGAATATCTGTAAACATCTATTTTTGGCTTTAAGTCTTAAGATATTCTTTTTGTGAGCCACCTAAGTGTTAAAAATTGTTGTTTTTTAAAAATAAGAACTTAAGAGACTAGAGACACAAGGCGAAGGCCGTAAGTAGATTTAAATTTGTTAATTAGTGTGAGAAGGATACAGTAGGCAGCATCTAACTGATGAGCCGACTGTCGTACCTGGGTCAAACGAATTTCGGAGTTTAAGTCACTTCACCATTTTTAATTGAATTATATTCATTTGTTCCGCTTAATCAAAAGAACCCCGCATAATTTGACAATAGCTTGTAAAATGTGGTTTGAAATGCTCGAAAAATACAATTAGTTTTTATTTGTAGTTCAAAGTAATAATATATTTTTGTTTGTTATTGAACAATTCATTTTTATGAAAAAAAAAACTATAAAAAAATAGTTTTGGTTTAATTTTTTTTACGATTTTGTTTTAATCATAAGAAAAACCTGTTAACAAGTTTTGAACAAAATCGAAAAAAATTCATTTTTTAAAGATGAGCCCTCATTAATAAGAAGAAAATTCATAAAAAAAACCCACTGGCTTACATATCGGTCGATAAGCCATGACCCTGCAACTGTTGAAGTATTGCAAATTTCATATTATGTAAGGACTTTTACTTTTGTACCATGTAGGTATGTATGTATTTTATGAACAATGCACATACATTACTACATACATATAAGATTATCCGGCCGACTCTGAAAATGGAAGTGTAAATATCATTTTACACGTCGTATCCTTTATTTTTTAAAGAATAATGAAAAAAGGATGTAATAAAGTGGATAAAAAAAGATAGGAAATTTACATAATTTAAGTTAAGCACAGCATCGTTATTTTAAATAATTTATATCTTTTGGCCTGCATGGATTCAATTCAATTAATCGTCGAATTCCCGCAGTCTGAAAAATAAGCAAATAAACATTGGAAATTATGTATTAAAAACAACAAGAGCAACCAAATGGAATCCTTATTATTCTCCTTCATCTTAACCATAAAGATCATAAAACAAACATTTTTCTGCACACATACGCAAATATTCCTATATAAATATATTTTTACTTGAACTTACAAATTCGTGAAGCGTAAAAAACCATAAAAAAGGATGAATGAATTAAACTTTGTTGTGTCTTCTATGAAAGATATTGCTATAAAAAATTCAACCCTTAATTTGCATTTAGACTTTGGGTTTTAAGTAAATACGTGTGTTGGGGTGTGTATGAGTAAGAAATCCTCTTGGGAATCCTTAATGAAATCGATTCTTCGTTTTATGTTCTCCAGCAATTGTTTTTCTTATCTTGTTCTCATTCTGGGTCAAAGATAACTGATGTCTTACAATAGGGCTGAGAAGAAAAGAAGTTCTAAGCCTAACTAAGGTCTTTTTACCTTTTATTTTTATTTGAATGAAAACTGCTGAGAACAAGGAATGTGTTTTTCGTCTTGTATTCCTATCTTTGAATAAATACATTAAGGGTTTATGGAAAAGGTGTACCCTGAGGGTTTTTTTTATCTTATAATTTATTTGAGTGTACTGAAATGAAATATGATAGAGCTTCATTACAAGGAACTTATCTAAATGCAATCATTGGTTTTCTATGATGAAGTGTTTATAATTCTGTAACTATAATATCAGTAAAGAATTTAAAAAAAGTAATAAAAGCGAAAAGATTCGACCTTCTTTAAGGATCATGATATATTTTACATCAATGTGATTTCAGGACAGACTATTGATTTATAAAGAATTAATTCAGAAAAATGTTAATTTGAAAATTGAAACTCCTTTATTTTTTATTATTTTACTGATTATGAAATGATTATGTTCAATGAATAACCTAACCACAACAAATTACAAATGTAGAAGATTTTCTTCGTTAGAATACTTTTGCCCATCACCTTGGAAAAGTATGGAAACATATGGGTCAACAAACTGAGAAAAGGTCTTAAGTGTCACAAAACAAAATCCAGCTAAAAACAACCAGAGGCCAACAGTTTCAACCTGTACATTTAAGGAGAAAAAGAAACTATTATATTTCATGCTGTTTTACTTGCTCTATAGGGTAAGTATTGATTTCATGTCAAAATTTTTTTTTGAGATTTTAATCAAAACCAACATCAAGATGATGAGAAGTCCGAAAAAGTGGGTTTCGTCATGCCGTCCGTCGGTCTATGCGTCTATGAGTCTGTGCGTCTGTACATCTGTACGTCCATCTGTACACTTCTCCACTGCCCAAACGCGTGGACGGATTTTCTTCAAATTTGGACAAATGATTTTTACGTAATTTCGAAACTTGTTTTTTTTTATTTTGGAATATCTCGTGTAGAACTAGGACCTCCCATATGACGGTTTTGAGTTATTGGTTATTGATTACAACAAAACTGCATTTTTTATTTCTCTTAAAAAAACTCGAACATTGGAGAAACAGTGTTGCCGTTTTTTTTGTGAATATCTCGGAAGCGGTTAAAACGATTTTGACTAAAACTTTTGCGCAGATAATTCATATAACCTTAAAGAATCTAATTAAGTTTAAAAAAATTAATTAATAAATTAATTATAAAACCAAAAAAAATAAAAAGTTAAAATTAGTTTTATTCTTTTTACACATATTCCACTTTTCTTGTAAAAATATATAACTCAAGCGAAACCCTATGTTTTGTTAATGTGACTATGAACGTTCTTTTCCGTGGCCTTCCATTTCTTTAATCAAAACGTAATCTTTCAAAATAATCTTCTTTTTTAAAAATCAATAGCGTGTGAGAAAAAGAAATATAGTTAAATGACAAACCATGTGCTCCAATTGCTTCCCTTAGACCACTTAAGTAGTCATATTTGCTTGTTTCCTTTAAAAGAAAGTTTCGATCAAAACGTTCAGCAACTTTATCTGTTTTCATTTCCTGCTGCTGATGTTAAATACTACATCTATTTGTTTAACTCGCAACTGTAACTCCACACCTATGTCAATACAGCACGAAGCAATTCCAACTTCTTCAACCTAAAGCAATTGTTTTTTTTTCTTTGCTCTTTTTCATTTTGCAGAAATATTATAAAGTAACCTATGTACTCTTTCAACACCCGCCTATAGAAACGATAACAAGGAAAGAAGTATACATACATATAATGGCAACTGTTGAGTTTTGAGAATGAGTTCATGCAATTCATAAACTTTCACAAACAAAAAATTATATTTTACAATGCGGAAGTTGTTGTTTGCACAACGAATATTTAAAATAATAAGTTTAACTGCCTAGGACTTACAATTGGTTTTGTTAAGGAAAAGACTTTTTTCATTTCTAGATTTCTATACAAAAAACCTACAGGACAAAAGTTGAGTGTTATTTTTTCGTTTTGTAAAAAAATATAAAAATATAAAGTTCACTCGAATTATTAAGGTACCCAATTTATAATACAGTCTACTCTACTATGACTATAACTATAAACGAAAATCTGACAACTATAGAAATAGATTTTAATTACTTTTTTCATGAAACTGCCCCTCCCACCCAAACGGGGGGAGATTACATCAAAAAAATGCTTCTATTTGACCCTTCTACAAAAATCCGTTATCAATTTTCGGCGCAGAAGTTATCGTACTGTTTTTAATTTCTTAACTATATGAATGAAATCCTCTTACCTTTAATTAAAATCCTTATATTTCGGTGAAAAATTGTCAGAAATTTAATAATAATACATCATTATTTTTGTAAACAATTATGTAAAATATAGTATTTAACACTTTTTTTAAAAAAAAGTAATAGCTTGGGAGCAATTTCAACATTAAGGGGATTAGATTTTTTCAATGGTTTTTCATTAATAACGTCTAAAATACCTATAGGGACTAGGAAAAATATTTATATAATTGTTTATAGATAATAAAAAATAAAAGTATTTAATATGTTTTTCATTATAAGGCACAGAAACGAACAAAAACTGAGAAAACGCAAAAAATGCTTATTTACAAGATGGAAAAACAAGATATATACTCGAAATTGACCCCTCTATAATCCTGCATTCAAATTTTGGTGCCTTTAAAACTTTCCTCAGATTGATAATTTTTCAATGGCAGTTTATCGTACTAAAGGACCTTAATTTTGACTTTTTAGAAGTAAAAAAAAATGATTTTGAGAAAATTAAGAAAATTTTTGAGGAATGTAGGGGGGAGTATTATAGTATTAGTAAATAGAAACAATTCATAATTTCGTATCCCACATCTTTAGTCTTAACAATTTTCTTAATCAAATCAAAATCTCACTTACAAAACTATTTAATACTATTTTATAATATTTGTAAAAATATGACGTTAAATAAGTATTGTAATTAGTGGCCCCTTAATCAATTAAAATCAGTTAATTTGAGTCGAAGCTAGATCATAAGAAACTTCTTGCTTTTTTCAATTCTCCTAATAAGGTTTAACATTCAATTTATTTGTATGTAGGTTCATAATTATCTCGTGGGTAGAACATGACGATAAAGCACACGAAAAAAACTCAAAATGACCCTTCATTTATCTTATTGGTCATTGCTCCTTATAAAAAAACGTGTGTTATATACAAAATTGCAAGGTTACATTCACTGTATCCCCCGCAATTCTTCTTAATTAGCTTAGGAGTTTTAACACGTCTGAGGCCTAAAACTAAATCTGTCACAATCACACATAAAAGGTCGGAATACAGAGTAAATAAGTTAGAGATATAGAATTTAATAACGGCTAGAAGAAAATTTAAAGGAACAACACTACTATAGGTATCTATATCTATATAGGAGAAAGGAATCGTTTAAATGTCCCTCTAGAACATTTGGTTTTAAGATTATGTGGCACATTCACTTTCGACTTTCCCCTGTGTCAGGCTGTCAAGGTTTTGTACTTGTCGTCCTATTTGTCGTTGTCGGTTGGTCGGTCGTCCTGTAAATAACTTTATGTTCTTATTTTTTTTTGTTTTTGTTGATTTGTTTGTGTGTACACTATATGTTTATACAAAACATTTGTTGTCGCACGCAAAATATTTGTTGTCACACACAAAATAATTAAAATTTGATTATTCATAGTATACAGCTGGAGGTGAAGGGTGGCGGTGCGGTGCGGTGTGGGGCGAAAAGCTTTGCTTTCTGATTTAATTTTAGCTCATTTATTTTTTATGACGCATTCTAGAGATGGTGTATAAATTAAAAAATGTAATTGGATTTTTCGGTCACAAAGGAATAAGTAAAATGCTACAAATGAGATTTTTTTGTGCGAGTAGATAGGTATATTTCATTTTGATCACAAGAGTTTCACAATATTATCGGTCTGTTGAATTAAAACAGACGATTTTTGTTTGACTGTTGTGTTTTAAAAGCAACCACTTTGTGTGCTTCGTAATTAAATTTGACATAATTATCGAATATAATTATTATTGTTTTCTAGTCCCTGATCAATATAATTATTAAATAACAAAACAAACACACAATGTGTAATGACATGTTAGTTTTGGAAGTTTTTTTTTTTCATGGAACGATATTAGTAGTGCATACAAAACATTAAGTAAAACATTTACTAATGATAAATTTCTTTTAGTTAAATTCTTCTTTTTGTGTTTCAATAACAGTGTTGCTGGTCGTAGTTTCTTTGCTTAATAAATACAGTTAGTTGGGTGACGAAAAATGTATTATGCAATGTGGAACATGCTGCTGAGAAAGTCCATTTATTTTATTTGTGTTTTGTAACAATGATTTCAAAAGCGTTTTCAACTTTAACATTTTTATAATACAAACATACCTACAAACGATCATTCTCTAGAAAGTCAGGGAAAAAAAACTGAAAAAAAAATTAAATGTTACTCTTGTTATAGAGTATATAGCTCCTATTCTACAAAATTACAAGTATTGTACAAGAAGTTGTAAAACAAATATAGCTAGTTTTTGTAAGGCCAAACTATTTAAAATTTTTGAAAATAGTCTCTTGTAGATTAGCTATAGTTTTTTGGTACCTATACAAATAAATAAAACTTTAATTGCTCCGAAAACCTATCTTGATTTTAGGAATAAGTTTAAACTTGCAAAATTGAACTTTTGGTCAGCCATTGTAAAACAATACCTTTATAATTTCAAGCTAATCACCTACCTCAAAGATCATTCAAAAGTCAAGGTGTGTTGTGTTACATTAAGTTTACGAAATTTATGCAAATATAAAAAAAATTAACAAAAAACAATTTGTCTAATAGATATTGTATTTTAATTTGTTTTTTTTTTACAGATTAATTGAGCTTGAATATCTCAACCCTTGTGGGCTAACATTGAATAACAATGTAAAACATTTACACATTTGAAGTCACAAGAGCCATTCAATCAAAAGAAAGCAGTTATATTGGTAAGCAAGAAAACAATTTAACAGCGCACTAATATTCATATATTTACAACAAACAAACAACATAATGCCAACGGTGTTAAAAAACTTGTAACTGAGATTTTTTTGTCATTGAGTATAGTAAATTTTCTGAATGAACTGTTTCGATATTGACATTTACAAAAGGAAGAATATTATGTGGATGATAACGTTGCCTTTTTATTGTAATTTTTATATTGATCCAAAGAATTTCTTTAAAATGTATCAAGCTGAAGCAGGTGGCGTGGCTCGGATGCAACGTATTTTCTTTCATCCGGGAAAGATAGTATTCTCAAAAATCTTATGTTTTTTTTTTCTAAATGTGTGCTGGTTAAATTAAATAACAAATAGCTATGTACATGATTTTTATTTCCCAACAGTTACTCGATGTATTCGTTCAGAGAAAAACTTTTCAAAATTAGATACCCATCCATCATAAACAGATATATTTTGTTTATTATGTGTAGTTACTTGCAACTTACAAATAATAGGTACTTCCATTGTTTTTAAGGTAGCTTGAAACTTATAATCAGTAAAACTTTCGTTTGACATTGTGTTCTTAAGAAAGTTATACTCAATTATATGTCTCGTAAAGTTTTGTTTTTGAGGAATCTCAAGAAGATGGACAACTTTATTAATAAGTCAATAGATAACTTGACAGGGAAGTTTATATGACTTTATTTGTTCTTTGTCTATTTTATTTTCCGCAATAAACCTATATAAGACACAACATTTTATTCAGCTATATGAGTTATATGATGAGCAGGTACTTTCAATAAAAAAAAAATTTCTTTTGTTTGATAGAATCATGACACGTAGGTACTCTCTTAATCTATACCATATTCCAAAATAAGATTTTCTTTAATTTAAGATATTTGAATACACACATCCGAAATGTTTTTATGATCTCTAGTTTGGAGCTACGTGTTAGCTTGGCCATTTTCATTTTTTAGATTACGTGCCTATACTATGTACTTCTCTATAAATTTTCATTTTATAAAAAAAAATTACAACAAATAAGATATATAGCGTAAACTTGGAAAACTAAAGTTTGTTTGCTACAAATGCAAACAAAATAAATTAAATCCTTTTCTTAAACCCAATTTAAATACACATACTTATTAACATACACTATACGGTAACAGGTTGTAGTTTTTCTCCAGTTGGATCAATTTCAGTTCACAAAAAAGTCCAATATGATTTGCAAAATATACTTTCATGCAAAATTACTAGCAGAGAAATGTATACCTGATATAAAAATAAACAACACCCTCAATATAGGATAGCACTTTAAAATATCGGCATATAAAACAGGGGTTAGGTTTTTTTAAGATAAAAACATAGCAGAAGTTTTATATGAAGTAACTATCTACTCAGTCTGCACAAGGTCAGTAAAAGTTAGGGGTTAGAGTGAATTTGGTTACTTTATTTGTTAAAATTATTATATATTTTGATAATGTTTCTGTGACTGTATTAAATGGAAGCCAAAAACAAAAAAAACAGAAGAGAAAGATGGATTGACTTCCTTCTGGAATCTTAACTCTATGTCCAGCCTGCTATGGATTGAAATACTAATTTCATTTAATCTATTTGACAACCTTGTTTAATGAATTTCATGCTTTTGAATTTATACTTCAACTTTCGGACGGACTTAGAATGATTAGAATTGGAGATATGTATTGTAATTATAATCTAACGTTCAGAAGTAGTTAGTAGTAGAATGTGTTAATATTAAAGTTAAATATCTTAATGTAAACAAAAATGTAATTTTACAAAAATTACACGACGAATTTAAATATCATTTAAATTTTTTGTTTTTGTCTTCAAGTTTATAATTATTCTGTTGACAAGTAGAAACACTATCGATTTATTCATCACTACACAAAGCAACAGAAGATATTTTATAGAAAATCTGATTTTCACTTCAACCCATCAATTCAGGGCCACTTGATTCAATTATAAGATCCTTGAAAAGAAAAACATTATAAAATAAAGTTCAAGTTCATGTACATTAGGGTTGCTCAATATTGATTAAATAAAATATAATTCATTTAAAGTGGAGTTCACTTCATTAGATATGTATAGTTCATTTCATAAAATTAATTTACGAGTCCTTCTACTTACTAACTATTAACATTATTTGTTATTTCTTTTGTCTTTGTGTCGTTGTGTTTTATCTATTTAAACTATGGCTTTTTGCTTCGAAATGAATAAATAGTTTGTATTAAGTTTTCAATGTCTTACTAGTTTACGCAAGGAATTTTTTTTTATAAAAGAAATTGTTAAAATGTAGAGAAAATATAAGGAGACATTCATAAAATAAACAGAACTCCACCATGAATTTAACTTAATAGTAATTTGACAAATCTTAAACAAAGAGATTTGTCTTAATTTTAAAAAGTCTACGTCCCTGTGTAAGTATAATATATGTACATATTTTTTTTTTCAATCAATGTTAATATGAAATATTTGTATACTTCATAAAAATCTGGCTTATGTCCAAAAATAAACCCATAGCTACTTACTAATTGACAAACTTGGCAGATAGGATGAACGTGCCAAGAGGGTGGCTTTTGAGCATTTCTAATTATTTTGCCCTTCACAACACTTCTGAGTTATTGATTAATTGGGTTTCTAAAGCCAAAGAAAACAATAACAGTAAAGAAGTCTTTGTTCTTAGTCTATTATTATTTTTGTGTTTATAGAGAAGCTTACGAGCCTTGCTAATTAATTTATTAGTTGAAAATGCTTTTTAAATGCTAATAGGTTAAAATCAAAGAGGTAAGCATTTACAGCTTATTGATTAGAGAAACAAAGATACAAAAATAAAAGAGGATGATATGATACTAATTTAAATTACTATAGCCCCTATTGTGATTGTAATAATGGATGGTGAAGTGATAAAAGTTAAAATTCTTAATTCAATTAATAATACATTATTGGAACTATTCATAGAAAGTGATGAACTTAAAAACAATTGATCATATACTATTTATAGCAGATAGTGCGATTGCGATTAAGAATAATCTGTTTTCTAGAACCTAGTTACGTGTTTATCTCGAGCCCTTTTTTTAATTTTCAAAATAGCTCTACTTTGCACCATTAATATAATTTTACTTTTAAAATTTTTGGTATTTTGCCATTTACTGATAGTAGGGCAGGTTTATAATAAATTATAAAACATTCAAAAGCTAAATTCAGCTCACAAAATAATGTATTTTCTCAGAAAAACAGGATTTATTTTCCATTTGACATAATATAAATAAAACGTTTTAGTATAGCAAATAAAATTCAAACTTTAAATTTGAAATGCATTTCTAGCGTAACTGGTGAAAGCAATATTGAAACTATATGTTTCAATAAATAAAACTTACCTAGCTATAAAATGTTAAAAAAAAAAATATATGGAAAAAGGGTGGAAAATACTGTTTCAAAGTATACCTTTTTTGAAATGTCATCGTTTTCATTTTGAACCATTACTTTTCGGACACCCTGTATTGAATGTTAACTATAGTATTGTAATGTAAGAAGAACCGGGGTTAAAGGAACAACCGGTTCGATATAAATCTGTCTTATGAAATCAATATTTCTTTATGCAAGACTTGTATTGCAAATAAAACGAGTTAAAAGTGATGAACATAAATTCAGTTGATTTTAAAAATAAAATAATTTAAATGAGCACAATATTTGTAGCGCTTCATGGTTTTATGCAAAAATTCAATGACAAGTCAATTTTACCTAATAAGCTCAATCTTAACGATAATATTATTATGTTCGTCATAAAAGCAATGATATTTTAAATAACAAGAAAAATTCTACCATTCAAATATTTATTTATGACATTAGCTCTATACACCAACATAATTCTTTAATTTTTTCCAAATCTTATTGTGAAACAAGTACATTTATCCCAACTTTTAAGAAAATCTCAATAAAATCTAACAAAATTTAAGAAATATTTGTTGTTTTTTTTCATTAAAGGCTATATTACTGTATAGCGTGCAAGAAAATTCAAAGCTAAATTAGTCTGTTTTGTGCATTATTTCGTACAATAATTTTGATTATAATATTTATAAACCACCGTAACTAATAAATAAATTACCTTTTTGTTCCTATATCAACAACTAAAACCCTTTTTCATGCATGCATGTTTTAATCGAAACATGACGTTTTTTTTAAGAAAGCTAATTTTCACAGTTGTTCTTAAAGTAATTTTTTTTAACAGAGATTGAATTCTAACTATACAAACACTTTTTTGTTTTTAAGATTAATAAAATAAAAAACGAAAACTCATAAAACCTTATAAAAATAAAGCATAAAAGCTGTGAATTGTTCAAAAATATTTTTTTTTCAACGTTATATGGGTGTTTTCTTTGAAAATCGATTCTTTTCAAGACTTGAAAAACCTTGCTTGGTATCCTTTTGATAAAATGTTTCCTATTTACTCCTATTTTAAGGTAGTAATGTTGAAAAATCAACACACTCCAACTATCACCCTATCACCAATAACAAAAGGATTTTCATAGGCTGGGTAGGGTTGGGTTCGCAAAGCTTATATAAATATATATGAAAAAAATGATTTTTATTTGAAGTGAAATATGTGTGTTTGTTGGTAGGAATACTAACCTTTTGTATATAAATC
The DNA here is from genome assembly GCA_948107695.1 of Meliscaeva auricollis. NCBI lineage: Eukaryota > Metazoa > Arthropoda > Insecta > Diptera > Syrphidae > Meliscaeva > Meliscaeva auricollis. Next base: position 95,415,476 of record OX403618.1, read on the forward strand.
CAAGTAGAATAGAAAAGATACAAAAGAAAATCTATATACCTATAGATGACAAAGACACGACGACGACCGACGACGCCATCATAGACAGAGTCTTGAGACAACGAAAAAGAAGTTCGTCTGTTGAGAATGGGATATGATCCTGTTATATCAATGCGTGTGGATGACTGTTTCCATTGTCATTGTGTCTGTAAGTCCTCAACAAACTCACATTGTGTATATGTTGTGTGTAGAAATTTTGATGTTTTTTACTGTTTCGATGACAGCAATCCCAAGCTTTTGTTTATTATTTGATAGAAAATTATCCTTTTGTGAGTTCATCTCTTTTATATGCTGTTCGGTTGATTATACATCAAGAGACAAGAGGAGTGTATATACTGTATAGTGTTGTTTTTTGTTTATTACATATGAACTCTGTTCTTGTTTTGTGATCAAAATTAAAAAAAAAAACGATTATCTATTCTCTGCGATTATATGTATGTACATAAATATGTATGTTCCGTGAATTACCCTTTATTTAGTTAAGTATTAGATTTATTGATTTTGCCCGAGAATTGGATGCCATGGCTATTTTCAGTTTTAGTTTTACCTACTGCATTTTAAGAAACGTCCAGAAATGAGGAAATATGAATATGAAATTATTATTTGAAATGAAGCATATAATGCCAAGAGATACAAGCGACTATTGCAAAGTGACATAATCCCTTAAATATCTAATAAGATCTCTAGGCCCTACAATACTAAAAAGTATCTACAATGTACATAGAAAATATAAAGCTGCATTTCTTCTCTTAATCTGATTAAAAACAAAACGAAACCCTAGTGAGTAATATTATATGTAAAGGAATAAAAACAATCTATTGGACACTGTGGCGTATGAGTAACCTTTTTCGTTGTTCGAATAGTTTTGTATTAATTTCCTTTATTTTTATTAAGAGTTGCATAAAGAGTTTTACATTTAGAGTCTTGCATATAGAAATGCTATCATCATACCAATGCACATATATCCTACAGTTCTTATCAAGCAAACAGTGCAAAAAGCAAAATGGTGCTTTAACTCTTGAAGTATACATCCTAAAAAGGAATTACGTTTTAAAATGAAAAATAATTTTATTTCATATCAGAAACGCCCTTGCAATTGTACAATAAGTTATTTTTGAGATATAGGGTCACACGTGAATTTAAAAATGCTGTCGGCTCTCGGTCTGTATAAAATAATCTGTCGAACTTGAAGCGTTGTAAAAAACACATGTTTCGCAATTGTTTTTCCAAATAATTTATCCTTAATATCTATTCATTGAAATAACATATTTATGTACATATATGTATAAATAAACATTTTTAATCCACATACATTCCATTAAAATGTAAGTATTAATCAATAATCCTTTCATATCGATTTTTTTAATTTCCTCATCAAACTTTAGCAGAATAGTCCTTGTAATTGAATGGGCATTTCATATAAAATCCAATTATAGAAAAAAATACAAGCATCAATCATATTGCATACATTGCCATGGAGTAAATAACATGTGCATATTTCTTCACATCACCATATTGTGTAAGTGCTATTTCTTCGTCTCCTTTACTTCTTTTTAATTACTGATAAATACATTACATAATTCTGTTTAAGTCAATAATCCGAAAAAAAAATCTTTTGATTTCCAATTCGAAATAGTAGTTCAGAAGAGTTAACAGTTTTTGTTTTTTTTTTTTTTTCAAAAAAAGAAAAAAAGTAAATATGAGAAAAAACATTTATTTTTATCCCAAAGTCCTTCAAAATGTATCCTTCAATAAAATTACTTTGCCATTTCATGATCGAATAACAATACATAAAGGATTGCATGTGTTAAAAATTGAACCCTGAAAAGTTGTATCTACAGTAGTTTTAGATTAAATCAGTTAGTGTAATAGCATGTTGCTATTGCAAATACACTGTACCTACAGACCACCATGGAGAAAATATTTTACCCTGTCGATTTTGTTGAAGGAAAAACATCAACTAAAAACCTTCAAAGCATGATTTCTTCAATTTCTTTGTTTTTGCTTTTGGAAACTGTACGAGTTTGTATTTGCAGTTAATTTGATTTTGACTGAACGGTAGCATATTTGGAAATTGGCTATGGGGTGAATGATGAAAGTATTAGTTGCACTTTTAAACATGATACAATAAATGCTCGTAATTTGCTACACTTTTTTCTTTTCATTCAAAAGTTGAGGAAACAATTCAAACAAATTATACTGTCTTTGTATATTTTCTCAAGGTTACTTTAGAAAATCTATAATGTTAGAGTAAGCTAAATTCAATCGATTTATATTTGAAATAACTAGTAATGAATGCATAAAAACTCATGCTGATCTTTATACGTCAATATTTAATTTTAAGTGCTCATTGTAAAAAGTTCTCTCCTCAACTAGTTGTTTTACTTAAAAGTCGAACTAAAATAAAAAAAAAAAACTTAACACATATACCTATTTGGACTCCTCTGTGAACCATGACGGTGCAAGGATGTTTTTGATATACATCTTTATTATATAGAAAAGCGTAATAGAACTAATTTTTGCTTCTATTTTTCATAACCATTAGTTTTTAGCCTTATAAAATTAATGGTACATTAATACAAATTATAAATGTTTATTATTAAGCCCTCAGAGTAAAAACAAAATTCTAAACTTTTAAAAAGCATTATTTATAAATGTGCTATCGTTATTCGTGAGAAAATTATAACTTGCCTAAAATATTAATTTAATCAACAAACATCTTGTGTGAGCTCACTTTGTCAATACGTTTGATTTGCTTTTTTAGACTTTTTTAATACGTACAAATACATATATAAGTACCTAAATACATGTATATATATGATAGACGTACACACAGTACGTCTACACATTGAAAATCAAACTAAAAATCGATCCAATCCCTTGAATTATGAATCAAGGACATGCAATTTTGTTCCTTCCGTTTATTTAACTTGTGACGACGACGTCGGTGAGATAAGTTATAGGTACGACGGCAGTTTTACTTCCATTCCATTAATATACCTACATATCTACAGTACCAATATCTATAAAGCATGGTTCTGTTATGTACCTACATAAATGAAAACGTGTAGTAACGGAGTTTCAAGAAATATTAAAATCACAACGCACTTGATAGTTTAATGTGTGCCGTGTCGTAGCTACAAAGTTGCAACTTATCCAGAGCCTAGAGACATACATATACAAGGTCAAAATTGTATGAAGGGTACATACATTCAGTATCAAACTTTTCACACTAAGCTCTTTGCAGCCGAAATATGGGGGTGTGTCGTGTTTCTGAGTCATTTAAGGCTATTTAACAGTACACACCGGAAGAGAAAGAAATAAGAATAAATATTTCGACAGCATAAAAACCTCAACATTTTTTTTATAGACACACTTTTCCATGGTTCCATGGAAGACGATGCGAAATGAGGCACTCATTATTTTAAATGTCCTTTGAAGTAAGTATCGCTCGCTCTTGAATGTTCTATAAGCATGCAACAAATCAATTTCATGCTAATATATGCGTGTATTATATGGAGATACATAAATACATATGTACAAGTCATATATATAACATATTTTTGATTGTATGCTTTCCTTTCAGAAGAAAACCATGAAAATACATTTTTATTTGTAACGCATGATGGATGGGCTAATTGATTCTATATTTTTTTTTACGACTAAAAGAAAAATAACTCAGAACCTTCTGTGCCATTCAGAGAAATGAAAGAAAAAAAATTCTTTTTATAATGTTGATTTTGAAGTACCTTTTTCTTCATACATATGTACGTGTGTATAGTTTGTACCTAACAGCGAATACATAAAGTCAATAAACTCGTTTACAGATGAATTTTTTATGAAATTCGTTGAATCAGGAAAAGAAAAAAGAAAAAAACATTAACGAGAAAATTATCGATTTATTTTCCTTAACAAGTTTTTTTTCATAAAAAAAAAACAAAACAAACACCGACCTTGTTATAATATCTGTTAAGCAAAGCTTAGGTTGTTAAGATATTGCGTCATAACCTCAAACTGATTTTTTTTTTTTTTTTTTTTTAATGGACGCTTTTAATAAATTATTTGTGTTCATAATAGAAAATTAAACAATATTGCAGGCCCTTTGTGTTTGAGTACCTACCCAGTTTTGTCAACAATCACATTGCTACCTACTATTTTTATACCTATATTTTACAAAATTGCTGAGTTTATAAAGCTTATTGTCTAAAAGTAATTAAACAAATATGTAATTAAAGAACTTATTTATCTTTGGAAAAACGAGTTAAAACTTTTCCTTCCACACAAAGTATGCTATTTTATATCTTATAGAAAGATGCACTCGTAGAGAATAAAATGGAAATCTAACTTTTTTTAATAAACAAGTTTTCTTATAAGAAAAATTGACGAAGTAAAACTAATATGTGTATGTATTCAAAAATTATTCATTGCAAGTACCGTTATGTTGATAAAAAAACACACACACACACAAAAACGAACATGATTTTTTCATCGAAATCGTAGGAGCCGTTATTGAGAAGAATAATCTTTTCTTAAACCCGTAAATGACAGGTAATTTTAATTTTAGTCTAAATAATCCTTTGGACATTTTCCAAAAAAAAACCATAAACCAAGTTTGAATTAAGTCAATTCATCTGTGATTTCATATACACACAGAGCAACTGCAAACAGACATACCTACTAAGAGAATTGTAGTACCCACTTCATAATTTTTACAAATGCGTACCTTGACACATAGTAGCTACCTTTATCGCAAGTCAAAAAAATTGGGCATTTATGGAAAAAGAAATAACATTTATTAGTAGAAGTTTAACTTTTCGTAGGTAAATGTTCTTAGAGTGAAATTTTTACTTTATCCATGTTTTCCGAAATTTCAAACAAAATGGAACCGTCTATTTTCCATTTGATTAAATATAGTTATAGTCACTATATGTATGCGTTTCATCGTAGAAATTGCTTTAACTTCCTATACATTTTTCCTTCAATTGCATTAATTAACCCATGACATATTTCCTTATTCTTAACTTGAACTTCTAGGTTTTGCCAGTTCTATCTAATGCCTTTGCATCTTTTAACTTTGGGATTCCGCACATCATTTTAGATTTCCACAGAGAACAGACACAAAATCAGAACTTAATAAAATGAGACAGTCTCCTTTCTTTCTGTTGGTTTCTATAATGAAACTCAAAAATTCATGCACAGCTGCGTCCTATATTTCTGAGACAAAACTTTTGGCCAAAGTAACCACGCTAATCCGAAAACAATGTCATCATGTGCTGAGGCCTCAGAGAGGTATATACGATAGCCAAATGGGAAAACGAATATCGGATTCGGGTTTATCCATTATTTTACTGCACGAACAAGGAAGAGACGAACACCGAGAAGATGAAGAGGAGTGAATGTTTTGTAACTTTAAGTAAAGTCGTGACTTTTATAACGATGAAGCTTTTGGTGTTCTTTGCTTTGTCTCTAGTATAGGACAAAGACTATCGCATGTAGGGACCATCCAATTACCGTGTTAGAATATTAAGTTATTTACTTTAGTTTCCTTTTAAATCTAATAAAATATTCAAGGACATTGTTTTTTTTTTTTTGATAATATTCTTTGTGAGCTTAAAACGTGCACAAAGCTTTTTTTTAAAGATTAAAATTAAGATTCTTGAGAGGCTAAAAAAAACGGTCAAGTCCATTTTAGCAACATTTTTTTGTATTCTAAGGAACTAGCATTTAAAATTGGTTTTGCCTATTATAAAATCAGCATTTTTCTATGGACTGAACGAAATTTATTTGAATTTTCATTTCTGATCATTTAAGGCATTTGTATAGTACAAAGAACACAACGAAGAGTCACTTTAATAAACATGCAGTATTCTTCTGTTAAAAATAATTCATTGTAGATATGGATACATCATCTATGCAAAAGGAATATCCTGAACATATTCTTTCCTCCAATATAGTAAATAGATTTAATATATGCTCCCAAAAACTAGGACTTCAATCCAGATTGCTATAAGCTATGTATATAAATAATTTTATCCATGAAACTCTGCATTTACTTACTGCATAAGAGCCATAAATCGTTAGGATATAGTGAACGATGTACGTGCACAAAAACCTTTATATGCATTTTTGTATGATCTTTTATTCTAAGTTCAATTATTCCCCAAATAGCAATTTTTATCCCTTTTTTCTTCATGCACCGCATTGATTCATAATTTGAAATGATTGCCATAACAAAGGATTGCAGCAGCTTTTGATCCTTTCTCGACAACATGACCTACCAACCTTGTTATTTTGTTTTTATTTTTTTTTAGCTTTATGCTTTGCTTTGACTTTGAATGTAGGTCCTCGTTTTTTCAGCATCAGATTGTGACTTTATTATAAAGTCATATGCAGAAAAGCGGGTGAATAGAAAATATGCATATATGTGTGTGTGATTTTTATTTTATATGCCAAGAGGATGCGAAAATACGAAAATACTCGTAAATGGAACTCATGATTTTTTTTCATTTTCTTAATGGTGTACTCAGAATCAGGCGCGTGCTTTTTTTTGTTTTTTTGTACTTTGTATGGAATGCCACTTACAACATCATTTATTTTTTTGTTCAAATTTGAAATAAAGGTCATTAAGTTATATAATTTGTATATAAATATACTTAAGGCAGCACATCACGTAGGAATATTTTAATTGTGTGTACTAAAGATCGATACAAACATAATGTAGTTTGTATGTAATTGCACCAGCTACATGCGTAACGTTGTTAATAAGGGTTTCTTTTTATATGTAAAGTCCCAAGCAAACTTGTGCATTGCATCTTATTTACTTTATTCACCAACTACTAAATTTAAACTTGCCATAGAAAATTTTTATGAGATTTTATAAATTTTCCGATTATATTACTTACTTACTTACTTAGGTCCTCAGACCTTAAAAAGTCCGTTGTGATCCCCTTAAGGGGCATAGGGCCTCCACTACCCCTAAGCGCTATCGTGTACGGTTTCTAGAAATATAACGTAGTTCTCTCCAACTCTTCCCCAGCTGTGCAGATTCACTTTCGACTTTCCTGCGCCATGTGCTTCTCGGCCGACCCGACCCTCTACCTGCCTGTGTGAGTGGGTTCCATTGCATCGTTTGGCCAGCAAATTCTGTAGGTTTCATAGGTAAGGTACCACAAATTTGCATTCTTTTAAAAAATGTTTAAATAAGCATCTGATTTTAAGTAATACAAGAATTCAAAGAAAAGAGTAACAGATATGTTTGAAAAAAAATACAGGGTGGCATGAAAGTTAACATCAGCACCCTTTGGAAAGATTTATTTCTAACAATTTCCTAAGACAGGCGTTCCTAAAAGGACGCTTAGTTAATGTGATGCTCAGTAATTACATTTTATTCATTTTAATGTTGTTTTTGGTCTCAAGTACTTGAATTTCAGTTTTAAAGTTATGGGATGGGAGCTTTCCTGAATTTTAGGTTTATCATAGATCGAATAAATAAAAATTAAAAAAAAGTTAATACATTTGGAGATTCATTAGGATTATTGTTATTGATAATTAGTAAACTTTAATTTATTCTTGATTTGATTGAAAAAAAATTGAGCATCTAAAATAATGCGCATAATATGGCGCAGGGACAAAAGTCCATGGGACATAAACCATTAATGGACCTATGTTCCACCATACCGGAACATAGCTTCATAATTCAATTATGGACTTATGTCCCACCTGGTTGTGACATAAGTTCACTAAAAAAATTATAGTGTTTTCACTTTCCTGCTATCACCAACGAGAGATATGAGTACCAAAATGTGGATGGGAAAAATTTATTTATTCCACAATTTTTTCCATTCCAAAATTTCATTTTCACAACGTGCAACCACTAGGAAAATAATTTGAGGGAGTTTTACATTTTGTGAACTGCATGCATATGTATATATATAAACACATGTTTGTAAACACCGAAAATTTGGATACTGCTCTTGAAATAAAAATTAGTATAACTAATATTTAGACACTGAGTGTTGAACACTTTATGAGTGTCCAAAATTCATGTGGTTAATCAACATTATTGTATCGTGTATTTGCTAAGATTTTTCACGAGTCATTTGGAACGTGTTTATTTTTCATTTCACGGGATATCTACTATCTACTATCTACTTTTATTGTTATTTTTTTAATTTACGCGATATTATCTCTTTTTTAGAAGAAGAAAACTTGAACGAAAGTCAATACCCATCACCCATCCTCAGCATGGAGTACTATCCATATTTAAACGAACATCGAACAGGAAACTCTCAACAAGCCAAGAATAATAACAAATTAAACATTCAACCAAAAGCGAACAGTTTCCGAAACTCTAACCAAAATTTAATTGAATGAATTGTCCTTCAAGTAATGACATCCTTTGAGCTGTTGAATGGACGCCAAAAACGAATCAACATCAGCCACGGTCTTCGTCGACGTTGTCGTCCTATCTACGTTCCTTTCGTTGTCATCGTCAATGTCGGTTGCTTGAGGGCGGAAATTTGATTCTGTCAATAACTGCTAGCAAGAAGGGCTCATGTTGACGCCATGCCAGTGAGATTTCACTCCTTCATTCTACACGTATACACAAAGCACAGACCATCATTCGGGTCCTTGAACATGAAGAGCGTTCGAAGCGAATTTCGATTAAGAAAAGATTAAAGGATATCCGTACACACGAAAAGCTAAAAGGAAGGTTTAATATTTGAAACATCGAAGTCGTCATCGCTATCGTCGCCGGTCGTCTTCTTGACGTGATTCAAGGATATGGTAGTTTTATATTTTGATAAATCATTTCCTTGAGAATACCATTGACCACAATCAATAAAAACGATACCCACCACACAAGTGTTAAGTGGTAAAATATTGCCACTTGAGATTCGGGAACAGACTTCAACACATCAAAACAAACCGAACTACACTCGAGATTATTCGTCTCGGAACTTATCATCTACCGCCTTCAAGCTAATGGATGCATCGCAAACTAGAACAACTCAAAAACCACTTTACCAGATAAAAAAATTGCTTATAACTGATGATCGCAAAACGACGCAACGACGAACCGACTTCGTTGAGGGATTGTTCGGTGAAGATACCTCTGGACATTCTGTAAGTACCAATGCTTTTTTTCGCTCTTTTTGTTTATATGTATTTTAATTTTCAATGTATTTCTGCGTTGGCCACTCATAACAAAAATAAACTCAAATTTTTGTTAAATTTGCGCTGCGCACTTCAAACCACCCATTTCAAAGTTCCATTCTTCCAATTTATTTTTCCCAAGAAATGATATTAAGAACGCGTATCTCGGGGCACTTTTCAGATGAAATTGGTGGGGAGAACATTTTTCGCCGAAAGGTGTTGATATATTGGTATTAAATTAAGCACTTGGTAATGTATCGCAAACGAAGCCAGCTTGATATTGATGGAGAATAATCTAAATTGTTGTGTAATGGAATCCATAACGTTCTTGGGAGATGCGATGCTATGGTGGAATGAGAACAATATTCTGATATATATGTATGTATTTAACTGGAATTGGGAACCTAACCTATGTTATGCATGAGTGCTATGTATGTAAATGAGAATCGACGGTACCTACCTATACTGTCAATGTTTGTTTTTCTATTGTGTTTTGTGTCCTTGGGCTGTTGGTTGAGTGGGCGGGAAACATTTCATAACATTTGGCTACCCCCTACGCAATGACATTTACCAAAAATAGGTATTTTCATAAACTTTACATACCATAATACGAGTAAAATTTAAGAGATCAAAAATACTTTAAATGGGCAGTAAAGGAAATTCCTGGTTATGGTAGAAAACGATTAAAAAATCCTAGTGATTTATGTTATCAAACTTTATAGGAACGTGTGTATGTTAAAAAATAGTACAAAATTGGGAGCTTATAAAACGCTTTTAACATAATAGTGCCCAATAAAAATAATAATAGGTAATCGAATTTATTAAGAAATAGTTGGTTCTATCCCATTTAAAGTCCAGTACACTCCTAAACTAAAATCACACCATGAAATCGCAAACCAAAAATTTCTCTCAGCAGTACGCATTTTGAACAGTGACTAGCATGGTAAATTTCTATTAACATTATAGACTTTTGCAAAACTTCTCAGCTCCAATGGAGCTGCACTTTCTAGAGCTCTTCTATAATTTTTTTACAATTAATCCCATACTCGATAGAACAATTGGCACTAAACTTATAATTTTCAATCTTTCCCATTGTTTTATGTCATGTGCTAGATCAATGCATTTCGATATTTTTCACCAAACGTTAGGTTCATATTATATATAGACTGTGTCAAGTATTTGAAAATTGTTATACTCAAAAATTGAACTTTAAGACGTGGCAATCCTATAAATTGACAGAATATGTATTGATATGCAACCTATGTGCAAATTGTTTCTCCAATTGGTTTTTTTTTTTGCATTAACGTTTAATATTTGTGGCTAAGACCACCTAAAACTTAAAAATCAACAATTTTTTATATTTGCCAACGTTTTTATCCGAGAACCGGTGGCGTCGAAAACTTTAGTTTTAAAATTTTGAAGTCGGTGCCACCTTCATAATTAATTTTGCTTTTTTTGGCAACAACTTCAAAACTGTAAAACAATTAATAAATAGTTGGTTATTAACTTAAATAAAATAAGTATTAATTGATAATAAGTAAATTTATTTTTTCCTTTTTTTAGGTTCTTTTTTTTTATTAAAAAGTATTTATCCTTATTCTTTGCAACAAAAAAACAATCACATAAATCGGTCCATTAACAAAAAACAGGACTTTTGTAAACACAAAGTCTATGATCTAAGCCTTAGGCTCCTTTAAGTTATTTAAACTAATATTCAAAAACATCTATACAAAAATAAAGATTGCGTAATGCACTCAAAGGATTTTAAGTTTTTACTTAATAAATAAAGCAAACTAGTTTGTCAAGATTCTTATTCCCAAAGTAGCCAAGTGAAATCTCTATGAATATTAGTTTTTTTTTACTGTGTATTGTTCTCTTTGCTTTTTCCAAGTAACTGTAGGTACTGTAGGTATTATACAGCTTTTCCAACTATGAGAAAAAAAAATAAGGAAGAAAAACTGGGTGAAAAATATAATGACACCCATTAAGCTTCGAAAGGAACACACTTTTATGCCTTAACTTAATTGCTTAGGGGAGACTTACCATAAAAACAATGTCAGTTTGGCGAGTTTTTAGGGCATTTATGCATGAACAACCTACGAAAATAAAACTAATTCAAACTACCCGAACAAGAGTTCTAAGTTTATTATATGGGGTACTTAAACTAAAACTTTCTATAAGGATGAAGCAATATTTATGTCTTAACATGTTAAAATAAACAAATAAACTACTAACTTGATATCTACGTACCTACTGTAGAATATGTTAAATAAAAAGAGAGCATTTTATGAGATACCTATTCAATTTTGTGTTAATTCAAAAGGGACATGTTATGTGAGATATACGAGATTTAATAGAGTGTGAGAAGACTATTTACCGAAACACATTATGATCAAAAGAAATGTATAGGTAATTGGGTAAACCTTTATGAACTGGATATATCTTAGTAAGAAGCTCGAAAAAGTGAGTTTAATTTATTTACTGAATGGATACACAGTAAGAAACAAATCTTATTAAAAAGTGTCCTGCTATAGAATACTTAATAATTTATTTTTTTAAGTTTTCAAAGTGACAACAAAAAGATACAATTAGAATAAAGATTGATTTTCCATATTAATAAACATATTATAACTTGCCGTCTATATGGTTACTTAAATCTCATAAATGTGACTTCATAGAAGGTTAAATATAAAAGTATGCCATCATTTTACTAAAACACCCTTCGTGATTTAAAATTCATTTCCCCCTTTAATTAAAAGAAGGTAGTTGAAATTATTCAAGATTTTGCTACTTTAAGGACATTTCTTTTAAGTCCTTATTCCAATGTAGAAACACTTTACCTGGCTCTAGACTTTATGACACATAGCCTATATGAACATGAATACCCCACGTCGTCGTCGCCTACTCATTGAACGTTAACCACATGCAGCAACGACCGACGTCCCGGCAGGAGTTCTCTTTGCTCCTGTGTCCTGTCTACCCACTTCAATTAAGTGCGAAATTTAAAAATGAGAAGAAAAAAACTCTAACGTCAGTCAGGTCTTTAAGGATAATTATTTTAATAACACGTGATACATGTTTCGTTTATTTTTTTTAGGGCTTTCTCAACGACATGTTTCCATCAAGTCATAGGTAACATGGGAACACATATTTTTTACCATCAACTGGTTCTAGACACATATGAGAGTATTTTTTCATAGGACTATAATGAGGTCGGCTGTAAAGCTAGAGCTTTTGAAAACTCTTAGGAAGTGAATTTGTTGAAAGCCGAGACTGTCGTCTGCCAGCTTTTTATAATAGTTCATTATATTGGATTTTTGCAAAAGCAATTTGGAAAAATGTATATATTCTTCTTATTTAGACTTTTGTGTATGATTTGAGCGCACACTTTGAGCTTTAGAATTAGTGGCACACTTTCATTTGACAGTTTAAGATTCACACGCACTCATAGGTATTATAAATTCTTTGTTGTGTACGTTTCTTATCTTTTGTGACTTTGTTGTAGTCATAAACAAATTTGAAGTCAAACTTTTGACTAGTTTAAGTTGAGGTCAATGATCTTGATCAGCTACAAAGTATTTTGTATTTAGTTTAAGCCTTGAAGTGTTAAGTAAAAAAGTGAGTAAAAACTTAAAGGTAAATACTTACTACTCAGCTCAGCTTTTAATGCACACATTGGTGAATACCTATACTTATAGCATTCATTTATCTGTTTAAATCAGAGAAAACTGTATTATTCACGGTGTAAACTTTATATCGACCATCATACAAATTGTGGAATGCTATAATTGTCAAAGCAGTGCTTGCACGTCGATCCATTTAGTGATTCTAACATGGATCACCAATAAGAGGATATTCGTAGAATTAATAACTTCCTCTCATGTACGATTTTTTTTTGGTTTTGTTCCAACTTAAATGTCTAGTCTTTGAATAATAATAAGAATAACTATGCACTTAAAGTCTTTGGTGGTATATATGGGATTGAAATTAGGATGGTTACTATTTTATAATATACCGATTTACCCTGTGTAAATATGATACATGTTTGTTGTTTGAACAATGCAAATAATACGTATTTTAAAGAATCATCGATGCCAAGAATCATTAATATTCCAAAAACTAAATTATTCAATGCCTACCAACTATCTTTTTACTTTGCACTAAAAGAGCAAGTTCATCCAGTCGTGTATTTTATAACTAAATTAAACTTAATCTAAGTTAAACAATTGCTTTTGGTGCTTATTAAGGTTTTCTTTACTGTGATATGATTTTCTTTTAAATAAAACCGTAATGTACTTCTTATATATCTGATTGTTTAAGCTCTCTGTAAGCCAATTTTTACACGAGGACGCCAGTATCCTTTATATGGGTACCTTTAACTACATACATACACATTATCATTTTTTAAAAGTATTAAATTTGCCTTGGATTCGTCTTTAAAATTTAAAATTAAAGACAAAATGCTCATTAAAACTCATTGCTTTATAATTAAACTAAACACCTGAACATACAACACCATCATAGCCAGAAGACGTAAATTGTTTGTATAGGAAAAATCTTAAAGACGCCCTTCTTGTGTATTTTATCTTCTTCTGCTTAGCTTTTAATATTAAGTTGATTTTCCCGTGAGCTCAGTTTTTCTCACTTTATTCATATCCTTGACCGTAAACTTCTATCTAGCATTAAAGGTGTGCAGCATTTCAAATGTATGTATTGAGGAATATTCTCCCAAAAAGTTATATAATGTACATACATATACTAAAAGAAGCATAATTTAAAATATAAAATAAGTGTGTTTGAATGTTACTTTGAATTAATGTGCCAATTAAAATAATATCTGCTTTCAGATGGTTACCCAAATCGGCGATGAGGCCGGTAGGGCCAGAAACATCACACACCGACTGCATTCTCGTGGTTGGCGTATCCCGTCCTAAATTAGCTGCTGTTTTTCTTACAGTCATGCTTCTTTCTTTATTTTTAACATTTCATGTTCTTTATGACAGTGCCGTTTATAACATTCAAGCAGCGCAAGCAGTCTCCGAACGTCGCAGATTTACGATACTTGCACACAGAATGCCAGAATTCATTAAGCCAGGTGAAATGAACCCAATTAATCATCCAATGGTCTTTCCAAATCGAGTACATTTTCCAAAGACAAGCAGACGTTTACCCCAGGTATGAAATATTTTTAACACACGCAAAATACTTCTTCAAATTGATAGAATAATCTTAAAATTAAAAGCAATTTCCAAAAGATGACTAATGTTTTAAGATTTTAAAAAGACAATACTAAATTGTTTTTTTTTTCTTAAAAAAATTGAAAATTTTCATTCCATGCACATACACATTGTCCCTCAATTATTGCTTTTAAACAATCCTTTCTTCTAATCCCTTAACATATCTTTTTGTAATCCGATAAAATTGAGTTACTAAGCGACTACCACTCCTTTTTATATAACCAGGCACTTATTATTGGGATTCGAAAATGTGGGACACGTGCTCTCCTGGAAATGTTGTATTTACATCCAAGGATACAAAAGGCCGGTGGAGAGGTTCATTTTTTCGATCGTGACGAAAACTATATGAGAGGATTGGAATGGTACCGGAAAAAGATGCCACATTCGTTTCGTGGACAAATAACAATAGAGAAGAGTCCGAGTTATTTTGTCTCACCGGAGGTAAGATATTTTTAAACATATCTATATAATTAATATAAGGGTGCAGTTTTATTTCATTTAAAATAATTGAGGAAACAGTGATTGTAGATGTGGTATATATTATTCATTTTTAATTTTTTTTGAAAAAATTTGAAAACGTGATTTTTGATTTTTTTTTCTTAGGTAGGTATTAAACCTGTCATTCAAAAAAGAACCAGTTGTTACAATTTTGCGATTTTCGATTATTTTATAACTTTTAAACTCAAATTTGACAGAGCCATAATGTGTACATAGGTTTTATCAATGAATTTTCCAGAAAATTATACACACGGTCTTACTTTATCTCAGTCTTCTTACTTTTCTTTTGGTTAAATGATAAACTTTTTTCGTTTGTTCCTAGCACCCTAGCACGTTTTGTATTTTATGACAGTTTGTCTCACACAAAAAACTCATTATGGATTTATCACCTTATTTTTTCTCTATACTAAGCATATTACTTTCAAATCTTATCAATATCATTCAAAAAAAAACTGTGGACATACAAAAAGGATGAAGTTATATTATTGACGTTTGGCTTGCATTTTTAATTCATAGTTCAATGTTTTATAAAACATAAAATAATTTTAGAGCATCAAACACATATGTACCCTATACCTACATAATTTAAAATCGTTCCCATTTGATTGACTTGCCTTAGTTTGGTTTCGGTCATTTGTACCGGACGAATGAATAAATCTCTCTCAAAAAATTCAAATAAGGGTTGTTATTAACAACAAACAAAAGAAAAAGCTTCCTGCCAACTTATATATAACTCGGAGTACGCGTAGGATAGAAGATTATGTATGTCATCTCATGTTAAGGCACTTGACTCCGTATGTTATGAAGCGCAATACAAAGTTTTCTGAACTCACATGCATTGTTAAAATGTCCCATATGCACAATATGACAAAGAATACTATTCATGTATTTTCTGAGCTCTGCGATGCGGTTAATGTCTTGTATAAGATGAAATAATAAGGACGAATAAACCTGAATGCAATGAGAATAAGGACTTTTCTCATTATTTTACCTTTTTTTTTTTAATAAGAAGAAAAATGAAGAAGAAGACCGAAGGAATATGGTGTCGTAGAAACAAGAAATGAGACGAAATTAAATATTGTAACATGAGAGTAATAGAAGCAGACAGATTTACTCAACAGGGTGCAATGAATTAAGTTAAAGCATTTCCTTGAACTTTTAGTATCAAAAATACATACCTACACAAGCAACGACAAAAAGACCCGCCATGAAGTGATCAGTATTTGAATTTTATAGAAAATTAGACGTATGTATATTGTAAAGACATAGTGGGAGACTGGAGGTTTTTATGGGCATAGATTTTTAGTCTTGCTTTGAATTGTCAACAGAATTTCAAGTAAGCCAAGTGGGCTTTCAAACTTCGTACCACAAATATCTCTGAGCAACTGATTTCACCAGATGTACCTAACATACTTTGATCAATAACGTGAGGCGCTAATAATATGCATTTGAATTTTTAAATCATGAACGAAAATGTTCTTGATGTTAAAATTAAAGCTTTCATTTTAATCGACATAATTGGTTGGTGGATTTTGTATATTATATCTGCTCCAATACATTTTAATTGAATCATTCATATGATTTTAAAAATCTCTGCTTACTCATATGTACAGATGGTTGCATTCATATTTGCAGTGTTCCTGCGTTTGAAGCTTCGTTGGTTTTATGTTTTAAGAGTAGTTAGGCCTATTATGCTCAATCCTATATAATTTTTGATAAAAGGAAAGGGAAAAGGGAAGCTTTAAGTGAAAAAGCAACAACTTCAGTCTAGTTTATATTATAAACGTAGTGTATTTATAATGGCTTTTGATTTACGGAAATGTATTATCCACACACAATTTTATTTGAAATACACTTCATTTATTGGTTATTAGGGATTTTCTATTATATTCCCATAACTACATGGCTAAGCCTTTGTTTTAATTTTTTTAAATAAACTTACATAAATATTCTAATTAAATATAACAAGTGATAATTTTCGTATGTACATCGGTATTCATTAAAACACATATATAATGAGTTATCTCGACAGTAGTGCAAAGATTATGAATTGTAGATTCAATAAAAGTTTTAAGGTTAGAATTATTTGTATATGGAGAAGTTAAAAAAAGAGGTTTTAAAAGAAATGCCTATCTCTCTTTTGCTGCAGTCTGAACATGTAAATGGATTTGATTAAAATTTAATAAAGATGATTTTCACGTAATCTTTAAGACTGACTTTAGTTTTCCAATTAGAGTTTTACTGTGATAATTAGATTTTTTGTGTTCTAATGAGAAATGGCACAAATATTACATATATCATTTAAGACTCTAGTAACTTTTTTATTTGCATTAAGCTTAGCTTAAAATCGAAAAAAAAATTTAAGAAAAAATATATTCATTTATGGTCTTATGATGAATATAGATATCGTTGTGGTTGGATATATTAACGACAATATTCTTGCCGTTAAATTTCACATATTATTTAACTTCAAAAAAACTGAAAGTTCTACAAAATAATGCTCATTTAAATTTAAAAAAAAAAGTATTTATTGTTCTTCTTGAATGAATTTATGAAATGTTATTAACTTTAGAAATCATAGTCATTTAGAGCATTGGTTTATTAATTTTTGCATTTTTTATACATTTCGTATAAAATTATAAATTTTTGTTGTTGAACACTCATAATATAATAATATATTTATAATTATTACTGTCGATATTGATCATAAAAGCATTCCCTTTGGAACAAAGAAATTTTTGTTGTTCATTAATTTTTGTGAAACAAATCAGGTTTACTTTTATTTTATCTTCAGTTCCCATATAGGTTAAAAAAACAAAGGGAAATGCAAAAGAATTAAAAAAAAATCTTTTTTTTTTGTTATTTATCTCTATTTTTAATTTCTTTTTGCAGGTACCAGAACGTGTTAGAGCAATGAACGCCAGCATAAAACTTCTTCTGATTGTTCGCGAGCCGGTAACGCGGGCCATATCTGATTATACACAATTACGAAGTCATGCTGCAACAGCTACGTTGCCTCTTGCGGCCGATGGCCCCCCACCACCGCCACCACAACAAACAGATAAGCTCCATTCGTCATCCTACTTTTCCTCTTCATCCTCCTATTCGTCCTCGATGCACAATAATAGATTACCATCGTCCTCATCGCAATTATATGACAGTTATACTGCAAATCGACCGAATGCTATAGGAAGTGATACAACTACGACGACGCCATCGTCAACAGGAAATGGAGCCTCCTTTATACCAAAGTAAGTGAACAATTATTCATATGTTCATATTAATCATCCAGCTCTAGTCTTTGTCTAGATTAGATAGTATGGCTACTTCGTACAGTAATTTAAACGACCTTTATGTAAAAAAAAAAAAAACATTTTACTACTCTGGGACATCTCACTTAATGGATTTCTTTAAGTATACGACCTAGGCGCAATATATTACATTTTATTTTAAATTTGTAATAATCATTTCCAGTTTTGCATTCTGAATTATTACAATGATAATTGTGTTTTAATAAGTTTTGTTTTGTTCGTAGATCATTTGAAGAGCTGGCTATATTTCCAAATGGCACGGTTAACGAATCCTATCGTCCACTTACAATTTCAATGTATCATCTTCATTTGCATCGATGGCTTGAAGTCTTCCCCCGTGAGCAATTGCTTGTTGTTAATGGCGATCAGTTGATAGATGATCCCGTTTCACAACTCAAACGAATTGAGTCGTTTCTAGGTAAGCATGACATTATATTATTTTTTTTTAATTAAAAGCTCTTAAAAGCAAATTTTTGGAATATATAAAGAAGAATATGTACTTGTCATTAAGAATATCAACTAGCCAATTTCACCTCAGGATTCCTACCAATTCAGTTCAGACTGGTTCGAATAAAGTAAGCACCGCAGGGTTTTTATAGGCATCTCTTAGTCTGTTGTAATATCCTTCTTTTTACTTGCGATACAGGTACTATATATCAAGTTATGCATTCGTACAAAAGAAAAAAAGTTGTAATAACAATCAAACATGACATTACGAGAAAAAAGTGGGTCCGACAATTATTTTTTTGGATTGAAAAAAAAATTTAAATTTTGGTTCAACAGCTAAAATCATGTCTATGAGTTATTATATTTCCGCTCGATACTGGCTAATCTCTTTGATAAAAAGAAGGATACTTGACTAAAGCTTTTTTAAAAAGTTTTCCTTATTTTAGTCTGTTTCTATTCAAGTGACGCAAAAGAAACAGTGATTTTTGTGAAAAGAATCTGAATTGCACCAAAAGTATAGTCACACGGTTGCGATTTTGGCTTTTCTGTTCGCTATGAATTTCTATTTTCAAAATCAAAGCAGAAAATCTGCTCCATTATTTGACCAAAACACTTAATCACTTATGTATCTTAATCGTAATCCTTATGTTTCTATTCAAGTGGAGTGTATAAGAATACAATTGATTTTAGAACCTGAACAATTGAAATTTAAAACAGTCAAAGGAAAAATCAAAACATTTTAAGAACTAAAAAATTTTCTCATTTTCTTAAAATTTAAACAAAATTGACAGCTCATTTCTAAAATATCGCATTTATATCAAATTTATTTGGCTTTTTAATATATGTAGGTTAAATTGAAACTTTTTCTATCATGTAAACTCATGGTTTTAAAAATAGTTTAAAAGTTATAAAAGGACATCATATAGGTAACTTAAATAGCTTTTTCTACTATGTCATATCCAGAGTTAACCAAACTTTGTCTTTGGTTTAAATATAAAAGCATAATATAGAAAATCGATTTTTATTCTCATGTGTACTCTATTTTAAAGGTGTCGAACATCGTGTCACGAGCAATCATTTTTATTTCAATGAAACCAAAGGATTTTACTGCCTGCGTTATGACAGCGGAGATCGATGTTTACGAGAGACAAAAGGACGAAAGC
Source organism: Meliscaeva auricollis (assembly GCA_948107695.1). NCBI lineage: Eukaryota > Metazoa > Arthropoda > Insecta > Diptera > Syrphidae > Meliscaeva > Meliscaeva auricollis. The sequence goes on from OX403618.1 coordinate 95,435,327, forward strand.
ATCCACACGTCGACCCGTTGGTTGTGTCAAAATTGCGCAAATTTTTTGCTGAACACAATCAGAGATTTTACGAACTGGTTGGTGAGGACCTGGGTTGGCCAGAGGAGTAAAAACAAACAAAAAAACCATACAAAAGTTGCACAATATTACACACGTTAAAAAAAAAAAAAACAAAACAAAAAAAAAAAAATAGAACAAAAGAACTGATGGTAAACTGGGGATGTTGATTTTTGTTTCTTAAAAAAGAATGTATGTATGTATTATTAGTTCTTACTTTTAACGCAGTTACTTTTTTTTGTACGTCTTTGTGGGTCGTAAATGATAATTAATTACATAATATATTTTTTTATATTCGTATATAGTATATTGGATATACACATGTACAATATTAGTGAAATTTGTTACATAAAAGTGAATGACAATTATTTGAGAATGATTGAAAGTGAATGAGCAAATTGTATATGTTTTACTTTGTAAATTTGAAGATTATATGAATGATCAAATCGTTCGGGATGCGCGGAAATATCCTTTCAAACAATTTTTCTTATTGTTTACTCGAATTCCTAGGTAAAAGCACAGTAAGGTACTCGAAAATATTTTTGGTACTTACGTTGTTTTTCGTACAATTTTGCATTGAATAAAATACATTTATTTAAATTTAAAAAAGTATATATACTTATCAGTGATGATAAACGCAGGGTTTTTTTCTTTTTGTTGTTGTTCATTTGTATATAATTACCATTTTTTCATATAATGATTACATACTTATGTAACGAACCCAACAGGCGGATCACTAGTGTGAAGCACATATGTACGTGGGACAGTTATGATCCCGTCGACATCGAGATCATAATAACGTCCGTCAATAAAAAGGAAGAAGAAGAAGATATTTATGTAAGATAAACAACAATTTTCTTCTCAACAAATTATAAAAACCAAATCAAATATTGATGTTTTATTTTATTCAAAAAATAAAAAAATATGTTTTGATTAATTTTAGTTATGTTAACAGTAGATATCCGTCCATGTAAATGCAGTGAGTAAAAAAAAACATTCGTTAATAACTTTTTTTAATGCTTAAAGGATCTCCACATACTATCTCACAAAGTATATAAACACATGGTGGAAAAGTAAGAAGAAAATCAAGTATAGACATTAGACACCATTAAACTTTTTTTTCTTCTCACATTTCTGAAACTAATAGGATAATGTGGAGGCTCTTTTAATATAATAAGTTTTGATCTCCATAATCAATCTGGGCGTAAAATATAGATTTTTGAATCAAAGTTTAATTCTTTTAAACCACTTCATCACCGCAGTCAATAAACTCTCAATATTGGTACAATGTTAAGTCTAATGAAGGACGAATAACGATTTCACACGGTGAGCAATCTTATATTCATTCGTATTCACACAAAGAATATGTCACACACACAAGTCACACTATTTATGGTAATGACCGCCAATCTACTAACTTTAACCACTGTGAGCATCAACAATAAAATAGTTTTTATAATTGGCTTTGTTTTTGACACCTAATCTCATTCGATTTTCAAGATTGAGGTATATCAATGATAACTCAAATTCAAACTATAAACCGAAATGGGTCATATTTTGTGCACACAGTTTTAAACGAATCTTTACCCTATCTTGTATGTCAGGTTTAAAGTCGTGACTCTTTTCAAAAATCAATGGGATGTAACGAGTGAAATCGACTATGCATTTCCCCTCGCACTCATTGATTTTCGAAAAGACTCTTGACTCTTGCGTCACCGTGTAATACCCGGCTGCTGTGGGGCAGCTTTTTCTGGCAGCGTATTTGTATAAAATTTATTTTGAAGACAAATATTTTAAATAGTTTTCGCATAAACTGTTTTCTACATGCATATGTACATCATACATATTTTTCAAAAACCAGTTTTACATATTATGTTTGTATGTATGTACAACAAATTTTTGTCATCCCTTTTATAAGCCCTATTCAAAGTTTAATTAAAACTATAGTTTATTGCCTACAATGTAATTACTTTTTTGTAAAGAAAAAAAAAACAGCAAACTCACCATAAACAACCCTTCAAAAAGGAGGTAAACCGAATTTCCTAAACGTAAAAGCACATAAAACCCTTTTACCAAATAGTGATGCCTCCTCAATTTAACTTCTTATTTCCATTAGACCTTCCGTCTCAATGATTAAGTTTATTGTATACTCAAGTCTCAGGTGATGTTAGCAAAAAGGCAACGAATCACAGATATTTATGAATACAGTAAAGTGTATTGTGTAATAAAACCGCATTCCAAATTATTTACATTGTACATTAAAATATTTTATTTTTTTTTTTTTTTGACAAAAAAAAATGGGTTGAAACGATCATTAAATATATATATGGACAGTAAGTTTGAATTGGATAATTCATTTTTGTAGCCCTATTAAATGCATTGAAAAGTTTTTATATTAACAGCTTTAAAAAAATGACATAAATACGAAATTCGAATAAATGTGTGCGAAAGAAAAAAAAATAGAAAAAACATTTCATTTAATCACAGGAAAATGAGCATTTAATGGCCCGGTAAAAACTTGAGCATTTACATTAACTATTTTTAATTCATTCCATGTTGTTTAAAATAACAAATATTTCTCATGTTTCTACACTTTCACCTTGATGTCACTAATTATTTTTTTGCAAACTAATAATTTTGATACTAATTCTTAACTTTACTTATATGTAATCAGGTTCAGTTAAAAGAATACCTCACTTTTACTCGTACAAAAACTCCGCCACTATTTTGAAATGTGTTATTTAGTTGGTCTTACCACTGCATTTGCAATTAATTTATCTAATTTTATTTAAAACTTTTCAATTTACATTCACTGATAAGAGAAACTTGATTTAACCCCAATTTGAAACATTTAAATCGAAAACGAATCCTTTAGAAAAGCAATACAATATTTACAAAAAAAATTAAAAAAAAACAAAATTATCCATTTTATAAATTAAATACGTTTACGCATAGAATTTAAAATACAAAACAAAAAATTGGAACTGTTTGCAAAGAATGAATGAAAATAATTAATTAGTTATTAGCTAAATTATTAATTAATTAAGTATGTAAGAAAACTAAATGTGATTTTTTTAGTATTTTAGGAAAAAAATATAAATATTAAATATCAGCTGATAAACTAAGACTTAGAATAATGAAAACAAAAAAAAATCTCGTTGCATATCAATGTACACAAAAAAAAAAAAATCGCTGACATATCAAGTCATTTTGTCGATACATTTAAAATTTAAAATTAACAAAATAAAAGTAATTGATACATATCATGAGTAAACAAAAACATATCAAACTTTAGACTAATATTATATACATTTCAATAAGAATAAAAAATATTAAAATAAAACATACTATTTACAAATCTAGTAACTAGATGTTATTAAAGAACATGTTTTAAAAATTGATTTCACGTTCTAATTTTAATATTTACAAAGAAAAAAACATAAAATGTGAAATCTTAGTTAATTTCTAATATTTATGTATTTATTAATTCATTGTTGTTGCACAAAAAATTTTACATATTGCACAAGCTTATGTTTTGCATTCTTTTTATTTTTACCTCAAAACTATAATGTTATATTAAGCGAATTAAAATATTTAATTGTTTTGTGATTTTAATGTTTAACTATTCAAAATATTTCATGTTCTGTTATAGTAAATTCAAGATTAAATATTTTAAACAATTGTTATAAATTTAACATAAAATAATTGTCCCTATAAATGCGAATATTTCATTGTTTTGTTTTGTCAAAAAAAAAATAATCTAATTGCATTGTTTTAAAAATATGTATTCATGAATTTAAAATATTTTATTCCGTCATATTATTTTTTCATAAGTTCTGTAACCAGGTTTACAAAATTGAAAAATTAATACGAAATTAAGCTAGTTATATACTATTTTTTTTTTTTTAAATACTAAATAACCACCTCCCATTTAAAAAAAAAGAATAAAAATCGGTTAGTTGTTTGTTAAATATTAAGTGTTTTTTGAAATTGCAGGTTAATAAAGAAACAGTTAAGCTAAACAAATATTTAAGACTCTAAAGCTGATACAGAAACTTTGCGGGATTTTGAAAGAAATAGAATTCAAGGGTCATCAAGGGGAGTACAAACATACTTTGTCGTTTTGTTTATGTTAAAGTTTTTAATGCAGAAAAATTTTAAAATATGAGTTTTAGAAAACAAACAAAATTTAAATTCGACTTCTAAAAGGGTGCAAAAGGAATTATGGCCATTTGATTTAATTTTAATTATAATTTTATTGCATGTGAAAAGCGATTTCACGATTTCAAGGTACTTTAGTTTCATAGAATAGAAACATAGAGAAGAACCTTTGCTAGTACAGAATTTAAAAAAAGACGGTTATTATTTCATTTTAAAAAGTAAAAAGAGTCATATAAAAAACTATTCTTTTGTGGGCACCGTTAGTAAAAGTTTAAATTTTTTCCCAACAATTAAAAGATCCCTCTGGATACTGTTAAAAAAAAGCTAGATACTAAGTTAACAAATGGTAATTTTACTATAAATTTTTTGAAACCCGTTTAAAGATTCTTTTAATTTTTTTGATGTTGATGAAGAAAAAATTTCATTTCTTTTTTAAGGTTTAAAACTGTGCATAGGTACATAAATTAATGTTAGTTTGCTAAGCACTGGTGCGCTTTCTCAAGAAAACATTGCATTTTCATCTTACAAAAGTAATTTTGAGATATTGGACAGCTTCTGGAAGAGTTTCAAAGTAGTACATTCCTACGAGAAACAACCGTACTCATACTATATTAAAATAATGATATATTATTTTGAGCTATTTTTTACAGCCTGATTTAATAAACATAACTATAATTTTTGTTTTTATAAACGGCTATAACAATTTGAGCCCGCTATGAATTTTTTCACTTATTTTTATATATTTTTTGTATATTAATAATTACTCCGGTGCATCCCGATTTTTCGTTTTAATCAAATATATCTCCAACTCTGGGGTTCTAGTACTCACACTCGCTTAAATTTGTTATTCTACTTAGTATTTAACCTTCAGTTATTCTTCACTATAGCCTCCACTTAAATCTTTGTTTAATATTAGTACCGTTTATGACCCTTTTTTGAGGTTCAAGCAATTTTAGCTCGAATATTTGTATTTTCTCTTACAGCGCCCTTTTTCTTCTTCTTACCCACACATTACATATTAAGTATAAGGCGATTTTTTGGTGACACTGTTTCTTAATTATTATTAAAGTGATAAAAATAACTATATTTCGGTATTTTTCATATTTGCACAAGTTTTCTATTCTTGGGCGCTTTAAAATCTTCATTAAACAGAATCAAAATCAATTTTATTAGAATGGCATTCTAAATGGAACAATCATTTTATTGGTCCCTTCAAGAGCTGAAAGAAAATAAATGGTCAAATGTATTTAGAGTTTCTTCAGAGGATTGCCCCTCTTGCCAATCCTATTGGCTTCAAGATAATGGATGTCCTTCACACTACGCTGCACCTATCTTAATGATAGGTACTGGCAGATAGCTTAGCCACCTCAGACTAACTTTTGTGCCCTCTACGTTCACCAGATCTTAATCCACCATGATTTTAAATTAAATTTAATACTTTTGTGTTAATTTTGTATTCTAAAAAATAATAGAAAGAATATTTGAATTAAACATTTATTTCTTATACATTATCAAAATTACAAGTTTCCTAGACAGCATAAATATGTCAAACAAATTGAAATATCAAATTATAAAAAAATACATACAAATATTATAATTGGTGAAATTTCGTGTTAATTTTTTTTTTTTAATTATGTATGTTTACTGTCTTGTTATACATCTTATTATACGCTTTAATAAATTTATACAAACAAAACAAACATATGTTACTAAATAATTGTATTCCTTTTTTTTGTTATCATAGCTGAATGTTGTAAAACTTTGAATCAAATTTTAGTTAGAAGATAGAAGAAAAATATGATTATGAGCATTACTGATTTCAAAAATTAGAATGTATTTTTGTTTAATATTGCTGAACTACGCATTACTTGATCTACTTATTAAAAAAAAAAAACAAAGAATTGTATATACATTTTTATTTAGTTTTCAATAAAAACAAATGATAATCAAATATTTGTATTAATTTAACAATTATTTATTTCAATAATATATGTACCAAAAGAAAATCGAATTTGTATTACGTTAGCATTTGAATCTTACTACCGAAAGTAGTCAAATATCAAAATCATTTAATGAAAGCCTTTTCATTTAGTTGAAATTTTCATTAATAAACAATTTGAACTAAAACTTCACTAAACAGATCCATAGGGGTATTTCCATTGTAACGGGTGTGACATATTTTTTTATATTTTTCGCTCCTAGCTTTTGTACTTTTAATCCAATAATGTGTTTAAACACTTTAACACCAAATATGTATATTAAGTTTTTTTAATTGGTTTCAATTATAAAGGGAGATTTTTTAAGAGGTTTAGAACTTAAAAAAAAAAAAACACAAAAAAATCGAAAAAATTAATGAAATATTTATTTGAATCGATAGTTTAAACCTTGCAATTTAATGTTTAAAGATAATTTCATGCAAATGTTGACCGCGGCTGCGTCTCAGGTAGCCCATCCGCTGAGTTCAATTTTGGCATACTCTTTCACACATATCGGCCGGTATCTCACGAATGAATGCATGGGTGTTGGCTTCCAGTGCGTCAATCGAAGCGGGCTTGTCCCTATAGACATTAGCCTTGACATACCCCCACAAAAAATTATCTAATGGTGTCAAATCGCACGATCTAGGCGGCCAATTGACCGGCCCGAAACGTGAAATTAACTGTTCACCAAACTCGTTACTACCTGAGAATATACTCACAATAATGTAACGGGTCCGACAAGTCTGAGAAAGTCACGCCCATTACATCTAAAATTAAGATGTTCTATGACAGCACAATAGTTGCAATACATTTTATATTGAAAACAAATCCAAAAACTTAATATATTAGGTTTTAAAGTGTTTAAATACTTTATTGGATGAAAAGTACAAAAGCTAGGACCGAAAAACATTTAAAGCATGAAACACCCATTACAATGGACATAACCCTTGAGTAACCATAAACTATAGTCAAAAATTAAGCTCGGTCTATAATTTTAATTTTAACCAAAGTAAAAATGTGTAGTTCCAATAAATAAATTATATAGCAATACCAAAAATATATTCCAACATATTTTTCATACCATAACACCACACAAAAAATGAAATTTCTAAAATATATACATTAAATTACGTCATATACATATCAACAAAAACACTAAAATCAACTTAAGCAGTTAGTAAACCAGAAATAAACAACGAAATTATTTTTTACAAATGTATATTTTATATTTAAAAGAAGAAGAAAAAAGCAAAAAAAATATATAGTATTATAATTATGTATTTATATCATAAAATAAATATTACATTTTTTATAATTAAAAAGAAAAAATTGAACATTCCACTTTCTTAAGTTTAATGCATGCATGTAACATATTAAATTGCAAAAAAATATATCATATATTTAGACCACTCTATCAAAATTAAAACTTAAAAATGTAATATTTATGGTAAATACCTACTAGTAGCGCAAAAAATTACGTCATATACTTGTAAAAAAAAAAAAAACATAACAAACCTATTCACAGTAACCAAACTAAAAAAATAACTTTCGAATTTATTTTTAATAAATAAATTTTACCACTACTACGCAAATTGTATTCGGATATTATATAAATATTACTCATTTTTCAAACTGTATACTAATCTTTCATTTATTTTATTCTTAAAGTTAAAATTCTCTATCGCATATTGCCACCACTTTTTACATCTTCATACAGAAAAATAATGAAATATAAATCAAACCATAGATGCAAATAATAATAAATAAATAAAATTCATCAATATAAAAAGAAGATATTTACATGAAAATCATCAAACTTTAATGTACCTTAATTGCTATATATAAATAATTAAAAAAAATAGACATAATAAATGAAACCGAAACATATCATTGTAAAAAAAGTTAATAAGAATATTATATTTAATAAATGTAAGAGTAATTAAATTAAAACTTTTTATTCTGCGTGTTGAGTTCTTAGACACATGAATGGTAAGTAAAATTAATTTTACCACGGATAGCTATTCAGGTTCACGTGTACATTTATGCTTTATCTGGTTCACCAACCTTGAGTTCTATTTTGCAACCATCAGAAGCTCGAAGCATTGATTGCCCGTACTCAGCTAAAGTTTAGAGCTTTCTTTTTGCCAAATCTATTAAGGTACTAAAAATAAATAGCTATACCATTTTTGCATTTTGTTCTAAAAGAGAATTGCAGTTATTTGTTTACTGTCGCTGTTGGAACGTCAATATCTACACTTACTTTTATTATCAAACGTGTGGTTTATTTTTTTTTTATTTTTTAATTAAAATACTTACGCATTACGTTGATAAGTTGATAAAAAAATTCTAATGATTTCGCGTAAACAAATTAAAAGCCAAGGCATAAGGCACCAGTTCTACCGATGGATGTCAATTCAAGTCTCGGCAAAAGTAAGAAAATTAGATATGTTTAAATTAATAAAACGTAAAAATACCCTTTGGAATTATACAAGTACCTATAAGAAGTTTTTTCTTTCTTCTTATAAAATTTGTTTATAACTCACTCAATAAAATTTTGTTGGTCATTGTTGTTTATTAATTAGATAATGAGCAGTAGGTAGATATATTTGTAATCAAATCTATTTGAGCTTTTAATGTGATGGGAAAGCTTTGTTGTTTAATAACAAACATAGAAAATTATTATTACTCTCTGGCGTTAGAGATTTAAAATGACCTTATAACAAGTTCACTTGCACTCAATTATTAAATGTGTTTCTAGTTGATATATAAAATTTAAATATTAATAGTCTAACGGCAAATTTCTTGACAAAGTTCTAAAATCAATTTAAACTATTATTTTTAGCTCTCAGTTTTTCTTATGAAAAAAAAATAAAAATTAAAAATTTGAGTTATAAATTTTTCCTTAAACCGAGTTTTAAGAGCTAGAACTTTGTCAATAAATTGGCCGTAACATATTTTTTTTTCCATAAACAAATTGTATCAGCATTTTAATGATTAGTACCTAATCTAGGTTAAAATGTGTTGCTTTCTAAATAGTCTGATAAAAATATCATTCATACCTAATTTAATTTAGATTATGTGCATCGTTTTGTGAAGGTGGGGAGTTGATTGTGCCCTCTCCAGTTGTTTAAATTTACGAAATTATAATCCTCTTATTCAGTTCCATTTAATCCATGAGGTCACTAGGGGCCTGGGCTTAGGCTTGATTAAAACCGATACTTCAAATTAACTTGGTATGAAATTAATACCATTGATACAAAAAAAAAAGGAAATTGAACGATATTTTAGAAAGAACAAAATTATTTACGGCGTATTTTTAAAAACATAACAAAAAAGTTTGAATAAATACTAAAATAGGTGTCAGGATTTGTATACCACCGGCTCGGAAGGAGTTAAGTGACAACCACTAATATATATCACAACCTGGAATCCAGGTTCAAACGACTGCGAACTGCCAAAAACGACAAGTTTTTTTATAAATAAAATGCACTACTGGATCGCATGTAGGAACTTGCTCTTTGGGTTAAAGTTACTATAGACGTTAAAGCCTCTTATATAAAGTTTATAAAAATAAATAACTGTGTTAGAAAACTAATTTTAACTTTTTAGTTTTTTAATTGATACATATATTTTTTTTAAACTTAATTAGATTCTTTAAGGTTATATAAAATGTATGTGCAAAAGTTTTAGTCAAAATCGCTTTAACCGCTTACGAGATATTTACAAAAAAAAAATACAAAATAAAAAAAAATTGCAAAAAAAAAAACAGGCAAATTTGTTTCACCGATGTTCGAGTTTTTTTAGAAAAACTAAATAAAAATCGTTAAAGTCGTATTCGAGAAAAGCCCAATAACTCAAAACCGTTATATGGGAGGTACTATAGTTCTAGACGAGATATTCAAAATCAAAACAAAAACAACTTTTGGAATTACTTTAAAATCATCTGTACCAAATTTGAAGCAAATCCGTTCACGCGTTTGGACAGTGGAGAAGTGTTCAGATGGACGCACAGACGTACAGTCGCACAGACGCACCGACCGACGGACGGCATGACAAAAAACCACTTTTTCGGACTTCTCCATCATCGGAATGTTGGTTTTGATTTAAACCTCAAATTTTTTTGACACGAAACCAACACTAGCCCTATAGAGCAAGTTAAAATATATTTTTCGAAAGGGCCCAAAGCCTTGTCAGGCCCAGGGGCCCCACATGACCTAAGACGGCCTTGCGCTTATTGTATGACATGTAGGAAGAGTTATCAAACGAACTGGCCAATATTTATTTGTATCATCGGTTTTCTCAATCAACCGAAAAGAAAGGGGGAGCTAGCCCTTCCTCTCAAGTTGTTCTAAAATGGAATGATTTTAGAAATAATTCAATGCTCAGGAAGTTTGAGGGCTTTCCGAAGCATATTTACTCTTAAATGGACACCCAAGCTTAGGACTGAGAAGAAATTGGTTCTTTATCAAGTAAAGAAAAGATTTTTGTGGTTAGTAATTTTGAAACTCAAAATTTTAACAATAAAAACAATGCACATTTTTAATTAAAACTAATAATCCACAAAAATTTTCTTTATTTAGATTTCAAAGTCAGATGCCGAACAGAAAGAAACATCAAAATTCGACCAAGAATGGCTTAAAGCTAAGGATTTTACTGAAATACCAGGACCATCAACTTTTAAACTACTTTCACATTATCTTCCAGGCGGTTCGTTTTCCTCACAAATAATTTTTTTATTTTCAAATAATTGTTTTTGGAAATTTTTTTCAGGGAAACTCCACAATTCTAATATGATCGATTTCTATAAATTTCTCCGCGATGAGTATGGTGATATTTCTCTTATAAATGGCATTATGGGTAAACCAAATGTTGTGTTTACTTATAATCCAGCCGATATTGAAAAAGTTTATCGCACTGAGGGTATTTGGCCTATAAGAGTTGGATTGGAAAGCTTTACTTACTACCGCAAAAAGATTCGCCCAGATGTTTTCAAGAATATTGGAGGATTGGTTTCAGAGTATGGAATAAATTTATTTTAAAATTAAGATTATAAAGTAATATCTTTGTCATTAGACAAGGAAAAGCGTGGGCAGATATTCGAAATAAAGTCAACCCCATTATGATGAAAGTTCAAACAGTTCGACAGAATTTACACGATATCGATGATATTTCTGTGGAATTTTTACAAAAGTAGGTTTCAGATACACGCAATTTTTACAAACAGCAACAGTAATACTTTAAATAATTTTTTTTTTTTTTTCAGAATAGAACAACTTCGAGATTCAGACACTAATGAGCTTAGAACTAACTTTCATGATGAAGTCAAAATGTGGGCATTCGAATCGATCTGCTCCATTGGTTTGAACAAAAGAATGGGATTCTTGAAAAGATCTGGAAATGTTGACCCTGATGCCTTGAGACTATCCGATGCAATGTCAAGGTTCTTTCAATTGAGCTTTGAATTCGATGTACAACCATCCATTTGGAAGTACTACGAGACACCAAAATTCAAGACTTTGATACAAACTTACGATGAAATAACTGACATAACGACGAAATATATCAACGAAGCGACTGCCAATTTTGGAAAAGGTGATGCGGGTCCGGCAGGAGTTTTAGAAAAGCTATGCTGCATTGACAAACAAATTGCAGTAGTTATGGCCATAGATATGCTAATGGCGGGTATGGATACCGTAAGTTTAATTTATATTTTTACACACCTCTAGTTGATTAAATTTTTTGTGTTTTTGTAGACATCTTCAGTTTTTCTTTCAACGCTTTATATGATTGCGAAACATCCAGAGAAACAAAATACTTTAAGACGAGAAGTAATGGAAGTGCTTCCGAACAAAAATACTCCGCTGACTAATGAGAACACAAAGAACATGCCTTACCTTAGAGCATGCATTAAAGAGGCCCTCAGAATTACTCCAATAACACCGGCAAACTTTCGTCTGGCTGGTTGTGATATTGTTCTCAGCAATTACCGAGTTCCAAAGGGCACTGGAGTCTCCATGGGAATGATGCCCCTAACCAATAGTGATGTTTACTTTCCTCAAAGTTCTGAGTTTATGCCCGAACGATGGTTAAAGTCGGGTGAAGGAGCATGTCCTCATGCAAAGGGAACAAATCCTTTCGTTTATTTACCCTTTGGATTCGGTCCTCGAACGTGTATAGGAAAGCGAATTGCTGAGATGGAAATGGAGACTCTAATGACAAGATTGATTCGTAATTATAAAATTTCTTGGTACGGGGATGAACTTAAATATACGAGTAACATAATTTTGATACCTGTTGGCGATATGAACTTTAAATTTGAACCATTATAAAGACGCCATTAAATATTAAATCGAAATTCTTTTCCTCGGCTTGATTTGTGATTTTTTTGCAATACACTCTAAGTCGTATATTAATATGCTGATATGCATTTAAAAAGTAAGATAAAGTTATATACAAAAATATTGTTTCAATTTTGCAAATACCTACCATAAATTTTGTATTATAGTTTGAAAAATAATGTTTTTTTATGGATTTTTTTGTTGTTTGAATAAGCATGCCGATATTCCAAGTTAATTTATTTAAAACTTTGTTAAAAATCGAATTTAAAAAAAAATAAAGTTTATCTATTCTGAGTTTTGTTAAAAAAAAAAAATTTAAGAATCTACGTAATGGGGTCAATGCAACCATTCATGAAACAATTAATCACGGGAAAACTCATCATAGACACTTCTCGGACTATGGCTTCGCATGCACCCAACCTCAAACCTACCCCAAATTATATATTAACTACAAGCTGGGGGGTTGCATACATATCTCACTGTTTATATGCCGCCGTCTGTCTAGTGGCGAGTTGTACTCAGCCCCTTACATGTTATGTGAGTACAAGTAGGAGACAATAACGGATTAAAATAGGCTTAAATTTTAAAAACTGCACCTCCTACCTTTACGTAGGAAATTATACGCCTCTTCCAGGACCATTATTAATAAAAAAAACAATTGAATTGCAAAATTTATATGGCTTGGTAGGATATATGCTTTGCAGGAAATAATTTCAAGTAAACATTTGCAATTTACGTTTCTGATGATTAGTTTTTCTTCGATTTTCCATTTGAAATTATTCACGTCACGCCATACACAAACACATGAACATATGTGTGTTACACATGTCAGAGTATAAAAACAACCATTTTACAAAAAAAAAAATTAAAATTAGAGCTATGTTTTAAAAGTTAGAAGTTTATAGAGCAAGTATTTTAAAATAACAGGCTAACGGATTAATTCATGCATAAAAAAAAACTATCGGTCAAAACATTTGCACATAAAAGAAAAACCAAAAAAAAGTGGCCTGGTTTCACTTTTATAAAAGTGTTCTAATTCACTTTTAGTTATCAAATGCACCTCACAGTCACCATAAACTTTGTAGAAAATCCTTAAGACTTAAGAGATCGTCAAAGACAAAGTTAATCCGCAAAATGTCATAAAAAAGCCGACTATTTTCGAAAATGTTGATGACTGAAACGTCGTTTTTAAGTCTTCATTCATTATATTTTTGAGATAAATTAAAGCGAATAAAAAAAGTTGGACAGATTAAGAATTTTGAGAGTGATCTTAAAATTAGCGTTCTACACAAAATATAAAGTCTTGAAAAAGAGTGTAAGCACGCTCAAAACGTCGACTATTTTTTCCTGTATCAAATGGGTCCAAACTATCAATTTATGTACATCTGAATATGTTGTGTTTAAATATTTTATATTTATAATTTATATATGAATATGCACATATAAATATAGAAATAGATTAAATTAATGAACATTGTTATGTTTCTGAATAAAACATTTATAAATTGAAATATTGAGTTTTACTTCTAGTTGCAAACGTTTTTTCCGATACTGTAGAGGTACAACTGCTCGTTAAAAACACGTACCTATAGTGACTTACACTTCAGAGGACCTACATATTAAGAATTCGTGCCTGCTTTTTATTAGTCTGTATAGCAACGGTGGGGAGGAGACCTTCCACTTTGTTCTGAATTCGAAGGGCAAAGATAAGATGCATTGGTACCTACACGGAAACAAGAAATAATCTATTAGCTACCGACTAGCCATGCCGATTGCCGATACTGTTTAAGTAGAAAGTTTTCATTTTGCCATAGATGTAATATTTAATAATTTCTTTTATTACTTCTGGTTAAAAAGGTGAGTTTTTAGTTGTTTTTTTTTTGCGATATAGGTTATAGGTTCTATATGTATGTCATGCATTCGTAATGTTTATTATAGGTACCTGCCATATACTCTGAAGTTCTTGAGTAGCCCAAGCATATTTTGGATTAAAATAAAAACGACTTGCGTAGTTTACACAGATGTATACAAGTAGAAAGCGTAATTAAAAAAAAGTCGGCTTTGATTTTAGTTTTTTTTACCGACCATATTTTGGAAAAACACACACCCAGAAAAAGTCCTTTCAATAATTTGATGTCTATTCCAACCTTCAAAACTATCCAACATGATATATTCTGAAAAAAAGTATTTTTGAGGTTTTTGTTTAAATTTTGTCTTTCTAGTAAAAACTGTTCCTTAACTTCATACCAATTATTTAAACCTTTAAGCAATCCGACAATTGACACTTAAAATAATATAAGACTAAATGAGATGAAGCGTACATAATCTATTTCAATAAAGCCAATAAATGACCTTTTCGATAGAAAAAAAATTCAAATAAAAAGAAAATACAGTCTTTATCTTGAGCGTAGTACAAAGGTTAACGCCACTATCTCCACAGTTTAATCGTCAATCACCCACAATAATAATATTCCGTTTGCTTAGACTTTAATAAATTCATAATCAAAACCACTTTATACATATGTATATGATTTGCCGTATTGACTGGAATGAAGCCATATTTTGCTTTATTTCTTCTTTCACCTCAACAATCTTCGTACAGTGGGATATTTAAACATAAAACACATCTTTATAGACAGTGATGAAATAATAAAACCATTGCTGTTAAGTCAATTAAAAAAGGAGTAAAAAGAATTGGTGTTCATGTATTAATGTACAGGGTGCTTTTTTTATGATGTACAAAAGATAGGTTAAGTCAAAACAAAAAAAAATCGTATGAAAGTTGGGTGTAGACCCCACCGCCCCTACGCCTACGGTGGGAAGGCCAATTTTCTAAAAAAAAATAGAAAAATAATTTTTGACAATGAAATGGCAACACTAACAATATCATCCTATACCTTTTTGTAAAGCCAGAAATCAATTCTTTAATTTCCTCATTTTATTAAGCAAATAATTTCTAAAAAAAATATTTTTTGACTCAAATTTTTTTTTTTGTAATATAATTGCAAGTTTATTTTTAAAACCATTTTTTGCAAAGTTTGTTCGTAAATAAGCACTATTTTATTAAATTTTTATTAGTTTTTTTAGTTAGTTCAAACTTAGTTTTTTCTAGGTTTTAGGTTACTAAGCGCTTGGTATGGTTTTTGTAAAATAAAAAATTATTCTAAGTAAAGTAAAAATTCAAAAAATTATTAATTTTTCAAAAATAATAATTTTTGGATTTATAAAAAAGGTTTAGATTATTTTCCCTATCATCTAAATTGGGTGAAATAGACTTCTCTCAGATTGAATGTTCTTCTTGCGTTAACCTACCTAACTTATACGCTCTAAGTTTTTCTCACAACTAATGCAAATCCCCCCTGTAGAGAATGTATTAGAAATTAATAACTATAAAAACTACTCTGGTATAATGGAGTTTGTGGTAACTTTTTTCTGTTTTTTTTTTTTTTGTTAATTTTTTTCAAACGAAATGTTAATTCGACAATTTTCCAATAATAAGTTATAATAGCAAAAGATTATTTCTAGCTCCTAAAAATAATTATTACGTCTTCACATTTGTTCCCATATCTAGTAATTTTTGTATATATAAAATATCCCATGCTCAAAAATACTTGATAAAAGAATCCACTGTTGTTTGTAATCTCAATAAAATCATCTTCGCATTTACGGAAGGAAAGGAACCACAAGTCTTGTGGCAGCCCAAGAGAGAGCAACAGTATTAAGTTCAAGTATATACATTCAGAAGCTGATAAGTACTAAGTCAGAGCTGCATAGCTTAATAGCTTTCTCGTGTCTCATCAGCCACCATCATAATTTCATCTCTAGAACCAAGCATCAGTCAGTACCTTCTCAATTTCAAAATTCTTGTCTCAATGCAATCACTCACGCTTACAAATTAACGCTATTTTGTTCAATTTTACCCTTTGTAGCAAATCGAAAAGACATCCTCATAACTTTGCTGATGAAAATGTTTAAGGATATTGCATGATTTTTTTTTTGAAGAAAATTTTATTAAAGTGAAAATAATATAATCAAGTGAATAAGGTGTATATTCGTTTTTTTTATTAAGGAAATTGTTTGTGCTCGTAATATATTAACGGTGAGTTGAAATGTGCTGTTACAATATGTGTGTTCATGTAATAAGCAAGTACCTAATCTAACATAGAATATGAGCTCATTGTTAAAATTGTTTGGCCTCACACATTTAATTTAACAAAGAATATTCGTTTGGTTTTGCAATAAACAATAAAATCAATTGGACATTATCACAAAATCCATTAGCGTTAATCATAAATTTTTGGTAATTGGGAATTTTTTTATTTTGAGATTTTTCACTACAAAAAATCTGCTGATAAACGAGTGTTCATTTTTTTTTTGTCGATTTAATTGAGAAAATAAAGTCTTTAAGGCGCCTTGATATAATGTAGTACCAAAAAACAAATATAAAATTGCAAAACACTGCAAATAATACAGAATGGTCCCGTTCTTTGAGAGCTCACTGCTACTTTCGTTAACCAGAGACTTTGCATACGACTCAACGACGTGATACACTTTGCTCTTCGGATCATCACAGATAACTTAGAGCGCAGAAAAAAGTTCTTGGTGAATTAAACGATATATGCATGTTAAAATGCTTCTTCTTTCGTTTTTTTTCTTGTGTTCTTTTTGTTATCAGATATTATAGAACGTAATTCTTTTTCAGTTTTTTTGTTTTCCTTGCAAGGAATTTAACAAACAAATATACACAAAATCAAAAATTTATTTTCTGCTCTTCGGTGGTGACCATACAATAAATAAAAGTGATATTGCATTTCGATAATCAGCAGTTTCTTATGTCAATAGCAACTTGTCAAAAAGTTCATTGACCTTATAACACAAAAAAATACATCTAGTACTTTCATGGCCTGGTTCCACAGAAATAACATATCCTTTTTATAGAAAATTATTAAAATAAAGTAGCTAAAACAATAAAAGTATGTTGGACCATTAGGGTGGTTGTTATTTTCTAATTAAATACTAAGTCGTGCCGCTTTTCAGCTGAAGTTTCTTATGGAAAAAGCATGGGGTTAATTTGAGCTGAACTTTTTGTCCTAACATTTTAAAGCTTAGTAACTTTGACCTTATGGCAGCAATTTTTTTTGGAATTTTTACAAATTTTTAGCTCTTAGATAATAGTAGATTAATTGAAAAACAACTAAAAAATTCGTTGTTCTCATATAGTTTTAACTCGGGCACTTTAAAAGATAATTCTTTGTAAAAAATCCCAAAAATAGCTGCAACCAAAGGTTAAAACCTGTCAAGTTTCAAGTTTTTTTTTGTATTTATTTCCAATGAGTAAATAATCTGGGAACATTTAAAAGTCACATCATAACACATTCACACAGGCCAGTTTTATTTAAATTTGTTTCTGAAATTGAAAAATTCTCAAAGGATTTTGATGTGCTGAATTCGAACTCAAACTTCGAGTTACGTCATCATATCGAATTCAACCTCATATCAGGTTTCTTACCAGTGATCGTTAAGCTGAATTATAAATTTGACAAACATTATTTAAAAAAAACCATTGACCAAGTAGTTAGTTCTCAATTTGATGTTTTTAAGTCACAGAATTTTTCTCTCATCAATAAAATCAGATTTCTTTTTTTTTTCCTGAATCTGCATTTCCTTTTTAGTGCCTACATATGTACATTTAAATGAGGAGTGAACATCAACCGTAGATAAAAAAAATTTTAAGAAACAAATAGTCAGCTTAAAATTATGAACATTTTGGAAATTGTTTCGGTTGGTATTGGTCTTAGACAAAAAGTATGAATACAACAAAACTTTCAGCTTGAAATTTCAAATATTTTGTTTTACCAACCCGATTTTCTGTGCCAAAAATATAGGCGCAGCAAAGTTAAAAAAAAAAAAATTTTCATACGAAAATTTTGAAAATTTTTATTTATAACAAATTGAGTAGTGTTTCGGTCGAAATTCAATGGCCTCTATACTATATAATAGCAACCCAGGAAGCATTTAAGTTACATTGCATTAAAGTTACAAAAGTTTGCTATTTATGAACCATAGTTATTATTAACTGCACATTTTTGGAAGACACCATATTAATGGGAAATTAGGCTATACAAAATTTGAAAAAAAAAGTGACTTAATAGCTATCGCGGCGTGGATGCAAGTTCAACTAGTCACATTCTCCAGGTTTAAATTAACATTAATTTGTTATACCCGGATTTTTATTGTTTTTTTTTTCAATCTTGGGAATAAAAATAAGGCTTTTAGCCAATGTAACTTGAAAGTAATGACAGTAAACTACATTTCTGTTAACGAACGAATAAGTCATATGTCAGTAAATAGTTTAAAGTATATAATACAACATCAAATGTGCAGCACTCATTAGTTTGCAGGTATCAATTTCAGTTTACACAAATTTTGGAATTTTAATACTTTATTAAATTATTTTAAACATTAGTCGGAGATAAAAATATGTTATTGGACAGGTTCCCATTCCCACCCTAAAACATAAAGTGTTTACACAAAAAATCTAATGATCTTCAAGACTTAAGAAAGATTTTTTTTGGCACTAAAAAGTGATGGGTTAAATGCTAAGCTCAAACCCCGCAAACGATCATTTGCTAAAGAAAAAAAAAGGTGTGTGTATGCGCATTTTTGACTTGTTGTGTTAAAATGTTTTGAACTAACAAAAAAAAAGCAGGGAGATGAAGCTGGTATTGCTCTTATGAATCAAATATGATTCATTGAACAGTGAATTAGAATTTTTTCTAGAAGAAAATTATTACGAATGGTGTAAAAAATAGTTTTGCAGTTGTTAAATTTTCACCAATTCAGTCAAATCTCGAATAAATGTCAGCTTTCACTCAATTTAAAATCACGGTATCTGTTAATGCATTCACTCGGTACAAAAGCTCAAGGCCATTTATAAATTCAATAATAACAAAAAAAATTAATCTGTTTGTATAATGTCTAATTGTTCAGACAAATAAATTTGAAAATTAGCTCAGCATCTATTTGTTGTAATCTTGATCAAGTTGCGAATCTTTTCAAAGTTCACAGAAAGCTAATTTATGATACCTCATAATTGAAAACTCTAAACAGTTCGGTGTCTTATCAATAATGTTTGTATAATATTTACTCCCGGCATTGCCGGTTATACACATTTTTAGAACTAACGAGGAAGGTTTATTTTATTTACAATTTTGTTTTTCACAAGTTTGTTAATTGAACAAATCTAATATATTTGAGTCAGCAAAGAAGTGGTCCCGCACTAATTGAAATGGATTTTTGACTGATAAACAAACGATGACAATGTAAGCAAGGTTCAGTATGAAGTGTTTGCTATTTATAAATTTGATGATAATGAAAATAATTATTGCGTTTTCCAATTATTAGACAATATAGTATCTGTTCGTTACACCTTTATTTGCAATAACCTACGAGTAGACACTTGTATGCTGTGCTAGTTTTAAAATCTTATTGATAACAGGATCTTATAGTTTGAGAATATTTAAATTTGGATTGCTTATGTAAGTATAAGTAGTAATCATTTTATAATAAATGCATACATATAAAATTCAAAGTCCATTATTTTGGATTTCCGCTTCAGGAACATCGTAGTTTTTGGCAATAACATAAGTTGTCATCCATGATCCATTTAATTAGCTGATTCAGATGATTGTTTGTTTTTTTTTTTTTAAACTTCTTTATCGTAACTAGTAAATAGTTCATAGTGATAATACTTCTTTCTGAGTACGGGTGTTAAGCTTTTTCACCGTTCGTTGGAAGGCTGAAGAACATGCAAACCAAACTGGGGCGCTATAGTAGGTAATGACTGTCCTAGAGTGTTGCCGGTAGATCAAGATTTTTATTTCTTGGTAATTGATGAAAGGGCTGAAAGCTACTGGTGGAAGTCGATTCGCATCTACTTCACGCTGCGTTTTGATTTTATTACCGCTATATCTGCAAGTTTTAATCCAATTTGTCTGTTGTTCGACTGCCTTAACCTGTAAAGGGTCTCGCACAATAGCCCATTTGGTGGTATTTATAAATAAGGATAAAGAATTCAAAGATTTTTTGGATGTGGGACTAGATTTTCTAAATAGCTATTGTTGATTGGATTGCCTCGATAATAATTGTTGTTTTCCTCTCCTGAAAGAAAAAGCTGTTATTGGTTTGTGAGAACAATCATAGTTGTACGAAGCTTCCTTTCGTTTCAGCTAAATTCGTTTAGAAAAATATAAATAAATATAAAAAATTTTAACATAAAACATAATTAACTTTAATTGAATACCAATTTTTTTACTTTTCTCTAAAATATTCAATGTGTATTTTGAAAAAAATTATTTGAGTGCAAGAGAAACAATCAGTAGGTAAGGTAAGTAGGTCTGGTAAGGCAGATTGCAAATTATTCTGCAATCTTCCGTAAACTCTTGCGCTATCATTCGTTGATTATTCTTCTTTGCCAGTGCTTGTATTCAAATGCATTTTATTATTTTTAATAACTTTCTTAACTGATGTTGGTACCAAATAGATTTTAAAAAATTGTAATGCTTTCGTATTTTCAGGCTATCGAGTTTCGTAAAATCCAAGTAAACGTTCATTATATTCTTCTACAAAAATGAGTGTATCCGATCCCAACCAGCGACTTGATTTAAACTATGATGACATCGATGTTGATGAAGCCGATGAATCAGGATATGTAAATGGCCCACTTTACGACAAAATATACAAAGTGGCCGAAACATTTGCTTCAACTAAGATCGGACATTTTGCTACTGGGAAGATTGATGGCCTCTTGAAATTAATTGAAGATACAGCCAAATGGAGCTTGCCCCCAAGAAGTAAGTTAAAAATTAGTACTTTGAAAAATTTCATAAATAAGAAATACTTTTAAGACTTTAAAAACTAATTTTTTTTAGATCACGATAAAAATGAATCAAGTGTACCACTGCAGCGACCACTGCCTTGGATACCATTTATTGCGTTGATATTAATTCTGCGCTTAGCTCGCATAGGGCTTTCAGTAGCAGGTCTTTTTATCGGAAATGCACCTTTACTTCCAAGTGATGTTGTGTATTTTATTCAAACCCGAAGGAGAAAACTAAGATCAATTCGAATTGCTGGAATGAGAGAAATTCAAAAAAATAAACAAGCTCAAGGACATTCTTCAAAAAGAGGTCTGCTGTCCAGTGTCACATCTATAATGTCAATGGCTATATGTAGACCAAAAGTCAGTGAAGATGCTCATAACATCCTTGTCAATGAGAAATGTTTTGAAGATGCTCAATGTTCAGGTGTAACGGAGGTAATTTGTTTGTTAACTTTCTGGGCTTTAAGTCTTTATTTGTGGCTACTTAATTTTTTAAAGCTCTAAAAATATAAAAAATACAAAATATATGCCTTATCTAAAATTACTAAACAAACTATTTAGTAGAAATATTGATTGAGATTATTAAATATGATTTGGAAATAATAAATAATGTATGTATAGTAATTGCTAGCATTTAAGTTATATTTTTTTGGAAATTTAAAATTATTAAGAAATATTTTTACCTTCTATAATTGCTTTACTCACTTATTTCACTCATTTAAACATTTAAAAAGGTATATTCGAAAAAAATTGTTTTCGACAACTAATTTTGTTTCTATTTTAGAATCTAACGAATGGCATAATTAGTTATTCTCTTAAAAATCTGTTACACATTTCTTCATGTGTGTATTCAGTTTTTTTTCCATAACCAATGTTATACGCTGTATCATGATTTATGAATGAATCAGTCGGGTAATCAATGCTCTGATTAATAAAACAAAAAACCTGCATGAAGGCTTTTAAAATAAAAATAATGCATCGCCGCCGTGCAACGGCAAGGAAGTATAACTTCAAAAAATTTAAAAAAATATCATAAGACTATTTTGCCCTTTTAGATTGCAAAATCAGATTGTTGAGTTGTCCACGTTACCATGAATTTGTTTTAATTTTACGTACAGTGGTAGTTATTGACTGCAAACTGAGCTTTTAATTTTATAGATAATAATCAGCTTATTTTAAAACTACTGTATCAACTAAAATTTTGTAATCTTTAAATTTCTTTTAATAAATTTCGTTACATTGCAAGGCAAGCTGCATTTAAAAATTATTAAACAATAAATTTATACCTATATTATTTTTAACAGTATCCGTTTAACATTTTTAATTGTTTATATTTTAAATGATAATATTCATATGTATAAAATCATTTAAGATTCAACAAAACCATAATTCATCCAAAAATCGTTGTCTTGAAGATAAAGAAGAAAATATTTCCGACCACGACCTAACATTAGATCAAATCCTCGACAAATACGGAGCTAGCAGCAACGAGGATGATGATTCCGACTTTATTCCACCCAGTGATGCTTTGCTTGATGCAGACACTTCAGCAACATCAACATCATCTGCCACCTCCGATGAAGATATCAATAACGAAGAGAATATGGAAAAAAATGAAATGGAAGCCGAACAATCAATTTTGAATAGTGTAAGTAAATATTATATTTGAATTTGACAAAGAATGTCTGTTAAATGTGACGATTTGATTTTGTTAATAGAATAATCAATCAAACTTTGTTCTGACTAATGGAAATATAAGCATCGAAAGTGAAGACTTAAGCATGGGGAACAAAGTAAATGGTCAACACTTAAACACAAAACTGAAAAAACCCAAGTTGATGCCAAAACCAATAAAAGATGAACCCCTCCCGTTACCAATCAAAGAAATCAAACAAGAACCTGTTGACAGCGATGAAGATACAATTAGAAATCGAATAGAATTCGAAAATTCTGAAGATCTTAAAATTTCCAAGAAAATTGATCAATACCAACAACAGCAGTCCATTGTGGGTAATGGATACTAAATAAAATTCTATCACACATCTTTTTAATTTATTTCCTCGTCATTTATAAATGCATTCATTTCTTAAGTTCGCTATATCTGGAGTACAATTATTGTAACCGATATTAAATAAAGTAATATTTTTCATTTAACAACATACAATACATATATATAACAATTAAAAGCTTAAAATAAATAAATAAATGGATAATATAATACGCATTTTTACATAAAATTATTACATATTTCTTTTAAATAAAAACAAAAAATAAATAATTTATACATAGTATTCTTAATTTTGAGTTGAATATTTTGTTTTTAGAAAATGAAAAGGATTACAAAGGCCTAAGTAACAACGAAATCACTGAGAATGGCAAAGAGGAGCATAGCGATGTAATGAACGGAGATCAAAAACTTTCACAATCAGGTATTCAATAATATTTTTCTTTCAACTAACCTGGTTTAATGGTATTTAATGTTTCGCACTTTTCTTCCCTGTATCTATATATTCTATGCTAAATGTGTAATGTTATGACAAATTTTTGAAGAAATATTTGTCACTCCTGCTACTTCTGCTGAAGATTTGTTCTTTAGCCCAGTCGGTGTGTGTTATTAATGTTATGCGTTGTTTTTTAAATCAACCTTCTTGTATTGTTTTTTTTTTTTTAAATTGCAGGCTCACCTGATTTATACGGAGCATATGGTTTTCATCCAACATCAATTTTGAAGAATTGCCAAGCCGTTAATTTGGAGAAAAGAGGGCACATGGAAGCCTTTGCTGAGAACGAAAATTTCATAAGAGGTTTGTAAAATGCATGTCTTGACAAATAACAAAAATCTGAAAGAATGGTTCTCGCCTCTATACATTTGTACATACATGGGGGGGGGCTAAGTGTGCCTATAATACATGGAGGTAGGACAAGAGTGCCGCTGTTATCTTTTCATTAACTGCAAACTCTGAACTAACAATTTTCTTTCTTTTCATTTTTATTGAATGTATGTTAGAGTGTTTCAAAAAAAAATTCTCCAAGTACCAAGCACAAAAGTTTTATTTAGACCTTTCAAAATA
Organism: Meliscaeva auricollis; assembly: GCA_948107695.1. NCBI lineage: Eukaryota > Metazoa > Arthropoda > Insecta > Diptera > Syrphidae > Meliscaeva > Meliscaeva auricollis. The sequence goes on from OX403618.1 coordinate 95,459,814, forward strand.
TCAGTTCTTACAATTTGAACTTCCAATCCAGTCGTGTTTTTGTGTTTAGTTTGATTTACGTTAAATTTTGTCTGAGGTTTGTCACAGCATCTCTTAACTAAGATTTTAACCTCAGCATTGGCTTGTCAAATGGCTTATTTAGACTGTATAAATCACTTAAATTTTGACATTTAAACAATTTTTCTAGAGGGATTTGCCAAGATAGGAAAAAAGCCAAGGAATCTAATATAATGCCAGTTTAATAGAAAAAAACACCCTTTCATCCAATCCCGGAAATAATAAAGGTCATAATCTTCCAACTCCGAAATATTTAACAAAAATTTTTTTTTGGTTATTTATGGGTAAATTCATCAATAAACACGAAATTTGTACGGGTTGTCAAATGTCTTTCAGTCTGACTTCTGATGTTTATAGAAAATTTATTAAATTTAAATTTTGTAGAATATCATTTTCGTTGACGCGATATTTTTCAAAGTATTTATGAAAAACCTAGAGGGGGCCTTGTTTTTCTACGACTTAATAAAATAACCCATACTACGGGATTTTGTGCGTGTGTTTTTTTCTTGTAATTTTGAGTCTTAATTAAGTGAACTACTATAAAATTATTTTAATAATGTATTTTAAATATGTTAATGTATTTTAAGCCTGGATTTTTCAATCAATAGGATCTAATTGAGCTTTATCTGACTATTGAAAAATTGGGGCTTTACTTAAAAGAATTCTTGTGAGAGAGATTAAAAGTCTTCTTTATCTTTTTAGGCGAAAGTACGAACGACTCGGCAGCGACTTCAAAGCCGACAAAAAGTGCAAATTACTCGGGAAAACCAATTAAGAATAAACTTAGAGGAAAACGGCGATAAATCATTAATAAAATTAAACATATTTTAGTTTTAAACGTTCCTGTAATCGAAATTATAGTTTGTATATTTTTGTTATAGCAAGTTAAAGTTGAATCATTTTTAAAAATAATTTAATATTAATTAATAAGGAATATTTTTTTAAAAATTAAATATGAAGTTTCTTTCTGTTTTATTGTTATAATTTTCATTGTTTCATATTCACAGTCATTTCGATAAACAACGAGTCATTGTTTAAATATGTATTATTTTTCGTTTATCCATTCTAAAAAATAGCAAGGAATGCATGCATAGTTTTTATTAAACGATAAATTTGTTTGCCAAAATCATTTATTATTTATTTGAAGAATCAATATAGAATCTAGTAAAAAGATCTTTTCGCTGCTTGTCCAAGATTAAAAATAAACACATGTATGCCCATTATTTAGTTTGCTCGCATGAAGTATTATGATTGTGTCTAATTTTAAATATTTATGACGAGAAGCATTTTGTTGCCAGTGATTGACATAATAATGATTCAGCAAAAGTATGTGATACACATTTACGAGTACTTTGAATTAATAAAAATTCAAAACACATTGATCGAAGCACGTGAGTAAAGGCTTAACTACAATGTACACTTTTTGCAAAAGTGCAAAAAAGTGCGGAAAAAAGTACGCCAATTGTTTTATAATCCAAAATCTAAGCTTTTTGACAAATTTTTGAGAATTTTCCCAAGTTAAAAAGTCAGGAAAAATGAGTTTGAAAATTTTCACTTTTGCACTTTTTGAAAAAAGTGACAGTTGTAGTTAAGCCTTAATTCATACCTACATTGCAGGCCGGGAGGAAGCTTTAATTTAAACTTACAATTAATCATTTCATGACGATTCAATTGTGATGAAAATTATAGTTTTCAAGGAGTCATTTAAGAATCTGGAAGTCAGCTGCTCAAGTAGAGGTGGATGTAGCATTTTTTATACAATCCCCAAGCTATTTGCAGGAACCAGAAATTAAAAAATTAAAATACGTGTTTCCTTTAAGTTCAATACAAACTTTTTTGGTGTCTATGAGCAGTTTTGAGTGTATTTGAAAATAATGATAAGGTAGCAGATCGTCAGCTACGCCATTTAAAAAAAAAAGACAAACACTCAGCATATGGATGTAGTAAAAAGGTACTTTGAAGCCTCAAAACTTAGAGAAAACTAATTTTAACACAAAACTTTTTGTGGTGTTAACGAGTAGCTTGGAGTGCATATAGAATAAAACTAGTCATTAGATCAAAAAATAGTGATGGAGTGATCTTTAGCTATGAAAAAAAACACCAACACTGAGTATATGGACAAAGGTACTATTGAGTCTCGAAACTTAGAGAAAATAATTTTTGCTTTCTAGTTCCTACCTATTTTCATTTTTACTTCATATTTTCATGATTTGAATATCAAACAAACGTATAAGTAGGTACATAACGGTCACTTCAAAAAAGCTTAACACAAAGATTTTAGTAAAGCTTTCCGAATAACCCTTGAATTCTTCAATAATTCAACAATAAATTTATTATTGTTTGTTGTCCAAGTAAAATTCTTGATGACATTTTTTTTTTTTTTTTTTTCATTCACAAAAACCGAAACCAACTATTTGTAAGTAACGAAAATATATAGAATTTACTTACTTACTACACAAACACGACACGCGCAATCCGGCGATGCTCAATCAAACAAAATAAAAAGCTTACTAGCCCGAGAGCCAAAGAGAGAACAATTCAACCGCAAACTTTAATCGCACCCCTTGGCTGGCACGTCTTACCCTAAAAGCTAGAATCATTCACAAACTTTAGGAGCTCTTCTAGATTAGCATCAACCCTATCACGAACAGTATTCGGGGATAAGCAGAACGTTTCGGTTCTTGCGTAATATTTGCGAAGCTATCCATCGGTTGTGTCTACCACCTGTGATTTAAACAGTTAAATACATATAAAATATTACATATTATACAGAAAAAAGGATGTAGTGAAAATCATAATATGGTAAAAAATTAAATAAATCAATGTTTAATCCCTATCGTCAATACTATCAATGGATTTAGTGCTTCTTGAGGCAACGCTTTCACGAGCAAATATTGAAGATATTGCATATTTTTCTCCATTTTAAAGGAATAGAATTATTTTTTTTTTAAGAACGCAAGTGTGAGTTCTTCCTTTGGGTGTTTCATGTTCATTATTTTTTTTTAGTTCGGAGTTCAAAGGAGAACGCTGTTCGTTAGTTTTTTTTTTTTTGAATAAATGTTAAATATTTGCTTATGTATACATAAGTCTACAAAAACAAAACGATAAGTGTAAATATTCGTATGTTTCGGATGTTATAATAATTGTGATTATAGTCCTTCAAGAAACGTATGATTTTTTTTGTTCAAAGCAAATTGTAGTGATGTAGCAGCAGAAAGGATCAACTCCCAAGAGATAAATCAAAATTCCGGATTGTTAAAAGGAAGTGGAAGAAAATCTGTGTGCAGATTGCGGAATAATTTGATTCAGTTTTCTTTTGTCAAGGATAATTGAATATCGTTTTAATAAAATCACCCGGAAATATACACCTAAATTCATTTTGTTATGCAATGTGTTTAAAAAATAGTTACAAAATAAATTAATTAGTAGTGTTGGTTGATTGCTAAACAGAACTAAATGATTTATTGATTAAGTTTGTATGTTATGCATAGCATCCCATTGACATATTTATCTTAAATTTATATACCTTCCTACGAAACTGGGGTAGGTACATAGATTTAAAATTAAAATGGTGAAAACGTAAGTATCAGATTATTTTTTTTTTCTGAACGTTTTTAGATGTGAGATGGGGCTTTATAAATCGAAACTTAAAGTGTTTTGTTTACTTTAAAGAGAAAAATATAGGAGGATTTGAAAAACGATACTTGTGGGTGCATTAAAATTATTTCCTTAAACATAAGAAAAACAGTGTGATGTTAAGCATCTATCTTATTAACCTTCTTTACAAAAAAGAAATGATAAACAAAAGAAAAATTAAAAAAAAAGTACATCAATATCTGCGCTTGCATTTCAGTTTTATTTTAAATTGATTATTACTGGAGCACTTGCGGATTTATAACAAAAGTTCAATTGAAACACAATAAAATCCCTATTATTGTTTTATTTAATCACTAAGCGTCATTCCGGGTACGCCATTTTTGTAGCGGATTTAGTTCAAAATAAGATTTTTTTTTGTGGCATGCTGCAAAAACAATCGACATAGCTACAACATAATTTCAAAAATATTTCGTTTCATATTGCAAGGCCAAACATAAAACACAGTAATGACGAAATCGTCATATCCAGGAACGCTATGTAACTATGAATGAATGATTTAATTTTTGAACATGACGACATCAGTTTTTACTCAGAACAAGGATATATAACGTTTAAATTGACGGAAGAATTCAAACTGGGGTTGAAGAGAGAGTTTAAGCTGAAAGTTTGGGTTAAGGCTATTGTTAGTCATAATAATAGGTCTTTTTGTACCTATACCTTTTAATAACGTTACCCCTGATTATTCGTTTTTTAACTCAACAATACTTTATACGAACATTTTCAGAAAAAGATTTTTTATATTTTAAAAAAATGGTTAATTGTTATTCTTTTTTTAGATCAATTTTTCAAAAACAGCCAAAGATTTTTTTTTTAATTTTGGTTTTAGATGCACATTAATAATTCCATGAAAATGGTCATACAAAATTTATTTAAACAAGCTTTGAGAATTTTTAACGGTTAACGGTAAACGTTTGTATAACGATTTTCAAATTTTATTTTTCTAAAAATGTATCTTTACAAAAGAAATAAAATGACAAACTAAGTTTGGCGCTCAGAACCATCTAAGAAGTTGCTTTAGTCAATTTAGTAATTAATTTTATGTTTTATTAATGTTTCTTGTAGAATTATTTATTTTCAAAAACTTTATATAAGTGCCTTTAACGTCCATTGCGACTCAATCGTGCAATTTTTTCGAGTGTGTGACTTTTCAAATGTGTTTGTATAATAGTTTATTTACTTAATTATTAAAATATTTGTTTAGATACAAGATACTCCTTCACATCTTCAGTTTAAATGAAAGCAAATTCTTTTATTCAATTAATTTATTAGTAAAAATAATAAAATACAAATAAGGTACAAATAATAAAACTTATTCAAATTAATTTTCAAAGAAAAAAGATGTTGTTTCAGTTTGCCAACCTAAAACCATTGTCATCTGCAATCCATTTGACTAAAACTGCTTTTCCATTCGCATCAATGTACTCATATTGTCCTCGTTTCAAGACAGTCTCTTTGCCATTTCCATATTGAACTAATTGCCCTTCTTCAAAAACTTTTGTTCCATCTCTATTGTCATACGCATGACCGAATTTCCGTCCTGGCCGTATGCTACCGCTATCTGTAGAACTGACTGTCATCATTTTTGTAACATAACCACCGGTCAGAAAATCGGGAGAAATTCCAGAAACCGGTAGATCATACAACGATGCGGATATTTGAGGTTCTGGAATTTCAAAAACTTGTGTTTCTACTCTCGTTGGGACGTTTTCAGTTTGCGAAGAAGAAGGCGATGAAGATTCTTCAATTAATTTATTAAAATTGTTATTTCCTTCAGGAACATTAAAAGATGATGATTCATCATAAGTTGACAATGGAAGCACTGTAATTGGTCTCTCTAATCTCACACTAGATTGCAAATCAACACTTGGGTTAATTGGCTGATAGTTGTACTGAAGCGGAACTTTGGCAGTTTTGAGTATCCTTGGTGCATTTGCATTGTGATACATCAAATTTGGTTGGAGTTGGATATAATTTGAGTACAACTGTGGTTGATTGGTATAAATAGGCATAAAACGTACCGGAGGGTTAGTAGAAGCGTAGTATGTACTTGCTAATGAGCGAAGATAATTTTGATAAGCAATTTTATCTGTCTCAGATTTTGGAGACTCGCTTACAATTACGTCTGGTTTTGTTGTTGGTTTTGGTGAACTAAACAATCCAAAGAATGAAGCATTTGTAATTTGTCCTAGTTCCAGGACTAAAACTATAGTAATGATCTAAGAAAAAAATAATAAAACTCATAAAATTAAAATAAATGGAATTTCAGTTTCAGTTTATTTTATTTACCTTAAAAAACATGTTGTTAACTTGAGATTTTGCTGTAAACTGATGGTTTATGAATGTTAATACCATCTTTTATACTTAATTTTTGAATCTTATTTAAAAAAAGCATTAACGTTTCCATGTCAATTGTGAGACGTAGGAAGAAAGTAGAAAAACAAATTTAAAGCCCATTAAGGAAACATAATGATTTTAATTAGTAGAACTGAAATGTTACCATCAGAATGCGACTAATTGCTTTCTGCATCAAAACAATATAGTACTTTTTGTAACTATACAGACACGAGAAAGGCTCACACACAAGAATCTAATTAAAAAGTCCTTAGAATTTTACTTAACGATGCAAACAAGTGCATTTGAATGTAGATATTGATTTTTATTCAGAGTTTTTCTATTTTCTATTTTCTTTTTTCGCGTTTGGTAAGCATTTTTTACAAGAAATTTCATGTTAAACTGATCCATCTCCACTCGAGTTTTAAGTTTTAAATTTATTATTTTAGATTATAAAGATACAAGTTGTTTTAGTAGTAGGTAGATACAGGTAAAATCGTTCAAAAAAAAATCTCTACCTTCATGAAACTTGGCATGAGCGTATCGCAAGGCACTACACAAAGAATGCAAAGGTCCATAAAAATATCTAGGAGAAGGTGATAATATGAAAAAACTTTTGCTGCAAAGCTATTGATTTATAGAACATGACCTGAGACCAGGTTTTAATGTTGTATCTAATAGCACCAGTGAAAACCTTGAAAATGTGTTTTTTTGTAAGTACCTATTTTATATGTATGTTGTATGTCTATCTTAAGTACCTTAACAGATACAAAATACTACCGATAAATTTTAAAAAAATAATGGTACGTTGGTCAAAATTAATATCACTGCTTATCATTTTTCAGTAACAAAGGGGTTCATAAATTTATCTATGGTAAGACTTACCTACTCTAATCGTACTCGTATCAAACAAAATTCGAGGTTTTAGTTAAAACTAACATTATGATGATGGAGAAGTTGAAAAAAATTGTTTTCATCATGTTGTTCTTGCGTCGCGTCGTTGGTATCTGCGTCTGTTCTGTACGTCTGTGTGTCAAACTGTTAACATTGCCACTCCCCACACAAGTGGACAGATTTGCTTAAAATTTGGTACAGATGGTTTTTGCGTAATTTTAAAAGTATTTTTTTTTTAATATCTCGTCTAGAATGAATTCCTCCCACATAACAAATTTGTTTTCTATTAAAATGTGTGAATGTAATGTTTAAATTAGTTGTAACAAATCTGCATTTTCAGTTTTTCTAAAAGAACTCGTATATTGGAGAATCCAGCGGTGCACGTATTTGGTCTTGTGGTGAAAGGTAATATAAACGTTAAAGAATCTTATAGAGTTTTATATAAATTTTTTAAAACAAATAATTTTATAAGAAATAAAAAATAAAACAACAAAAAATTCATTACCAAAATGACTCAAACAACTTCTTTAAATGTACTCATCCCCTTCTTCTTATTAACGCTTCATTAGTTTTAAGTTCCACACTAAGAATGTCATTTGATTTGATTAGAAAGAAAAAATGAAAATCGTTAGAATAACGACTCTAACGATTTTCATTTTTTTTTTAATATTTTTTATATATAAAAAATTTTAAACCTTATTTCTAAAATAGTTGGCCTGCAATTTTCAAGAAAAATATAGGAATTTATTCGTACATATTCAATTATATAACCTGATAAACAACGTAAGTGTTGTCTTCTGTTTCTTCAAGAACATATGAATGGGCATCTTTTGTTTCGCTTCGACTGCGTTCCAGACCTTAGAAGAAAAACAACTCAAGAAAGAAAAAACAGTATCACATACAATCACCAATACGTTAACATTCGTTCGTTTTTAAATGCCAAGATTCGACTTTTGCGTTCGGTGTACTTCAAATGGTCTTAATAAAGCTTTTAGTGGTGCATATTATTGACCAATATGTCAAAATAACCGTTGACTTTCAATATTCACAATAAGTTGAAATAAAAATAATAATATATTAAATATGTACACATAAACTTAACTTTGAGTAAAAATCGATCCTTTTTTCTTCTCTAGCCTATAATTATCTACATATTAATGTGAACGTGTTGAAAATATGTTAATACAATTGGCAACACAGTTTAAACTCTACAAAGCATCCTCGTTTCAGTAATTTGTACTTTCTTTAATTTACAATTACAACAATCTTATACTTAACTTATATGCTATGAATTATTTATCCACTAAACTTAACATAGTTAGATTGATGAAATCAATCAAGTTAGTCTGTCCTGAAAATTCAATAGGTTATAGGCCCAGATACCAATACTAAAAAAATAGCTAGATTTTTAGAATTAAGACTTAAAGGTACCTAATTAAAAAAATGAGTGGGTCTTATTTTCAAATAGCAAAACTAGATGAAGGGAACTACGAAAATCTGAATTTTCAAATACTTTCAATTGAATGCAAGAATTTTTTATATAAGAAAATAAAAATAAACACACAAAAAAAACAGTTTTTTAACCCGACTAATAGAGACTATGTTACAAAATTTTTAATTATTGCTGATTGCATGTTCATCATTTTCACCATAAACATATAACGTATGGAACAGAGAAACTCTTCATGTTAATAACGCACTGTATAACAAATACCACCCATTCACTAAGTGTGCAGGGAAATGAAATGAAATCCTTTTGGACTTCTAACCATATAATAAACCATTCCCTTTGATTGTATCTTTAAGGCACTTAACATGCGAACAAGTAGTACACGCTATGACCGACTTATACACCCAGGTAAATTAGGGTTGTAAAAATGAATGAATCATAAAATCAGCGATATCAAACTGGAGAACCATAATTTTGATAAGAGCAGACAGTAAAATTTTAAATCTTCTGGCGATATAATTTTAAATAAATGTTTAGTACTAAACAAGATTTTTAATTTCTTATATTTTCATTCTCGTTTTAATTTATAAAAATTTATAAAATGGAATTTGTCTTTATCATAAATAAATGTTGTAAATAAATATTAGCTGTAATTTATTTTCTTTATATCTGATACGGATTGGATTTTCTTTCAAAATTACATGTAGCACAAAAACAACACAAGATCCAATTTTGTGTATTGTATGTTGTTTTTCTTATACCTACATGTAATTTTTAAAAACAACATCCAATCCGTATCAGATCTAGGGGAAAATATACTACAGCTAATATATTTGTGTTTTAATATTAATTTGACAAAAACCTTACTGTCCATTCTTCGATAAATATTTTTTCTTTTAATTTCAGATTCTCCTTAACAACAACAATTACATTGGGGGTACATATGGTGACTTGCTGCAGGCCCATTATGGAAAATAGTTCAAGAAACACAAATGGCTTGAAACAATGGGAGGGCAACAACACCTTCGCATGTCAAATAATCATAAAAGCGACGTTAATACGAAATTTCTGCGGGAAACCTGTTATAGAATAAAAAATAACGTTTGCACTTTTTTTCAAGCTGAAAAAATATCAACCGAGTAAACAAATACATATAAACTACACATGGGTCCAGCTGAATTTGTCTAGATAATTTGACTTTGACTTCTCGTATATCACCCAACACAGACGATATGGCTGAAAGTTTACCATCAACAAGTGAGTATTTTTACCTTTTTCTAGTCAAAGACAATTACACAGGTGCAGACGTGAAATCGATTTTTAAAGACAAATTCAGAAATTATTCACATACTTTTCATTTAATACATTTGTATATCCTTTCCAAAATCTCTAATTTAATTTTTATTATGGTTTGCCCAGGTAGTTGCGTGTTCCACCCAAAGTTTTAATAGCTAATGTTTTTATTTTTTGTTCAAATCTATAGATTTGAGACAGTTTTATTTATTACCTTTAACACTCAAAAGTTGGGTGTTGGAATTTACGATGACAAGTTAAGAGTTTTTTTTTTTGTTACAAACAAGAGTTTTTGCATCCTATTTTGTAAATACATTTTTGATGGATTGTTATAATGGGTCTTCAGGTATTTGGTGTAAATGTATATTGTATTTTGTATATATGTCATTCAATAGTGGCAAGTGGCATTTGCAATATATTTGATTTAAGCAATTGTTAAGAAAGATGGTTTTTGGTTATTTATTGAGCAAGGTAATTCTTTTCGGCAATAAACTATCTATTTTTTTTAATCACAGATCAAGATAAAATTGTGTGTTCTACTTATTGTTAATTTTATTAGATCTAAATGTATAATGGTTGTAGGTACCTTAAAAAAGAATATTAATCGTTATGCAACTTATTTCGGTACGCTCTAAAAATTGCTGCAATTACTTCTCTTCATATAGAATCAAATTCTAAAGTGAATGTCTATTCATTTCACGATAAACAGAAAACAAGGTATGCTTATTTTGAACACCATGTCGCATTCTCCAAATCTAAAACTGACGTTCGGGCGAACTGCCCATGAGAAAGATGACTATGACGTCACAGAAAATCTGCAAAAATCTAATGAGCATACCTTGTTTTCTGTCTATCATGATTCATTTGAAGTGTCAGAGATTTCTGAACCTTCGTGTTCTTGTAATTATTTCTGTATATTTGTGCCATGTGTCTATCTATGGAAAAAATATTTTTCTCCCAAAAGTAGCTCTAAAAATTTAAGAAATGGACATAATTTTATTTGTATAATATCAGTGCCTAAATCGTTTAAATTTAAGTTTTCGTAACTTCTAAAATTAAAACGAGTATTTCATAAAAAACACAATTTTTTTGGTATACAAATACACATATATGTACATATACACATACTGTTTTTTTTTAAACAAGTTGTTTGTAGATATTTATTATAAGTTAACAGACGGAATATTTTTCTAGACAATAAATAAAAATTTCTCACAAAAAAAAATAAATAAACCTTTTTTTTACGATTTGTTATAACAAGAATTTTATAATTAGGAGCTATACCAAAACATCTTTTTTTTTCTTATTTTCAATACTTTAAATCAGGTTCGTCTGAAAAATACAGCACGTTTTTTTATGATAATGACATGATCTACCAAGTTTCAAAGGAGAAATGTCAGAAATCTCTGAAGCATGGCTGAAAAAAGTAAACTTTTTTTCTATTTCAGTATATATTTTTAGTACTTATTTTTTGACATTTTTGGCTTTTTGTATATATTTTTTACACACCCACTCTTAATTTGATTTTCCATTTGAAACACTGCTCTGTTTCCATTTTTCATAATGGGTTTAAGATTTCTTCACAGAGTCCTAACGCTAGGACCGGTACAAGTCCTGAAATTGGTAGTATATTTGAGCGTTAATATTCTGCGGACAGTCATAAAGCTTCCTGAGAATTAAATGATATTGGAAATAATTAAACTGTCAGGAACTGTTGAATGTTATCCGCAGCATACTTGCACTTAAATGGGCAACCACTTATAGTGTTTTTTTTACTGTGGCGTATACGTAACCTTTTTCCCATACATAGAAAAACTGCGAAACTGATAAAATTAGTATCGCTGACCAATAAATTGAACCAAATCGTTTTTTTCTTATGATCAATTTGATCTTTTAATTGTTCTTCGCTGGTCAAATTTTATTTGTATGGTGCAAAAATTACAGAAATTTTGAACAATTTTGTAGTTTTTGGAAAAATTTACCCTGAAAGATAAGATTTTGCCTACAACTATGTACCAAAGTGTTCAAGAAAACTGAAGAAGAGGCATCAAAACATTTTTAATATTTAGGAGTTGGATTAACAATAAAAGGTAAATAAAAAATTTTTAATAATTTTTGTGACTACAAACTCTTTTCGTTTCTTCTCGTATGTTGTAACATTTACAGCTGATTCTGATATGAGACTTAAATATTTATGCTCAACATAAACTCTTAAGTGCTTCAGTATTTTAGTGCTGATCTAACTTAGAGTTAGTTAATATTAGCTTTGACTCAAATTAATTCTTATAAATAGTAAAATACTTGTTTATTATTACGTAGGATATGGCGATTCTTTCAGAAATATTAAGAACTATGTATGTCTAATGGAGCAGTCTGAAGGCTTTAAGTTTGCATTTGTCAACTTCTTAGGATGGGGATGGATTCGAACACAAAACTAAGCATTCAAAATTAAATTCAGTAACATAAAGGATGATTTATTATGATCGAATATGTTAATAGTTTGTTGCAAATGTTTTTGGCTTCAGAATATTTTTTTTTTTTTTTTTTTTGGTTCATTTGTTTTTATATCGGCCTGTTCATCATAGAAACATTCTGATGAACAAAAGCGATATTGTTGAACATCAAGTTACAAATCCACTACGTGTCCGAGAACTCTGAAATTATTTATCTTTGTTTAGTGTTTATTATTAAAGAACCACACATCCCACCCACACTTTGGCTTCCAAAACGAGGTGGTTGGCTCATGCCAACAAAAACAATAATAAACGAAAACATTTGCGTTCATGTTTTATCTTTTTTTTTTCGTATCCTTTAAACTTTTCTCATAACATAGAAGATAGAACCGAGTTGAACATAACATATCCATTTTAGTTCATTTTGATTTTAGTATCACTTGGGCAATCGCACGTAAAAGTCGTTAGTTCCTGTGTCAAGAATTTGTATTGAATTTGTTTCAGTTAAACTTGTCTAGAAAAATACACATCTAATCTTAATATCAGTTTTTGCAGTTAATTTATTTGTGTAAAATTTGTTCTTTAAGTATTTAATAAAATTTGAATTAAACGTAAAAACAACAAATAAAATTCATGGACGAAGTTAGAAAATCTTCCATTTGAATTATTCAGGTTTATGCAATCACTCTAAAATAAAGTGAAGTTATTTTTTAATGAATATTTAAAACAATGAAATGTCAAGTATGTCAAAATTTTGAGATAAACGGGATGTATCTGTGGGATTGGATTGATAGTGACTTTATTAAAAAACTGAAACAAGAGTTGGTCAATATGTATTATGTATGAAAGTCTACTGGAATATCTTTTTTTCATGCATAATTGAATTTTTCAATTTTCAACAATAGATATGGTTTTGGTTTATGATTTTTTTTTACATTTTTTTTTTTTTTTTGTTTATTGATATGAACCATTAATTATTATTTAAGTCAACAAAAATGTTTTTGTTACTTTTCTTTGGTGAATCAGTGGAACAGGAGTAGAGTATGTAAAAAAGTTGTTGTGAATAAATATTATTAGGTACGTGTCTTAAAATTTAAATGGCAAAAGGTCATTTATAAAATAAGATTTGACCATGATTAATACCAAGCTATTGAGCATTATGAACATCTTGAATAAAAAAAACTATATGAGCTACCAAGATTAGATTTTCAATTAACATTTAACCCTGTATTTCAAATAACTCACTTTCTGCGGTACTTTTATTGAACGAGTAAGTCCTCTTGAATACCTCTGTGCGAATTGGTAGTTCAATCAAGTACCTACTCAAGATATGGTTTTCATACAAATTCTCATTTCTATTGATTTTCATGAATAACTATGCCCAACATGAATTAATTAGTATCAGATATGGAAGATTTTCTCTGAAACTCTAAGAATACATAATATTACAAACATATAACTTCTATAGCATATATCTTCTTAACACAACCATTCAAATTTTGTGGACAGCACTGAATTTTAATTAAAAGGCATCATTAAAAACTTGCATGTTTTTTAACCATGTGGTATATTTCAATAAAAATGCCATTGAAGAATATCAGAAGCTAGCTACAAAAAGAAAATTATTTTCAGCTCATCCACTTGCTGGCCATGATGAAATTATCACTGATTCACCTACATCACAACGTTTGGGTCGTCATCTCAGCAAGTCAGCATCTGAACTGAATGGGCACGACTGTTCTATTGATTCACCTAATACGTCACCGAAACGTGCCAAAAGTGCTGCCAGTCCATCTGTTTCTGGTGTGTTCCAAAAAACCCATGGATTCCTCAATAGTCTAAAACATCGTTGGGGAAGAGCGCGAAGCAAAGAGAAATTAGGCCGCAGATCACCAAACGATTTGCTTGAACAAGAGAGCACAGATTATGCTGCTGACTATAGTTCTGAAGGAAGTTCTGCAACACACAGTCCTCGACATAGAGCACGAACTATTGAAGGTTCCCCACTTGCACGAGAGCTCAAAGCTAGTGCCCATATAGCAGTAGATAATCGTTTACGATTTGGTGGCTCCATGGAAGGACGAATCGATGAGGACACTGAAATGGGGGATAAGATAAGCCAGGATCAACTTCAAATGCTTCAGGTGAGATAAATACACCCCCAAAAACTATTACAGCCATTCAAGACGTTTTTTTTTTTTTTTTTTTTTTTTTCATTTTAGATGGAAGAACAACGTCGAAGGAAGGAAACAATTTTGAGGCAGTATGTTTTCTTTCAACTTCGTGTTCATTTGAAAAGCGGAAGTGACCTAGTTGCCATGGATAAAAATGGTAAAGAACACAAGATGCGTTAAATTTCAAGACCAAACAACTTTTATTTCATGTCTTTCAATTAGGTCTAAGTGATCCTTATGTTAAATTCAAAGTGGCAGGACGACTATTACATAAGTCTCGCACTATTCACCGTGACCTTAATCCAATCTGGGATGAAGTCTTTGTCGTACCAATTGAAGACCCTTTCCAACCTGTTACCGTCAAGGTGAGCTCGCTGTGACCTTTTTAATACTTCAACCCCAACATGGAAATTGCACTAATAAGAAATTTAAAAGTTTTTTCTTTACCTCTTCTTTTTTTTTTTGCCTATTTCATTTTAAAACATTTTGGTGATTTCCTTTTTTCAGGTATTCGATTACGATTGGGGTTTGCAGGATGATTTTATGGGAGCGGCCAAATTAGATTTAACACAGTTAGAGTTAGGAAAAGCGGAAGAAATGACTGTTAAACTTGTGGACACAACACGTCCCGAACGGGAGATGGGTGAAATTCAAATCAATTTAACGCTCTGGCCAAGAAGTCAAGAAGATAAAGAAGTGGTGAGTTTGAAAACTGACATATATGGATGCATTAAGTGTTTCGGTTTTGTAGCTGTCTACAACTTTAAGTCTTTGAAACTTATTCAAAAAGTCGACAGCAAAAAGTTGTTTGTAATTATGTCGACTTTACTGTGCCGTTTAGTCACAAGTTCCTTAAAATCATTTTCACATATAAAAAACAGAAGAATTTGCGTTTATTTTTTTAAGTCTTAAATCAGGCAGTCTGGATAAACGGCTTAGCTTTGACTCAGGAGACCTCTGAGTTTTAGAATAAAGATTTTATAACATTTAATTTGATGTAAATTTTATCTTTTAACTGGACCTATTGTGGAATTTTGCTATTAAAGTCATTTTTCACTTCTAATTTGTAATTTTCTTAAGCTCGATGAGTTCGTAAGCTTTAGTTTTACATACACTTTTTCTCAATTATTATCGAAAAGATTGTAGGTGCTTATTTGATATCTGCTCAGACTAAAACACCTATATTTTAAGATTACTCCGCTTTGTTAGACTACAATAATTAAAATTATATGTAGTTGCATTTTAATCTAGTTTTTCATTGTCTTTAAATGACAATTTATTAACTATCACATCTTAACCAAAGTGCATAGGTTTACAAGTTATTTTTTACAACATCTTGTGTTTAGTTTCAAACTAATACGCGTGCATGGAATAATAACTGAAATTTCACTTGCCAAGAAGATGATAAAAGTGTATTGCCATTAATTTGTGTAGCCTAACTGGTTTAAGAATAAAGAAAATAATTAAAGTTACCGTACAATTATTCCCACGTTATTGCGATACTTATAAGGTCATTTGATTGTTTTGTATATAGCATACATGCATAGATGATTACATGACAAGTTCAAGTTGGAATCAATTATTGGTCTCGATCTGTTGCAGTGCGCAATTGAACTTGCAGTTAAGAATTTTCCACAAACAGACTGCACTTCGAATACATAGGCAAAAGCTTGTCATTATCTATTAATTTATCTAAAGAATACATTTTTTAATTCATAGAAAGAAAAATGTTATTATTTCAGCATTTTCAGAGAAATTCAAAACTAGCAGAGTCATCAAAACGCTTGAAATCACAAATATGGAGTTCAGTTGTTACTATATTGCTGGTCAAAGCAAAGGACTTGCCATTTTCAGAGGACGGCACGAAGTTAAACGACGCACACATCAAGTTCAGGTATTTAAATATGAATGCAAATAGATAAACTATATTAACAAAATATTTCAATTAAAGGTTAGGAAATGAAAAGTACAAAAGTAAATCCTCATGGACTGAACGATGGCTAGAACAATTTGATCTTCATCTTTTTGATGAAGATCAACTTCTTGAACTCACATTGTGGAATCGAAATAATATTTATGGCAAATCCACAATCGATCTTAGTGCATTTCCTAGAGAAACAACTCATGGCATTTGGAAGCCATTTGAAGATTGTCCTGGGGAAGTCTTTCTAATGTTAACTATCAGTGGCACCACAGCACTCGAAACCATAAGTGATCTTAAGGTTTATAAAGAAGATCCTAGAGAAGTTCGTGTTCTGCATGATAGGTATAGTTGGCATCGATGCTTTCAAAATCTGCGAGATGTTGGGCACTTAACGGTCAAGGTATTTGGAGCAACAGGTTTAGCTGCAGCCGATATTGGTGGGAAATCAGATCCATTTTGTGTGTTAGAATTAGGAAATGCAAGACTACAAACACAAACTGAATATAAAACTCTGACACCGAACTGGAATAAAATTTTCACATTGTAAGTTTATAAAAAAGTTGCTGAGTTTAAGATCGAAATGAATTATTTCATATTTTATTACAGTAATGTCAAAGACATAACAAATGTGCTAGAATTGACTGTGTTCGATGAAGACCGTGATCATAGGGTAGAATTCTTGGGAAAACTGGCAATCCCGCTAATGCGAGTTAAAAGCGGTGTCAAACGGTGGTACACACTTAAAGATAAAAATCTTTGCTCGCGAGCAAAAGGCATATCACCCCAGGTAATACACACTATTTTTTTTCAATTGATATTAAAGTGTCTTTACCTATCATACAAACATTATCATCACTATTGCGGTGGTTAACTATCAATCGAAGAGTTGAGTAGATGTGAAATTTTCAAACATTTGAGTTTTTCTTCTTCTTTATAAGAGTCTAGAAGTGACTGATAAATTATATTGATGAGACAAAAATTTAAGTCAGTTAAAAGTTCCTCAATTTCTTAAAATGAATGAATAAAGTTAATTGAAGCTTAACAAATATACAATCTTTTTTATATCAAGATTAAGATTACCGACTTTAAATTGGCCTCGTATAATACGATAATCGATACGCTTTAATCGATAATAATTGATAAAAGTGTTAATTATTGAGACGAATGCTTATCGTTTTTAATTGAAATACATGAATGTAATTATTGTTCATGAAATAAGTCTTTCCTATATAATACTTATTTGTTTTCGATATCGGTTTCCTCTTTAATCTTCAAACAAAATGTTTACACCTACGAACGTTACAGATTCTTCTTGAAATGACAGTTGTATGGAATCCTGTTAGGGCTATCTGTCGCATATTACAACCCAAAGAAGAAAAGCTTATTCAACAAGAAGCTAAATTCAAGCGACAACTGTTTTTGCGAAATGTTAACCGTCTCAAAGTTATTATTATGGATATACTAGATGCTGCAAGATACGTTCAGTAAGTATGGCCATTTACAAATAAAAATAACAACTCATTAAAAGTAAACTTTCCATCCCGTCCCGCAGAAGTTGCTTTGAATGGGAGTCACCAATACGTTCAATTATTGCGTTTATCTTTTGGATATTAGCGTGTGTGTATGGAAATTTGGAAACAATTCCATTGGTGTTACTTCTGATTATGCTCAAGTAAGGTCTAAACTTATAATTTATCCAGCTAAGTATAAAGATGTTTTTTTTTCTTTTTACAGAAAATGGTTCATTCGATGGATTACAGGAGCATCATCGGACTCATCAAATAACTACGTTTATGATTACGATGAAGACGACGATGATGACAAAGAAAAAGAAGAAAAAAAATCCATCAAAGAACGATTACAAGCTATTCAAGAAGTCTCACAATCAGTGCAAAACACTATTGGTTATTTGGCGTCCTTAGGTGAAAGTACAAAAAAGTATGATAACTTTGATTTTAAGTTTAAAAAAAATGTTCCTTTGCAACAAAGCTTACTTTTTGCAGCACTTTTAATTTTTCCGTCCCTGAACTTACCTGGTTGGCTGCTGTTTTGCTTATAGGCGCTATTTTAGTATTACATTTTATACCAATTAGAATAATTTTATTTTTTTGGGGTGTAATGAAGTTCTCTAGGCGTATCCTGCGACCAAATACAATACCCAATAACGAAGTGTTGGACTTTTTATCAAGAGTTCCAGATGATGAAGAAATTGTAACTAACTTCCAATCAACTTCAACATGTCATGCAATTTAATTTCTTTTATTTTAGAATCAATTCCGTGAGCTGCCACCATGTTCGCAAAATGATGCGATGCGATCAAATCAGAAAAAAAAGATGAAATCTTCATAGTCCACAAGCATGGATAAGCCAGTGGGAAGCTATGATATTCCAGCTGCAGTACCTCAACATGTTGTAAATATTTCGTATCGTTCCATAAAGACCGCTTCATCTTATTTGAAATCAGGGAAAAATGCTGCAAAAAAGAAACTTATAGGGGCTTTCAAAAGCGAGGACCTTTCTGAAATAGTAGACAAAAATGATTGAGTCTGAATGTTGAAGGCTTCGATGACTAAGTTTTAATGATTATAAAGATCTATTTGTTCCTGTATGTAGAATTTAATGATAAAATTGCTACAGTGGCGGTGCGAAATGAAATTTTAACGCTATAGGTAAGGTTCCATACAAAATTATTTACAAAATACAAATGTATTTGCTCGAACGCACATATAATGAATAATGCATCCATACGTCCAAACTAAATACCATTATTATGATACTTAATTTTTTCGTCATTTCTCATTTAAAATGGAGCTAGAAGAGCACTATAAGAGTAATATTGAAATTTCCAAAAGATGTGAGTGCATTATCACTAGTATCATTACAGATTTTTGACATTAAATTCACCCTTTTGCAAATCAAATTCATCCCTTTATTAATTAAATTAATTCTGTTGAAAATGAAATATTATTAGTGAAAACGAAATATATGAAAAAATTCGGACATTCTGACCAACATAATAATGTATATAGAAAAATTTTGATTGTGAAGAGTAAACTTGGCTTAAAAAAGAGTGCAGAGGTATGAATTTATTTGCAAGAGGGTAAATTTAATATTAAAGACCTGTAACACCAATGATATTCTAGTGAAAATGTACAATTGTACTTCAAGTTAATCGCAAATCATGAATATGCTCTGGTGACCTTTAAAAAGGCTCTAAATGAAGAAAAAAAAGTTGTCATAAGGTCTTTAAGTAAATTAGAGAAGGCTGTCAGCTTGAAAATTTTGAATAGATATTTGTATTAAGGTTAAATTTTAGTTTGTAAGAATTTTGTACCTTAGCATTTTAATAAGTTAGAAAAATTAGAGTATGCTAAAAGATGGTTTGAAAATGTTTTTTTTCTGTAATAAAAAAGTGTATGTATTAAACAAATGCCAGTAAAGAAAAAACCACGACGAAAATAGTGTTTTCTTGATCAATAAATCTCTTTTTCAATAAATTTACAATTTGTACAATTAATTTATAAAATTAATACACCTATTTCGGCGATTGTCGATATACCTACAACTATTGTCAACAATCGATCATCAACAAGTAGTTTTGGTATTTTGCAAGTCTATTGAATTCTTCGTTTTGATAATCGATTATTTGAGTTCACATTCTTATTAACAATTTATCTTTACCTATATTTCATAAAAAATGGTAATTTTTGGTAGGTCTTTTATACGAAAAGTATAAAATCGTTTGATTTAAAGTTTCAACTTTATCTGAAACATTTTGCGTTTACAGATTTTAATTATCTAGACTAACAAAAAAATATTATGTTATAAAATGTCTCAAATGTGTTTTCTTTGCGTTTCATGCCTTTTCATAATGAAATCGCTAAACTTTTCCTATACGAAAAGTGTACGGAAAAGTAATCTATTGTGTGTATATTAATACGTAAATATAAATTCTATTGCTCCTTTCTGGCAACGGATTTTATCAATAATCATTATATGAATACGTGATTTCTATTTCTCCCTTTTTAACTAATTTACCGGCAACCGATTTTAATAATTTTGCTCTTATTTGAAAGGTGCGGGTAGCCTTCGTCCTACAGTTCAGTTTTTATATCATGATTCTGCGGTAAAATTTTAACCGCTCGGCGGTTGTAGTAATAATAATTTGGTCTAATTTGAAAGGTCTGTCTGTCTCCCTATTAAAATTCAATTTTTAAATTATATAGTGTTGCCGTTATCCGTGATTTTGCGGGCCGCTCGGGGATACTTGCAATAATTGTTCATTAAAAATATCTAAGTCAAGGTCTACATATATCTGACAGGACTTAGATTTTTAAGTTAAATATGAAATTTGATAAGTATTTTTTTCAGTAAGTTGTACTATACTTTTATACTTTTTATTTTCCAACCATTTTAACATCTACGAAAAAACTACTTATAATAAAGAGCAAATTTGTACTTCAATACCTTTACGCAAAATTCTGCTTATTGATTCTTGATTGATTTTTATTTCATATGACTAAAATCAAATAAAAATAGTCTTATTTGTTGTGAAACCATAATTGAGACATTTTCACAAATTAAAAAAAAATCAGCTTATCCACATTCGCATTCAACAAGTATAAAATATCTTAATATATCTTAAAAAATTCAGAACAAAAAGCAATTCCAGAAATTAAATTTTAATTTGTTAGTTGTCAATTAGAAAAGATACAATTAATCTTTAAATGCATGCGATGTAATAAACTATTACTATTTAAAGTAAAGAACTCTTTTATTTTTAAGATTACAATATTATGTATTCTTAACACAAAATCGTGTATAAATTATCTGTGAATACAAAATTCAATTAAATTACCTGCATTTCATTATAACATAACTTGGTTTATTTAACACTTTCAAAATATATACATATATTTAAAACTTAAAACTCAAATCTTAAAATAAAAACTAATCTTAATACTCAACTTAACTCGAAAATATTTATTTACACAAGCAAAATGATATTTAATAAAATACTATATACAATACATACATATATTTACAAACGCACACAATTATGTAAATGTTATGTTATAAAAGTAATACAAATTAATTTCAACGTATTCATTGCAATTATTCAAAAAAAAAAATATATATATTCCTATACATTCAGTGAAAATTTTGTGATATTTTATTTAAAATTAAGTTAATTAGCTTAAAACTGTAATCTAATGAGCTATTACACTTATTTAAATTATTTTTGCAGCTAGAAAACGATTAACATTTGTATTATAAATTCATAAGGTTAAGTTAATGTGAAAAATATAACTTCCAAAGTATTTTTAATCTTCCCAAATAATATTATTTCAGTCAACGAAAATAAATCCAACACGTGTGAAAACATTTTTGTTTTATAAGGTCAAATAATAAGAAAAAATATTATAAAAAAATCTCTTTTACCCACCTTACAGCTAACATAAAAATATTTCAATCAATATTATGTACGTAACACATTAAAATATGGGCATAATTTTTCGAGTTCCTTATGGAGAATTTTATTATTAGCTATAAATAAATATTATTATATTATATTTTACTGCTTTAGACTTTTTAAAATAATTGCCTTCAATTTTTTATATAAAAATAAGTTTAAACAATGTTAATTAATCTTTAAAAACAAGAAACAAAATCAAATTTTTAAACGTACGAAATATAAATTATGAATTTTCTATTTACATAAAAAGATGTTTTTTTTTATCTTTACAGTTAAGAAACGGAAGAAACAAATTATAAAAACATTAAATGGGAAATTAAGTTTCAGTTAATCTACACCTTTTTCACAAATTATAAAAACATTAATTTTATAAAGGAGAACAGTAATGCCAAGTTCTATAGAATCTTTTGACACTATACCCTTATTTACAGGATGGTTCATGTCATTTTCAAAAACTAGAATAAGTATAACTATTTGTTCATTTAACAATTTTTAGTTTCCAAGTTCACAAGAATTAAACATTTTTGGGATAACAATGTTTTTTCTGAGTGAATCACTTACGGTGTTTGTTACTTCAGTCCAATAATTCTATTGATGTTCTTCAGATTCTGAAATTGGGTGTTTTTATGGTGTTGAATGGAAATCCGGAACATTATATTGATGCACTGGAGTTTATTCAATACTGTCTGGTAGTTTATATAGGATATGTTCAGCTCGCTGGTAAATTCTTTGAAAACGTTTCCTTCACCATTGCGATGACTGTACCTGTAGGTACTCCAGACGGTGATGGTCCTGATATCTGTTTTTTTTTATTCCTGGTGCTGGATTTGGTTATCCAGTGCAACAAATAATCAGCAAGCAATTGTAAAATTAAATACTAATTTTGTTCAAACAAACTCCAGTATATATTCGCTATTATGTAAACGATAATAATCTACGAAATTTGCTTTAAACATTTGGTTCTTAAAATTGCAAGTGTTAAGAAAATAAGAATCATGTTGAAAAATAAATATTGTCAATATTATTACTTTACTTTGTTAATAATAAATTAACTACTTAATTTAAAAAAAGTCACAACTCGGCTCTTAATAACTATACTTGCCTATAAAATACGTCATATTAAATTGTAATAAAATTTAAAATAAATGTATTTTAATATTGATATGAGCTTGGGAACTTTTATACCATTTTTATTAAAGTTAAAAGATTTCTTTCAAGTTTAATAAGTATTGTATGAATTTTCAAGCAAAAACCTTAAACAATTTTGGTACGTACCGGCACCACACGTTTTATTAGATATTGCGTTATTCAAACGGATGTTTATATAGTGAATGATGCTGTGAAGTTAATTTCCACTAAGAGTCGTAGTCATACAATTAATGACACGATTTCCATCCCAATAACTAATTGCGACGCCCAAGAAGTAGTTATTTTTTCTTACAGCACAGATGGTTAATTAAAAAAATCATTTTTACAAAGTTAAAATGTAAGTTTTTGTTACTGGATATGCCATCGAAAAACTATACTTGATGTCTTGAAGTCTTGATAACCATTTAAAACTGTTTTATATTGTGCAAAATAATCTGATAAATCTTCATGATGTATGTTAAAATTATTCACTTCATACAGTATTAAAGTTTTGTAAGCTAAATATTTAATAAATCATTTGATATGATCAAAATATATTTATTACAGATTGACAGGTAATGTGTCTTAATCGTATATAAAATAAATAGACCAAACCAAAAAAGTTAGACAACCAAGTAATAAATAGTAACAATATATAATTTTAATCAAACCTGCAATAATTAGGTACTGCTATTAATGCATTGCCATATTATATTTCCACATTCATTTACTCTTAGGGTAAGTAGATCAATTTTTACAATTTATAATTTATAAATTCACCTCAGTGGTGCATGCATAAATTTCGATTTCTTATCGCAAATAGTTTGAATGCCAATTTAATTACAACCAGCCCACGTTCGCACAAGTAATAGGCCCAGACATAAAAAAGTGAAACTCATAATAATTACTTTCTTCCTATGCATGTATTGACCAATTGATCTCTACTAGTACCGCCAAGCGGTAAATATTTTACAGCAGAACCATGTTATAAGAACTGAATTGTAGGAGGAAGGCTGTCTATAAAAATTATTAAAATCGGTTGCCGGTAAGTTAGTTAAAAGGGTGAAATAGTAATCGTTTTATTTTAATTATTATTATATCGATACAAGAAAACCATTTTCCTGATTTAAAATAGCTTTTCACGGCCTTTAGTCTATTTTTTGGAGTTTCGTCCAGGTGGGGCTCACTTGGACTCATCAGTTTACTTATCTTGAGACACCTTGTCAATACTCAAATGTTTTTATATGTTCGGCTTAACTTAGGTACATACATTTTGTAGCGAAATTCAATTTATCTAATTCCAAACTATCGCCCTTACCAATAAGTTTGTATTCTAGTTTACCAAGGCTTCAGAATATTTGTAGTTTATTTTTCCTAGAATCAAAATTAACTTGAAAATGTGCAAACACTCAACTCATGTAAAACAATTAATCATGAGGTATCCAGAAAATGAAAGTCTAGCTCATACAGAGTCTATCACTCCTTGTGATTATCTTTTGAAATGAACCCTGTCGCCATGTTTATCAAATGTCAACATTTCCTGCCAATGTCTCTACCATTTATTAGGATTAACAATTTAATAATGAACAGATAATCATAATCAATATATCTAATCGTTCTTTTGTTGAAATTAATGGTCGTCAACATAGTCAAGCATATCATCAAGGACGCATTTTTATATCTCCTTATTGATTTATAATGGCTTTTTTAACATTTTTATTTTGTGTTTTTATTTTTTGGCTCTGAGCAAACTCCGATGAAAATAAGAAACATTGAATTGAAAATTGACAGTTCCGTGATCTACTCAGAGCTATAAAAACGCCAATCGGAGTTTTTCGCTTTAATGCGATCGTCGATTCTCGACAAACTATTTTCTTTTTTAGATACACTATTAGATAAATTTTAGATATTGATGTTATGTGGCAAATGAAAAACGAAATACCAGTACCTACCATACACTGTTTTTTTTCAGTTCGGTATATTCAAGTATTTTGATTTGAAGATGCGAATGAAAACATTAACTATCACTCAATACCACGTGTTTTGGCATGGATATTTTTTGTGCCAATTGCAACTCATTACTTTTTTTAATTTTTAAATTTGAGGTTTTAATGAAAACCAACATTACGGTGATGGAGAAGTCCGAAAAAGTGGTTTTCGTGATTCCGTCCGTCGCGTCGGTCTGTGCATCTGTGAGTCTGTTCGTCTGTGCGTCTGTGCGCTTGTGCGTCTGTGCGTCTGTACGTCCATCTGTACACTTATCAACATCTAAAAATAAAATTTTGAAAAAACACAAATCATTGACCCAATATGGAAAAAAAATTATTTTTCAAAAAAAAAATCCAAAAAATGTTCCCGTTTTAAAAAATATTTATTTTTGCTTATTTGTGCATATCTCTCAATACCTACACATATCAGATGACCAAAAGCTAAAATTTTCAAGCTAAGTTAATAAATACATAAAATAGCTTTGCACTACATGAGCAAGTTCGTGCGATCCAGTCGTGCATTTTATTTTAATTGCTTTTTTATAGCAGTTGAGTTTTGAAATTGGTAAATCTATAAGTTCTATTTTTGGTAGTTGGTATATTTAACATTGCACTTTGTAATTTTTTCAATGCAGAAAATTAATGATATTTGGCATACTTATTTATTTCAATATGTCAGCAAAGTGAGCAATGTTATTGAAAAATATTTGTTAGAAAATATTTTGACATCTGCCTCAGACAAAATAATGACTATTTTAAAGTTATTTTCTTGCTAACTAATTTTAAAGTCAAATAACATAAAATATAACTTAACCCATAGAAATACATTTTTAATGTTTAGCCATTATACATAATTTATTTTAGCCGTGAATAACAGGGGCAAGTACGGGCGAACTTAGTCTAGCATTTTATTTCTATTGAAATATTTGGCCATGTTTTAATGTAACAATTAATATTTAATGTTTTAGAAGTAAAAAGAAAGATATCTAAGATTTCCGGTAGATGTAACTTTTTCTTTGAAGCCATGCTTGAAAATGTACCAACACACCAGGATGCCTCACGTTATAATGTTGTTATATCAGAGCTATTATAATAACTGACAAATACATAGACAATAACGTCAAATAAATTTGTTGGAGCCAGTGCAACTAACCGTCAACAAGTCAACAACAAAATGAAACTTCCTTCCGTATGTCTTTATTGGCAATATTGGACTAAAAATTCCATTTATATTGTCTTGGCACTACTGAATTTCTTGACTAGGTGATCAAAACTCGATCAAAACAAGGAAAACCTCATTTAAAAAAAAAATGAAAATGGTTATGTAATATGAGAAGCTGTGTACAAAAATCAACATGTTGCAGAATGAGATTCGTCTCAGATAGAAACTATACGCAGACTTTAACCAAGTTGAGCGTCTACATCACTTGAAATATATTTTGTATTCAATGTATATTTTATAGGGTATAACTTGTAATGTTACTTTTAATAAAAAAAAATAAGAAAAGGGTACAAACAAAATAATGTTTTATTTTCGATTCTTGGAAAATATTTTAAATGGCAGAACAAAGGTGCTTTAATCCGAATGTATGTGGGTAGTAAAAATATAAAAAAAATGAAATGCACATATACGTATTGTACAGACTTTACTTAAGATTCTAATACAATTCAATTATAATATCCAATTATTAGTCTCAAAACCTTCCTACAGGTTTTCATAAGTAGTGAAGAGCTTTAACTACACTTATTAATATTTCCCCCAACCCAACTCTTTGTTATTATATAGGGTATATTTCAGTAAACTAAAAAGAAGTCTAGTTTTTAAAAGAAATTGTGCGATCTTTAATTTGTATTAAAGCTTTTCCTACTTGCACATCTGGTTTACGCTGAATATCTTTATACAAATCCTCCCATAGTAAGTAATCGGGTTAGAGGAAAATTGGAATGTGAATCAGGTTAGTCTAAAGCTTGGTAAATGATCAAAACGGACACTTTCAAACAAGATTATTTACTATTAACAAAATCAGGCATCTTAATTTTTTTTTCGGATTGTAGAAAGTTTTTCACTTCGCAAAAGGTGGACATGACATAAGTTTGAAGCATTCATAGAGTTATATGTTTTTAAGTTAAAGCTACATATGATTTTTTTTTCTTAGATTAGTGTAAGGATATGTACTAATAATAATTTAATTAAACGTTGCAATGCAAGAAAAGTTGTTTTGCCAGCTTTATTGTCGCTTGCAATAGTGACTTATATTAGATCTGCATTTATTTCTAGAAAAAAATGTCCGAATGCAGTTTGCTACTTGCTGATGTTGTTCAAACCCCCCTTTTGGTGCTTGGTTGTACTCTATTGACTCACTCCTGTTTTGAGTCCGATTTGCTTATCTTCCTCCAACACTATAAAAATACTCCCTCACTTATGGATTTCTGTATATCACTTGAATAAATGCCTCCCTTTTTTTCCTACCCTAAAATGTATCCGTGTACAATGTGATAAGTTTCTTTTCCAGTCGACTTCTTTGTGGGACATCAACATTTTGCTTAGTCTTGTTCCATTTTTTTATTGAAAATGGTAATAAGGAATAAAGTATGTATGTGTTTAGTATGTTAGGTCAATTTTATATTTTCTTAAGAGTCGCAGGAACACAAACTGTGTAGGTATCAAGATTCAGGAAGTATAAATGAAATAAAAGACCTACCTTTATAGTACAAGTATACATTAGATATTCTCATAAAAGTCACTAATTTAACAAAGTCAAAAACAACTGAAATTACCATAATTTCGTATCACTAATCGGTCGTTAATTTAATTTATTTCAAAACACGTGGGAAACACACTTCATCTTGTCGGATGGAACAATTGCCTTTTATTGCATTTCCGACATGGTGGTCAGTCTTCTGTAGTTTTCGTATGAACTTGACTTCGCAATTCAAGTGTGAGAATTAAGTCAATGTTTTGAACAATAAGCGTAAAATACTCTAAATGCTTCCGGCAATTATTTGTAGTAATGAACGAATGGAAAAAAATATTTAGTTTCTTTAGTTTCGAATTTTATTGGAGATTTTTGGGTAAAATCTTTCTTTCTGATATAAGATTTTTAATCGATGTTGTTGCAGCTTAAGCAGCATCTGAAAATAGAGCCGAACTCTCTATTATACCGATTATCACATTGGTCTTTCGATGAATGTTAATTTCTTAATCCAAACTGATTTAAACTTACACAACAAAGAATTGGAAGTGCCTAAAAATTGAAAATGTAGTGATCAGATGAGTTAAGAGAACGCAGTATAAGCTGTCCTAGTTTTTTTTTTTGCTCGTGCTCATCGTGCTGCAAACCGCAGTTGGAATGTTCTCCCATTCAGTCCTTTTTTATAATTGAAACCAATCTATAGTTAAAAACCTATTATGTACTAGTTTCCGCTGATAATTCGATTTCATTTAAATTGTCGTTACTTCTCTTGTCTAGTTCTGGAAATCAAAAAGAGTTTCCAGCCGTAAATACTTAAGAGTTTAAGTTGATCAGAAGTTATACAAGGTAACAGCAACAGTAGCGTAGCGTACCAAGTTCAGAAATAGTTGCTTTCCAAGGCGCGGCATTTTATTTACAGAAACACTTATTCATATGGATGGAAGATAAGTATCTTGTTGGCAAGAGTAAACATTAGTTTGTAAAATTGTACAGTATATTGGTAAAGCATGTAAAAAAGAGGACATTGTTACTTTAATTATTATTTCTATTTGTTTTAATTTTGAATTAAAATTTTTGCTTTCTTTCTGAATTTTGAATGGACACTGTAGATAAAAAAAAATACATATTGCACTAGAATGCTGAATGAAAGTGAAGAACGGACAACAAATGTTACATCTCTTCGGGCGGTTTAAGATTCCGCTACGCTACTGGTGCATCAGCAGTCAAACTCCCAACCACGGCTTTGTCAAATGGTTCCAACCTGAGAAGCGCAAGTGCACACGGCGCGGCTGCTTAAGACTTAACATGGAATATTCATGTGGTTATTCTACGTTTGCAACGCTGCTGGCAATGGTCACCTCGCCATCACTTTAAGATACATTTTTTGTTCACTTACTTAGGAGGCAGAAGAAAATTTTCTTTTCTTCAGTTTGTTACCGAAACGCATACGATTCAGACGCAGATTGTAACTTGTCTATCGCTTAGCTATTATTGATGGTGTACTGAGTCTTAGAGTAGCAAATACTTGCTTACTCATTTTTTCTCAAAAGTGTCTGTAGGTACACATACAAATCATTCTTTTTCTTTTTTTTATTTGCCTTTTCTTGTTCTTCGTGGAAAAAATACCTTAATTGCAAAATATATATTGAAACATAACACCGCATGTATTAAATATTCATTAATGATAGAAATAGTGAAAGTTATTAAAATCAGAAAAATAGAAAATTGTTCGGAAAGCTACATACATACATAGATATACTTGTATATTTTGAGTGTCAGTGCTTTAAACACATTATGACAATAGTTCGTCCTTCTATCGTGAAAATTGTCTAAATACGTTAGTTGAAATATTTCAGTGCCACAAAAATAAACAATTTGGATAACAATTTGAGGAATTTCGCAGAGGTTTGTTCCCATTTTCTTAAGTGTTTTTTTTTTATTAAATTTTAATATTTTTTATTAAAAATCTGGGTCAAAACATCAATTTGCGTGCAAAAATGAATGCTCCAACTATTTGTGAATTTTCCAATAAATCTTTCCACATGGTGGAACATCAAAGTTGGGTATAACCAACAACATTAGTACTTTTTTCTTTCGTTTTCATTATTGCTTTGGGACTTTCTTGTAAATTAATGATGTATAGTTATTTTATTTTATTTTATTATATCTTTGTGCAAACTTAACATATGAATGCATCATTATGTTTGATGCTGCAATATAAAAAAAACGGATAGATGGATAGATGTTCCGGTTTGTTTCTTTTTCTATGAATGGTTTGAGAACGATAAAGAACTTCTTAGAGGTTTTAATTCGAATAATAAATATAGTAAAACTTGTTTGGTTATTCATTTTTCTTTTCACGAACAAAACAAGATACGGTGGTGTTTCCCAAATGATAAGATAGTAAAAAGATTTTGCATAATCTGGAATTAAACAAAAAATAAGTAAAGAAAACTTATATTTATATTTTATTTTTTTTTTAAGTATAAAGCACTTTTATTATTGAAGGCTGCGTTATAAAAAATCTGAGCTTAGATATAAATATAAAACTTAGAGCTTGGTTTTTAAACAACCCAGCTGTTATAGAATATTGAAAATCTTGAAAATGTAGCATTTGAAGGAACTTTTAAAAAATGATTAATTTCCTTGTTAGATACCTACTTGGATTTTAAAAGTATGTACCGCTTTAAAAGAGACAAACAACTTTTGATAGGAATTAATAATTCAGGTAGTTTAAATAGTTAGAGCAAATAAAATAAGTCAATTTTGTAATTTTTTAACTTGAAAGGCACTATAAGTTTTCATAAGAAAACATAAGGCTTTTATGTATAAAGCTTAATATAGATGGCCTGACAGCCATTTCACAATTAAAAAAATTATCTGGTCTATCAGTGCAAATTTTTTGAGCTGATATGAAATCCTTTCTTGTTAAATCACAGGGTTGTAATTGTAAACAACTTGCTATTGTCCCTTATACTGTTTCTGTGAAAGTGGTCTGATGAAAAACGATTTACTTCAATATTTTTAATTTATTCTATCGAATACCATTTTTTTATACTAAAACAATATTATTGTAATTTATATACAATAACGACTAATAAATCCTCTCGATGAAATGATCATCCGGAAATTTCGAATAATTTTTGAATCTGAAATATTTTCTACCTAACAGCGTTTTCTTTAATTTCATCTGTTTGGCATGATTTAAAGAGACACTATTAATGTTTAGCAAACCTTTATTTGTAAGTGCTACCTGTTTTTTTCAAAATAAAAATTCCATTTTTTTTTTAATCCAAAAAAACAATTTTGAAAAATCTTGTTACAAAACTTTATTACGGCAACTTCAAAACTTTCATTAAAAAAAAAATCATTGAAATCTAGTAGGTCATTAAGGAGAACCCATAAGATTTAAAAAAAAAAGTGTTATATGACAGGATGCCGTTAGTAAAATAAAATGGATTTCATAAAAAGATAGACCTTAACCTTTAATTATTGAGAAATATGAAGTATACTACCCAAAATAAGTTTTTCAAATCTCCAAGAAAATACGGAAAAGGCTCTCATTGCTGCCGGTGATGCTTCCACCGACATCACAAATACATGGCTGAATATCTGCAGTCAGTGCTTCAGGGTGTACGCCAACAGTGTTAACTGCAAGAAACTCAATTAGTCATTCCCTTGCAAAAGAAGAACGGATCACCATCTAAGCATCTCTCATCATACAGATGAAAAAGAACCAATTAAATGTATTTTAGTTAATTTGAATATATTCTGTGACAACTCTTCCACAATTAAAATGTTAAAATATTACATATTTATATACATATGTATGTATGTTCATACATACATACATTCATGATTTCTTTATTTTTATTATTTTCTAGTTTTACTCAATATTGATGGATCCTTAAAAATCATTTTTCATAAAAAAAGATTGCGAATGCACTTTTTGCACTTTTGCAATGAAAATGATTTTATTACAATAATCATAGCATTTTAACTGTATTTCTTATTTTAAATAAATAGAGGGCCCATCATTATTTCTATTTGTTTTAACTTTAAGTTTTTAAAAAGCACATACGTTAAATTGTAATTAGTTTTATCATCAACTTAATGACTTTTTTTTGCAGTAACTTAGAACACTTTCATAATTAAGGGCACATAATAGGTAGGTATATGAATATAATTATAAGCATAAAACAAGTACGCTTTCTGTATGAGGCTCACTCTCTTCATACAAGTCGTTTTAATTGTGAAATTACATATTTTATAACAATATTCTAATTCAATTGCTTTTTCTTCTTCTTTTCCATCTTTATTCAAATCACGCTTCATTGAAAGAAAAGTGAAAACATACAAAATGAAAACATTTCGAAAACAAAACAAAAATTACTTTCAATCACGTAGTTCCGACAACAAACCATATATTCACTTGAAGACTTCATGCAAACACTCTTCCAATCACACCCGCTCATGATACTTCGTTACGCACACCTAACTTAGTCACAAAATTAATGAATCAAAGTTGCAAAATATACCTTACATTGCCCCAAACTAAAACATCACACTAGATATCACAGCAATGAACAAAAAAAAAGTGTAAAAAGCTAGTGCTAAAATATCAATAAAATTGTACCTTAACTTGACGCGTACGAGTAATTATTATTACCTATAGTATCTCGAAAAAAAACCTCTTAGCCGGACAAACAAATTTGACCGAGTTTTTGATTTGCACATAAGTAGTATAGGTACTTCACTATATAAGTTAATGGGATTTCACTTTCATTCTTCACGATCTGCATTTAAATTCCACGAATTTCGTTGACTTTGGCCAAAAATGTTCATAAGCGTCTGGAATTTGAGGTGAGTATTGCGTGACCGATACAAAATGCGAGTGCAGTTGGTTAATTGTTGTTGGCATTTGATTTTTACTTATGATATGACTAATTTCGAAACTGCCTTTGAATAGATTGTATATATACAGATACGAGTAAAGCAGATAGAAAGTATTATTTTTATTGTCATTTATTTCATGTTTCTTCGTTCAATTAAACAAAATTGGTTAATGAGTCTTAAAGCATGTTATTTAATTTCTCAAATCTTTGATTGTATTTATTGTATTTATGGACATTTACTTCAGCGGTGTTTTTTTATATAAAATGTTCTCGCAGTTTTTACTTGTTTAAACAATATAAGACTTGTATGTTGAAGTCGGAATGTAATCTCCATTCTCCACTTTTCTTGTGAAAGTTTTTTTTTCGTATTTGTTGGTTTTCTTTGTTATGGTTTGAGATGTGAAAACTGTGAAGTCCACTACGCTATGGTCATCAAAAAGAGTAATTACTTATTTCGAAATTAGAGTAATATTTTCGATTTTTGTGTTTTTTTCATTAATTTTTGGGAAGACGAAGAAAGTGAAATTGTTTAATGGTCGGTAATGCAAGGTTGATAAAGAAGGGGTTAATTTGTTGTATGTTCATGTAAAAAAATGATAAAAAAGAGAAATTATATGTTTATTGATTATTATCTGAAAAACATTGTTGTTTTTAACTTCCTTGCTAAATTCACTTCACTTATTTAGATTTTTATTCTTTTCTTTAGGTAAAGGCAAATTAAGGTATTGGTTTCAAGTTTCTCATCGAAGTTAATATATAACGATGGAGAAAAAATTAAACAACGAGGTTTTCACTGTATCTCCCACCTCTGTGAACCTAAACGCGTAGATTAATCTGCTTCATGGACAAAATACTTCCTGTTTTAGATTTAACGATAATGGTCTCGATTATCACAGTATATCAAAGTATGGAAGAAACTTGTGTATACAATACATACATTCATATCTAAACAAAATTTAAGACTAAGGCAATTTAAGGTTAAGCAAACGTTACCCGTGCAACTGAGGCACAGTATAGATCAAACCATATTTCGAATACGGAGTTTAATCATTTGTGAAATGCCATTTCGGGGTTTGGTCGTTTTTTTTTCGTTTTCGGGGTTTGATCTTAACATATACATTGAATACAAAAAGTCTCCGTACAGCTTTAACTTTTAATTGTTTTACAGTGGTGTCATATTATTCGTGTTCACCTCGGAACTAAGCTTTCTTTTACACTTCGACTGTTCGGAAGTTAAAGTGCAATATTATTGCAGTTTTTTTAATAATTATGATACCAACAAAAATTGATAAAATATTGAAAGATAGATCTTTCTTGAATACTAGCAAAAAGACTTGTTTCCATCTGTCTGAAATATCCGCACAAAGTTTGAGTTTTGAGTGAACCTTACGACCGGATAGGAATAATTTAAACTGACTTGAAAAAAGCTTTTTTTTTAGGGATTGCAAGAACTCGACATCTCACACATACAATGGAAAGACCTTTCCAAGGCGAAACTTGTAAAATGATGTGAAGCTCAGAAACTATTATGTTAGCCTCTTCAAGATCACTACATAATAATATTGGCATAGTAAACAAATCTTAAATTTGGCTTACAAACATACCTGTATCGTTTGCTTAAAAAATCTAAATAATATTCATTGAGTTGCATTAAAAAAAAAAAAAACAAAAATAAATGTTAATCAATAACTGTTCTTTGCATGTTTAAAACATTTGCACAGTATTGCATAATTTATTTCAGTCGAAATTTATCCAATTTTGTATAGGTGTTTATTTTAGTACCGTTGTGAAGCTTAATTTAAATTACATTATTTCTTTGTGCCTTTTTTCATAGCTGATTCATGTGGTGATGCCATTTAACTCAAAGGTTTAAAAAAATTATAAACATTATAAAAGTATGTTAAACCGGAATTCAAAGACATATCATTGTCTTATTCATGCTTTCACTATAGACTTAAGATGTGATATACATATGAAAATTTCATAAACTAATTAACAGCTATAGTTGGGGTCATTAATTTCCCTTTCATTTGATATGCGATGTGACTATAAAGTGCCAGAACATTAATTTCATTATTTGTTAATTTATTCATTTAGAATAGTGAAGTGTCTAACACAAAGCGTATAGCTTTCATTTTCCATAGAAAATGAATAAGACGATGGTGTCACATATGTAATTAGTTATTGTGAAATTACTTATCCATGACCATGTACAATTTGCTTTTGTTTTTCTGGCAGTAAGTGTATGCATATCGTTTTCTTTTGCGCTTGAGGTCCAAACGAGCTGTATTTTTTTAAGCACATGATGTGTACCTTTTGCTTTTCTGATGTGGTTTAGTATTTATGTTAAATTTAGATACCCAAAAAACAATAAGAATTTCAAGAAAATCTAAATATTTTTCTGTAAATATCGACCGCAGAATAAAGTTTAAGAATAATCAGTTACATTCTCAATAACTTGGATTTTAGGTATCCACTTCACTATAATATTTTTTTTTGAAATTTAGACCTTTTTTTTTAGATTTGAGAGAACCCCCAATTATTAAACTTTGTTCATATTTCTATATTTTAAAAAGGTGTTTAGAACCTGATATTCTTATAAAATTGATTCCGAGTCCTATGCCACTTAAATAGTTTTTTTTACCATAAGGTCCGCTATGTATATGGTGTTTCAAGGTTATCCATTCTTCACACCCTGTAAATGAGGACTGCATTTGTTTTTTTTTATTTATATATGTTTGTTTGCTCTTTTGACTAAGTTAATCGATGTTGATGATCCTTTTTGTATTTGAAAGCTGGTGGTCTCCCATTTCAGTTTGGTCCAGTTCTGACAGCGTCATTCATTAGAAAATATCAAAAGTCTTGAATTTGAAGGTACAATATTTTAGTATTATATTAAAAAAAACCTATATTGCTCTCATGGATACAAGTGGGAAGTATTAAATTACTGAAAACATAAATTAACAAGATAAGTGTTTGTTCAATATTAAGACACTTGAATACTTACCTAAAAAAAGGAAAAATTAAAATTATGATAAAGATAATTTTCACTATCATGGAAATGAATGAAATGTGTTTGGCCTCTGAGCAACATTATTCAAAAAATCGTCATTATATTCAAAATTAAATTTGCTTTTATTTATTTTTGGCGTGTTTGCAGTTAAACAAAAGTATTTCCAACAATAGCTTTGATTGTTATTAAGAAAAACAAAAAAAAAAAACTACAGAATAAGACATGAATAGTAAATTTATTTCGAGATAGGTATTGTGGAGCATAGACCAAACTACCAAAGACTACACTTATTTCAATCAAACACTTGTGTTGCACATACGAGTGGAACAGGTCGATATACCTACTAGCTGAGAAGTTGCGATAATGTATCTCAACTAGCTCTGCTTAGGCTCTAGCGGCAAGTTGAGTTTCTTCGCAAATTGACTACGTGAATCTTATGGTGGTCTCATGCTTAAGAAACATTAGGGGAGACCATGGATGTAAGATATCTTTTGTCTTCGCTCTCAATCTCTTAAGTGTTATCTACACATACAGCTTCGATTCATTTTTCTTTTTATTTTTTTTTTTTCACCGGTTTTCTGGTAGTGTTGAAATTTTATTTCTTATATATTGAGGTAGCTAAAGTGGAGTGACGTTGTTATTTTTCAGGCGATCAAATCTAGTCTTGTATGGTTTAGTATGGGTTAAAAATGTTAACAGAAATAAAATAGCCCGGGCTGAATTATACTTGGATTCTTTAATACAAGTTCAGTTGTTGTGTAAGTATAACGCACAAAAACCATATCAATTATTTTTAATTCCACCCGAAAGCTATAAAAGCGGAAGTAGTAAAATATTTCCGGCCCATTTAATTTATAGTCGCGTTACAAACAATAAGTTTCTATTTTGGATTTTTGATAGGCATTTTTCCAAAATTTATCTGCCATGGATTTTAAATAATATACGAGCAATACCATAAAACACCACAAGAGTATTTTCTTTTAAATTATTTCAGAAAATAAATCGCTTTTTCGTGTTCAAAATTTTCGAATCAATGGGTGCATTCACTAATCTAGTGACTAAATAGTCAACTCAATTTGATTGGCTGACAACTACTAAAATATGAGATGAAATTTCCCCTCCGACGGAGAGTAAAAATTTCGGCTTCAAAGATAGTTGACATTTCAAAATCAGCTGTTTTGGTTTTTGTTTTGTTTTTTTAGCTTTGTAGTGCAAATTTTGCATTCCAAAAGCTAGTTGATTTTCGACTACGTATTCAATAGATTAGTGAATGCGCCCAATATTATGTACCTACATAATGGCTTTTTATAAAGCTATACTACAAATTTATACTTATGTTTGTTTTGAATTGTTTTTCAATAGCTACCAACGTGTAATCAAGAGTTAAGCTTCTTAGAGGCTTTCAAGGACGACGGATGTAGTGTTGTAAGAACATTTTCATGACTCATATTAATCCAGATCCGTATAAAATAATCTCTACCCCCGTTGGTATCTAGTATGGATATCCATGTTCGATAAATACATATCGTAAGATAAAATAAATAATTTCAAGGTTTTTTTCTGCCACAATCACGACTCATTGTATGAGTTATTAAATCAGATTGCCGGCACAAATGATCTTAAATAGTTTGAAAAACAACTTTAAAGTGGCACTGAAAAGACTAATCTAATAAACATGTATATACGAGTAAAGTAGATGTTCATTAAAGTATAAAAACAGTATAAACATAGTTCAATAATGGGAATGGGTGCTGACATAATGCTTAATATGACTGCATAAAATTGCTGTAAAATTAAGTATTCTTCACTTTCATTTTGCTTCTAGACGTTTAATTTATATGTTAAGTTGAAGAGAAAGAGAGAGAGTAATGGTAGAACTTATTTTCTTGGGAAATAATAAAAATCTCATGGTTCATGTATTAAAGCTCAATTTAAATACAGTTTGTTTTATATGGTTGTTTGTTCAACTAATTATAAGAAACACTCAAAAAAATAATAATTATCAATAGATTTTCAACAAATATATTTCCAATTCCGGTTATATCAATAACGTCAATTGCAGTACATTTCTAAGCAATTAAAATTATTAATCATCATCTCACATTGACACAACTACTTTTTTGACGATTTACAGAAACACTAGCTAACGTTTTAAATCTTATTACTGGAATAAGTTTCTTATATTTTTGATTCAAGCATTCATTGAATGATTTCAAGGAGAAACAAAAATATGCGATTCCCCAAGACGTTAAAAAGCAGTTGTTTCTCTTCTGATGACTTCATTTTTTTAATATGTTTAGTAAAGACTTGATACCAACGCTTTTCAATTTCATCCAATTTTGTATCATAAATACATTAGCAGGAACTATATTCTTTATACATTAACGCTATATATTCTTTATACATTAACGCTTTTGCACTACCTACACTTTTCCCAATTTTTGTGATACAACATGTTGTTCATAGCAACTCCAATTGTACTAATTGTTGGTCTTGTACCCAATCAAGTATTTTTATATATATATATATTTTTTTTTAGTTGTACAACTTTGATTTATATAACTTTTACACAAACCCACGCTTCTACCAATATATCTAAATTTTTTTTGATTTATAAAACCTAAGTCACATCTGTTAACGCTTTGACCTCACTTACGATTCTACCAATTTGATTCTCCCACAGAATTATAAAAACTATGTTATCTCAAATTTTCAGCCGCGGTGTTTTTTGCTAGAAATGTTCCATGTTCAAATTTTATGGGTTGATTACCATATTAATCTGAAATCTACTGTACCATAAGAAATTCAGTCCTATCGTTCTATTTCTTCTAACAACTGCATTGTCTTGCAGGAACATAGTTAAATTATTACTTATTTATTCGATCCATCATCCATTTAGGCTATATGTAAATATTACTTAAAATTTCAGCAATACCGTCAAATAACTTTTGTTATTAGGTTTAATAATATTTTTAATGTATTCCTAAAAAAGCTAAGCATTTTTAAATTATCTATCTATATAAAAAAATCGTAATGTGCCATATTGGTTAGGTATTATTATTTCAAAGTGAAATTGAGCAACTAAACGCTAAATAGAATGAGGACCCGCTTATACAATTAATATTCCATTGTTTGTCATTTATGTGTTTAAAATATACACATAGACCCACTTCTGAGATTCCACATACCACCTGCTACTATTTGATTCAATGAATCATCTGCAGACTGTGTTGATTCATATCTTAAGCAGACTTTGAGAGTATTGGTTTAGCCTACAAATACAAGCATTTTGTCTTTGTACTACTATAAAAACAGTAAGATTGGATATAGTATGCTATGCCTAGCCTATGGTACAAATACCTACTTTTTGCACCACATATTAGCCTGTTCAATTGTTTCATGCAGCATTAAATTCGAAAACGATGTGAAGCTTCAATTTGCTTGGTTTTGTATCAATGTCGTTGGGCAACAACCCAAACCGTTTTTCTTCTTCTACAATGGTCTTATGTTTGTATTATACAATTTATGAACATCAAAACATCGTCTTTATAGCTAATTTTTGTCATTTATATTTATAGCACGTACTTTATCTATGGTTGACATATTCTTTTGTACAAAATAATATTAAATTAAAAATATAAAAGAAGCTAATTTTAAGTTAGTTCGCTGTTTTGTGATAAAATTTCAATGGAATTTCATAGTAAAGACCATACCTTGTAAATTTCATTATAAGCCTAGTTCACACAAGACCGTCACATAACACACACAATCACGTAACTGCATTTTATTAAACTGCGGTAATCACTATAGCTTTATACCTATAAACCGCAAGATAGAAGCAAATAACTTTACTGTTGACGAATGAACCACAAGTCGATTTGAGCTGTGTACGTCGGTTCCATTAAACTTTTAGTTGCATGACAAATTATTATTCTTATATTTACTTTTTGTTTTCTTTTGCTTCATTGTTGAATAAAAAAAAAACTTTTATTTATTATAAAAGAACAACACATTAAGATTTGTGGTTTATTTATCATTGTATCTAAACTGCAAGTTTTTTTTAAAATAATTGGAGATTTGCAGATTTTCTTTTATGAACTTCTAAAAGACCCAAATAGTTAAGGTTTAGGCAAAGATCTTACATGAAATTGATGGTATTTATATTTTAAACATGGTTACGACTATTTTATTTGATTTCCCAAATATTTCATGCGAAAACTGTCATCTAAAATATAAATTAATTCAAATTTAATTCAATCAAAAGAGCTGATGTACAAGCTCTTATTTAATTACTTTTTAATTTTTGTATCGTTGGTGTATGTATTTATAACAGAAATAATTAATTACCATATATTGCATTACACCATATTGTGTGCACACTCTGTTCAAAGTGGATAACAGTTTCCTTAATTCTTTGCTTTGATCAACTTGAAAAACTATTAAATAGAACATTTACGCGTCTAATAATAAAGTATATTGAACTTAAAATCAGTTGAAAATGTCAGTAGGTTTTCTTAAACCTTGAAAAACATTTTGCTCATTTGCTGCAACACCGTCATATCTCAAAAATGTTCAAACACAGGAAAATGAGGTTAAAGATTTGTATTTCCATCCTAAGAAATATTTTCATACTTATAACACTCTTCAAGATTGTTATAAGTATGATTTTCAAGTGTGAAAAGTATTCTTATAGTGTGTTCTAAGATTGCTATAAGGTTCTTATAAGGGTTAAATGGCCTATCTCCAAGAAGATTTTACACTCTTGTTGCAAGATTCATATTCTCAAAGAAGCATAATGCGTCTTGTTAAAAGAATGTGTGGGGCGTGGCTAACAAAAACATGTGATAAAAAGAGAAACGAGAGAGTTAATGTGTGAGAATAATAATAATAAAAAAATAACAAACAAAATGTTTGTGTTCGTCAAGTCAAAAATAAATTATGAGTATTTTTCTTGTTGGCTCGTTTAATATAATATTAGTATTTTAATGACAACATGATTATTATTTGTTAACCACGTGTTCTTGCTTAGATCTGAATGCGGTTAAAATTATATCAGCTATTATTTCGTTCTAACTCGAAGAAAAATAAAGCGCCTTCAAAATAACGCATATTAAAATTATTTT
Organism: Meliscaeva auricollis; assembly: GCA_948107695.1. Taxonomy (NCBI): domain Eukaryota; kingdom Metazoa; phylum Arthropoda; class Insecta; order Diptera; family Syrphidae; genus Meliscaeva; species Meliscaeva auricollis. Next base: position 95,500,363 of record OX403618.1, read on the forward strand.
GTTTCAAATTCTTTTTGAGAAAAGGGTTACCATTTATATACCTAATGTACTTAAACTTATTTTTTTATAGAAAGCTTTTATTAAAAACTTAATTTGTTAGTGTATATACCTATCTATTAACAAGTAACAAGTAAAATATAAGATTGCTTCAAAATAACATTAAATGTTTAGAAACTGGTGAAAAAATAACCATACAAAATATTTGTTTAATATTGAAATTTTACTGAAAATTCATATTCATTTTCAATTCTCTTTGATATTTTTAATTTTTTGTATCACTACCTTTAAAATTAGGAGTTAAGCGTATATGATGACACGCCCCTTTTTTTCCACGTGTTTGTTGATAAATAAATAAAAAGTTGACCTTTCTTACCAAATTCAAAATATGTCTTTGTTTTTTTTTTCACTTCTTAGTATTTCAGAATAAACTTTAATGTATTATTAATATTTATAACGAGGATTCTAAGGAATTATACTTAAACATATAGGCATGCAGGAATGCATACTTAAACATATAGTCTTCCACCGTCTTTGCACTCGTACATCCAAAGTAATACTACTTTTTTGGATGTTGAAATATTTATATTACAAAAGCACAATTCAATAAGGTTCCTACTCTGTTGAAATCTGAAATATTCTCAGAATATATTTTTTTTATTTTAAAAAACGTTTGTAATTTTTCTTATAATCGGGTTTTCAAGCTCGATTGAAAAAAGTCAATTAAACATAATAATGTGTCAACCTGTTTTAAGCTTAGGAAAATACTTAAATACCTAACAAGGTCGTTTACTTCACTCCTTCTCGCGACAATGGTATGCACTCTAATATGTTATTCATATGCTACGCAGAGTATTATTTTTGTTTCAATTTAAAATAAGTGCAAGAATTCGAGTGAAGATTTATTCCATCAACCATGACAGATGAACAACTTGGGTACCCTACCGTGATGGTAAGTTGCGAAAAATAAACAACATATTATACCTAGCACGAAGACAAACATACAAAAAAAATATGTACTAAATCTTTTACTAATTACAAGACAATCGTTTACATTTTTTTATGAGAAAAAGAGAAAATGCGGATCTGTAGTTTGTCAAAGACTTACATTAAGGCGTAGTACCAGTAGTAACAGCCAATGAACTTTACATTATTGTTGAGTAAGACACAATAACTTGTCTACAAGATTCACTTTCTTTTCGTATGGACAACATCAACCTACCTCAGAAAACGGTAAACTCATTTTCCTTACTCGTAAGAGCATGCATAAGCTTGAAGGTGGTCATTACCAGTGGCTGTGGCCCATTATCTTGATTGTACCAGTATATCTGCTTCTTAGTAAATTGGGATGAAAGGGATTTAATTCTCTTTTTTCCGACTGGCTGGTCGAGAGGCGCAGCGGCGCGGCTGGCGCGCGGTGCAGCGTCGAAGCGACCCAAATTTGTTAACGTATCTGTTTGAGTACTGAATATCTTTTATCAAGAGAAATGAAAGTGATAGTGGAAGTGGATAGTGGATACAATTTCCATTCAATCACTAAGATTCGGACTTACACACATCCAACCTTGATCTTCAGAAGTTCATGGGTGATGAATGTACAGATATACTTTTTTTTTATGTTCATGTATGGACATCAGTTTGAGCAATGAACTGCGACGACCAGTGCAGGTGGAAATTACTCAAAAGCCAGTAGTGAAAAAGAGTCTACCGATGCCGATTGTTGTTTTTGGAGTGTTGTAGAAGTGCAATTGAAATTTACTTTCTCTTCTTCGAAATCGATGGTGACTCTGGTTATAAGGTAGCAGCAACAACAACAACGGCCAAACCCCTCGGTGTATGTTGGCGAGTAAGCTATTTGTTGCTATTTTGCTGGCCATATACAAATTCTATTGAAAACGTGTTTGTCGTGTTGATGATTCCACTTCACGTATGCAGATATGATATTAAATGTTATTTTCAAGCTATCAATAAATATCGTAAAATGAATGAGTTTTAGAATACATGCAGTTGTCGTGAATATAATTGTTAACACTATGCACTTACTTTATTTCTATTTTAACACTTTTTGAGGTTGTGGAGCGAAAGTGTTGCTAAGAAGGGGCAGTGCCTAACCTGGAGTTGTCTCAGTTTTCAATGAAAATTTATAGATACATAATGTTAGGTACCTACATACAATGTTTTCTCAGAAGTTTTATACATTGTGTATGAAATTGTTGGACTAACAAATATATTTATGTATGACATAGTAGCACACGCAGGATTTTTTGTATTTTGGGTAGTTTAGTCAAAATTTGAAGGAACGAGGAATTTCTTTTACAGGTAATTTTTGTTGCATATTTGTTATTTTTTCTTATAATCCTATTTTCATAGGAGTCGAAATTAGTGACAACATTTATTAAGTGCTGGACCAACATATATATAAAACACAAAAATGAATGAATGAAGAACGGTGGCCACCGCTTATTAATTTTAATCTCAAAACTTAATTTTATCCATTTTTTGGTCCACTCCTGTAACCTTTAATCATATACCTCTTTGTGTTTTGGTATGTAGATAAATTATCAATTTTATTTTACCAAACAGCACAATGTCAGCCAGTTGCCATAAATATTTGCTTATTGTAGAGACGAGTTGTGAAAATGTTGCACACAAAAAGTAGGTAGCTACAGTAGGTCTTTCATAATGTTCTTACGGAAATGCAGTAGCAGCGGTAGAGTATAGTAGATACCTATTTGTTTCCTTCGGAAACGTTGATTACACTCAAGCAAAAACCTTCAAACCAAGAGAATACCAGAAAAATTTAATCATTTTTAGATATTGGATTTTGTTATGTATCACGTAAATGTGCCATATTCTTGAAGTAATTATTTTGTTGTTGCTTAAGATCTTGATCTGCATTTGCATGCCAAGCTGTATTTAGATGTTCTTTTTTAAACGAGTTGGGACTTAGATCTAAAATTAAATTTTTGAAGCTGCATAGATTTTAAAATTACATATTATTTTCGATTTGTAATCCTAAGAAGTTATTGGTAGGACCATTTGATAGATCAATATTTTTTTTATTTCAATAAGTTTTTTTTTTTGATAATTACAGGCTCCACCATGAATCTAAAGATTCAACTTTTAGCTGCCTGTCTTTGGCTGATAGTTCAATCAGCCTCAACAGCTGACAAATGGTCACGACAATTAGATGAAATAGGTCCTGGAACAGAAACATATGACTGGATACCAGTTGCACAACCAGTCGATGCAAAAGAGCGTGCAGGACGTGTTATTACCTATCAACAAAATTTTCCTCCCAATGCTGCATTTGGAGAAATACAAAAACCCCATCATGTCTCCCCACAACAGCAAGTTCAACCTTTTGGTTTTCCATTCCATTTTCAAAGATTCCCTCAGCCCCAAACGCAACCACAACAACATCACCAACAACCTATTCAGCAGCAGCAACAGCAAAAGCTAAATCTTCCACCACAGCAACCAACCTCACAATCATTTTTCAAGTTTGAAATGCCTTTTAATCGTGATGGCAATAGAAATCACGACAGCTCTCAGGGTGTTCAAACAGGCTATCAAATACAACATTCTTCTTTTGGAGCCCCAGCGCAATCACTATTCCATTCGCCATTATTTACTCAAAAGCAAGTATTTCCCCCAGAATTTCATCCAGTGCCAAGGCCTCAACAGAGTCTCCTTCAGCAAGCTTCAAAACCAGTTCAACAAAACTTTATTGATGAGCCTATTAAACAGTCTTTCCGTGAACCTATCCCAACTCATAGTAGCGTTTCGTCAACGTCAGCTGCCCCAAATACATTCCCATTCCAACATAACTTTGAATTGCAAAAGCCAGCTTCATTTCAATCTCAATCGCCATTCCAAGCAGCTCCTTTATCGGCTCCAGCTCCAGCTCCAGTGAATACACAACAAGATCAAGAAGTGCAACTTTTGTATGTTCCCTATGACACTCTATACAATCAACAACGGAATGAAAACTCCTTCGATAATTCTCATTCTAAATTCAATCAAGAACCTAATGTACAGCAGGTCAACCCTTATCAAATCAATGACTTCTATACACCGGAAACTCTTCAGTCACAAGACGCTAACCGTTTTATAGGTAGCACAACCTTAAGAACTACAACCACATCATTAAAGCCTACTACACCCTTCCAAAATTACTTTAACCAGCAATTCACAACACCTAAGCCGAAGCCTAAGGCTCACCAACCTCCGTTGGCTATGTTTTTACTTAAATCATCATCACGGCCAACTCAAAGTGACGTTGTTAATGCATTAAGAAATGCTAAGACTATTGCAGTCTTAGATGCACCAACATCTCAAGCGCCAGCTGTGTTTGTAGGACCTGCAGGCATGCAAACTCCAAGCGGATATGCTAAATTTGAACTTCCCTACCTTTCGCAGATTGCCCAAAGTAGTAATATTGGAGATACATCTTTCTTTGTAGCGCCTTTGAGCTATAGGACCCCTGCTGGTTTTAATAAAATATTGTTACCTGAACCTCATGTTGGGTCAATTGTTGTCAATAGACAAAGGGAAACATACAATGACCTCAGGGGCACAAATCAGCCAGCACCACAATCTGAGCCTTATAACAACGTGAAATACTCCAATCGACCAACACCACTTCCTCCAAATGAAAACTATCCCCAATCACAACAGCAGTTTGAAACTTACAACAACGTTCGAGGCTCAAGCAAGCCAGCCTTACAACAATCCGAGGTTTACAACAACGAAAGAGGTCCCAATAAACAAACGCAACCGCCATTGAGGGAAAATTATAATAATGTTAGAGGATCAAACCAGACACCAACCCAACAACCTCAAAGAGAAACTTACAACAACATTAGAGGATCAAATCAAGCATCTCCGAATCAAAATGTCTATATCACACCAACTCAGAACGAAATTCAGCAGTTCCCTAGTACCACACAACGAAATCGTCCGGATACTACGCAACGAATAAAATCGTCCACCATGAGAGAATATTATCCAGAAATAGTTCGTGATGTTCCCAAACTGGAAAGGAGTCGATTCCCCTATGAAGCAACAACCCAAAGACAACCAACAGCTCCTAGCCGAGGTCATAAGTACTCCGAAGTATCAACTCAGAAAAACTATTATCCTGAAGCTATTCAGGAGGTAACTTCGCCAAAGATTTACAAGCAGGAACGCATTAAGCAAAAGCGTCCCGATTCCCAGTATTCAGACAACCCCCGACCATATGCTAATTTCAAACCCATTCCAAACAACATACCTGCTGAAGACTTTTACAAAGTTCAGCCAATTAAGACCAGCCCTACAACAACTACAACCACAAGCACATCATCTACCACAACAACTACTTCTACGTCTCCTCCACGCACATACTTTACACAAACATACCCAACTAGCCCTCAAATCGACTTTCAAAGTACACGTGGGCAGGTTTATCATGGGCCTGATGCGGGTGGAGATAGATTTACCACACGTCCTTCAAACCAACAACAACAAGAACCACAACTAGTTTTAGACGAAGAATATCGGATGAAACAGTATTATCGCCAGCAAGAAGCATTCCGCAATCGTCCTTCTTACCCTTCTACAACTTCTTCAAGACCTACTGTTGAAAGTATTCCATACACATCAGTTTCCGTAGATTATGATCGCGAAGTACGAATCCCGTCTTCAACACCTACGTATTTTACAACAACTCAAACAACACATAGACCTGTGACACAACGGCAAAGGGTGACCTTCTACCACCCTACGACGACTACACCAACCTATGAAGACAATAGCAATACAGTCCCTCCAAGTGAACAAGTCTTTGAGTTTTCTAGAGATCGTGACGTCCAGACCACACCTCCTCAGCAAGAGGAAAAAACACAAGTGCCCGATAATCACAGACCCAATTTCTCTCAAACTAACCTGAATAACAATAACGAAATTTCAACTCAAGATGGGTCTGAAATAGAATTTGAACCTAATCCCTATCAATTACCATCAGAGCTACCACCACTTACTCCGAATCTACCGGGGCTAGTTAATGGACTTATTGACAAAGAACGTCAAAATGGTGCTGAGGCAGAGACAACCGTACAAATGGAATCTACCACAAAATCCACTACACCTATTCGACCATCAAGAAGGCCTATTAATCGAGTTAAGAAGCCAGTAGTCTCCAAAGTTTCACAATCCGTTTCCTATTCAAGTTCCGATTACTCAACACGGCGACCACTTAATCGGACAAGAAGACCATACACTGGAAGAAACTTTACTGCGTCAGCAACTTCAACAACCGAACGTTCCTCGACTACAAGATCACCTCTTATTCGTAACCCCAACCGGATAAGATATAATCCAACACCCGAAGAACGTCAGTCTCTTCGTATTAAAAACAGAAAGAATGCAAATGGTGGAAAAAAAGGCGAAAACAGCGATGACCTAGAATACCAACGGGATGTCTTAAAACAGAATTATCCTGTTTTTAAGCCAGCAACTAGAAAAACGACTACAACTCCAGGTCCGCTATCAACAGATAGACCAGTTTCTGGATCGCAGCAAGTTTTTACTGTCACTCCAAGTTCTGAGCAGAGCTACGATGGGCTTATAGAGCCTATGCAAATTGCACAACAATATCAGGAATATCCCCAAACCAATTATGGGCCGGGATACTTTCCAAACGAAGAAGATACTGTTCCAACCGAAGCAGTTCTCAGAAATGAGATCAGTCCGGTATACTCAAGCTCATCAACGACTGAAGAACCTCAACCAACAACTCGAAGAACTCCATTTATTAGAAGAGGCCCAAGAATAAGAACTACAACAGAGTCACCGACAACAAATGCTCCACCAACAACGACACCTAGCGAGGAACGTTACACGGTAAACCCTTTCTATATAGTAACTTAATCAAAAATAAAGATTTATTTGGCTTTTCAATTATAGGTGCGAACGCGAACTCCTCCAAGAAGAGTTGTAAAAGTTCGTGCTCGTACAAGACGCCCTCACCCGGCATCTTCTACATCAACACCTGCACCTGAAGACTCAGAAGACGAACCAGAGGCAAAAGGAAACAATTATAGCAGACTCAATAGATTCAATCAAGATCTCTATCAGGACGAAGTAAATGACCCATATTTTTGTAATGCCAAAGTTATTCTATTTTCTGTTTTTAGATGGCGCAACGAAGACAGCGAATCAAGTCACAGTTTCACTTAGAACCCCAAGAATCTCAATGGTCTCCGTCTCTTTCTGGGAAGTCTATAAACAACTTCCAGCCATTGACCCAGAAGGACGAGAAGTCTATTCAAACAACCTTTGAAAATGAGCCAGAAATTGTAACTGCCAATCCAGATGCTGGAAAATCAGATTCCTATGTTTTCAATGTATCAGCCGGTTTCGGACCTACCGCAAACACACACTTTAATTCAAAAATTGAAGATGAAAAATCAACGAATAACTCAAAGAAGTAAGTACTATTAACACACGAAATATAACCTAATTGTATATATATTTATTCTTGTCAACTAGAAGCGAAAAATCATTTGCGGCCTTGCTTGAAGAAGTAATGTCAGACATTGGAAAGGAATCTGAAGCCAAGTCAACCGATGCCGCCTACTTTGAGTCACAAAAAATGGATACTCATTTAAATAGGAAGGCCAAATGGAAGAACACCAAGAATGCAAGTGCTGCAGAAAGCTTTGAAACTGCCGAGTCTCAAAATATCGGCACTCAGTTTTTTAACTCCCTTTACACCGGTAAAATAGAGAAAACTACTGTATCACACTTCAACGAAGACTCCTCGACAACAACTTCTGGCAAGGTTGAACCTGATGTACTCACTACCACCGCTTCTGCGGTAGTTGCAACTGAGATCGATGCTGATATGATTACAATGAATCCGGCATCTGAAGATGAAATTAAGACTAAGTCTCTTGAAGAATCTGAAGACCTACTACCTACCACCTCACTTGAAAATATGCCGTTAGACAGCGAGCCTGAAAGTATTACGCGTCGTGTAGACGACCTTTGGAATGTCGAAGATCTTGACAGTCAACCTAGTGTTTTTTCTGAAGTTCGAAAACAACTTAACGACCTTTTCAAACCTGGCGATAGTGAAGACGATGACGGGGATGAAGAAATTAAGGACTTTGTTCAGCCTCCAAAGTACGAATACACAAGTATACACCGAGTTCGAACTACTTCTGAAAGCACTTCCAGCGATGATCCTTCATTGACAGAAACACCCCAAAACGCGAACGTTTTCCATAAAAATCTAATGGATTCTGTGGTATATGCAACATCTACATCAACCAAAGAAGAAGCTCCAGAAACAGAAATTTGCTACAGAGGACGTTGCATACGATCTGAAGATCTACCTTCTAATCACAAACTTCATTAGAAGCTCAAATCTAAGACTAAATAATAATCTAACATTAAAATGGTAGAGCTATTTATTTAAGGACTGTTACTACACATTACCTTATGGAAATCCGCATCATACTTTTAGTACCGAATAATGCACAACACATTTGAGAGCCTTTTAAGGTTTTTCGCGTGTGCATTTTGGAACTTGAAGAAAGTCATTTAATTGTTTTTTTTCCGAACCTTCATTCTAATTTTCTTTCTATTTTTTAGACTAATTTAGATATTTATGAACATAATAATTTATGGCGGTTATATTTCTGCTCAAGTAATGTTAAAAATTTTAATTTTAAATTCATTTGATTCTAAGAACATTCGATTGTAGTATTAGGCCTTATGTTTTTTTACCATAACCGAAACATAAATATGTATTAGGTATGATTAAAATAGTTTAAGAACTTAATTAGATAATAGAACTGTATATTTTTATAGAATAATTAATATAAATTAATAAAAACAAATAAAATAAAACGGTTTTTGTATTATTATCGACCTTATTATAAATTCAAGTCTTTTGAAATATAAAGGATGTAGTCACCGCCACAGACGAAAACTATGGGTTCCGAGGTCATACTAAGCCGAAAAACTTATGAGGTAATTTTCTTGTTTTCGAGTTTTGACAGTTTTTATATATTATATATCTTTACCAAACCACGTTCGATTAGTAAAAAATAAGAAAAAATGTTAAAAAATTATAACTGCTTTTTTTTTGTGCGAATAACGGTTTTCCCGCATTTTTTTACCAAACACAATATTCATGTTTTTTAGATGTTTTCTCACTTTAATATCATTTTATGAACAAAAAAAATACGTTAAAAATTAGTAGTTTTTCTGATAACAGTCCAGTTTATTTTGCTTAAAGCTTAATTTACATTTCAAAAACAATAAAATAAATTTACAAAACTGTTTTGTGTCCTTTCTGTCCATCGTTTTTATTATATAAAAAAGCAAACTTTTTTGTCATACCTCAGATAACACGAAGGATACTTTTTTTGTAACCAATCAAAACAAAGGGCTAAGAACAAAGGGCTAAATTGCATCTGTAGCCTCTGGTACCAATTGATAGAAAAAAAAGGTAATTTTGTGTATTGGTTACGGTGATTTGAAAATATAAACATCAAAATATGGTACGAAATTATGCCCAAAACAGACTAAAATTAGCTAAACTTCTTAATTAGCCTAAAAAAACAAATAAACTAAGCTTAGTTAAAAAAAAAATTAGATAAAAAAAATTAAAAACAATAAAATAATACTACTTTCGAACAAATGTGGGTAAGAAAAAGGTCCCACCTTAGCTCAGAAACAGTTTTTATTCATTGTCATCAATTTTTTTATTTAAAAATTTATTTATTTCATTCATTGCCGATTTCACCAACATTTAAAAGCCTTTTAAAGTTTTAAATGACGTTTTTTGAATTTCACAAACGTCATTAATGGTTTAAAAGCCTGTTAAATTTTTAAAAAGGCTTGGTGAAATCAGCGGTCAGCTTGTTATTTTACGTTTATTAAGAATGTTCGTCTGTTTCATTCATTAAAATGAATGTTGCACGAAAATGTGCGACATGGCAGAAAATAAACTGAGCTTTCACATAATAAGCTACAAAAACTACTACATAATTATTAAGGTGTTTTTTAAAATAAAACTTTCAAAGCGAAAACAACAAAAAAAAAATTTAAATTGTGTAATTGCAGTAAAACCGTTATTCGCACAGAATAAAATTGTTGCAATCTTTTGGTTCTTGGTTCTAGTGACAAATGAAACGTTCATGTTCATGAATTTTATCGCTGTACCATTATTAAAAAAGGGATCTCAGAAAAAAACTACCTGTTGTACTGAAAATTATTTAAAATTATAAAAATAGTAGTCGTGTTCGTTTAAATAGCTTCGTGTTGATTTGAATAGCTTCAGCATACAAAAATAAGTTCATTTTGACATTAAAATCGCGTCTCAAAAACATTTAGCTTAATAAATATATCGAAATCAAAATTGCAATACTGATGCATTTTTTTAAAGATTGTGGCCAAATCTCAAATGGGATGCGGTGGAACTTTAAGAATACTAGTATGGGTGTTGCTGCCAAGCACCAGCAATAAAAATGCTGTAAAACATTTTTTCCGGCACTAAACCTATATATCGTCCCGTTTCTGCCTGAACCACGTATCTGCAAAGCAAATTTTGTTCAGTTTTTTTAAGAAATATCGATTTTTCTCCAAATTGAATAATTGGATTGAATAAAAAGAACTCAAATTAACTGTAAAACATATTAATTGAGGTTATTTCACAATTTATACTTTTTCATCTTCCTTACTCAAAGTTTTCCTCTTATGTTAAGCAAAATCTTTTAAAAATATGTAGTTACGAGGTTCACGCAGAAACGGGACGATATGGAAATATATGGGTGCTGCCCCACTCTTCTGGACGTCCAATTGAAAATGATTGTTTCTTCAGTGCAATTAATAATAGGTCTGTTTGGGTACTCGCCAAAACAACGAATTTCTACTATTTTTAAGTCCAAGGTCCTGTCAAACCTGTCAAGAGAGAGCGTTGAGAGAGAAAATCATTTCCACTCTTTTGAAAATTGCCCAAAGAATTTATTGCTGCTGATATAATTGTAACATTTGATAGAAAAAAAAAATGGAAATGAATAAAAACATAAAAATATTTTTGAATGTCGGGAATTTTAAATCAATAAACAAAATATTAAAATAGAATCAAGTTGTTTTGGACACGTATCTTAGCCTCGAAAGCGTTTTTTCGCCCAACTTAGCCCCGCACAAAAAAACACACCTTTTGTGTTTTATACATCGATAATTTTGGAGTTTTCTACTATCGATATTAGAAAGCAGCCCCCGCTAATTCTCGGGGCTTACTTAGCAGCTAAGCCCCTCGGGTTAATTTGTTGTTGTTTTGACACGTATTGCTTAGCCGACAGCGTTTTTTTCGTAAAACAGGCAGGCGAGCAAACAACAAAAATCGAGTGTGCCCCAGTGGTTTAAAAGCGACGAAAATACCTTCGAGCAATTATTTTTTAGCCATTTAAGTTTTATGTCTAGGTATTCTTAAATAGCCTTGGCACATGATTATGTATAAATTTTTTTTATATATATAGGTATATCATATGTACAATCCCTCAAAGTTGAAAAATATTCTTATTCAAGTCGCGGGCCAAATTTTCAACGAACTTTAAGATGTTTTTTTCCGAAGTTCCTAAAAATATATTATAACATCATTTATTCTACTCTTGAATATATAAAATTGAAAAAGAAAAAAATTAAAATATAAAAAGAAGTAGCACTAAGAAAAAACGTGTTTTTTTTAAACTTAGCTGTAAGCGTATTTAGTCAAAAAAAATTAGTGTGCTTCATTCCCAGAAGGTAAACAAACAATTTTTATTGTTGTTATTAGAATTTTTAAACTCTTTTTTAAAAATATATAAATAAAGGATTAATGAAAAAATATAAGCCAGCATTGTGGGAGTTGTGAAATAATAAATTCGAGACAGGCTATTCGAGGAAATGCAGCAAAATTGCGACGAATGAAGATAATGCGTATCCTGACCGATCATTAATAACCATACAAAAATTAATTAACAAAATTAACGCAAAAAATCAAGCAGCAAAAAACCTCAAAAACCTTATGTATATAAAATAATATAAAAAAATATATAAATATAAAATAGAAGAAAATAATAAAATTGGAATTGGTAAAAAATATTTGAATGAAGCCTTATTAAATTATTTATCTCTTATAAAGATAATAAATTAATTTCTAATCCCTATTCAAGCTCCTAATAATCATGAATATGAAATAGTAATTATTGTTCTTAATTATAAAATAAAAATAAATAAAATTTTAGATGAATTATTAAAAATTAAAAAGAAAAGGATTAAATATGGGGTATGAACCCAATAAATAGCTAGCTTATCTTTTTAATTTTTTTATAAATAATATATAGTGCACATAAGTTTTTGATACTTTTAATTAATATAATTAATGTGGTTAATTTTATAATTTTTTTTTTTTGTTTTAAAAATTTTTTTTATAATAATTAAAATTTTTATATAAATTATATTTAATTTAAAATTTATAATAAAAACTATTTAAAAAAAAACCTTTTTTTTGTAACTAATAAAAAATTTTTAATTTAAACAAAAAAAAAATGCTCTAAAATTTTTGAAAAATGTGAATTAAATTATTATTTTTAATCAGTCTCTACAATTTTTTTTCAGTGTAAATTTTTTAAACGTTAAAAAATTATTATTTTTCAGATTTCCAGATTCAGATTTTACTTTCTGGCTCAGTTAAATTAACAATTTAAAATTATAACGGTTTTTTAGCGTTTTTTTTCGTACCAAAAAGTACCTAGTACCTAGTGATTTGTAAAAGCAGTACTTTGTTCAATCAGAGCCCTGGATCAAACTGTCACTGTGACACTGTCATAAAATAAAAATCCAAAACAGATTCTACTTCACTCTAAATCAACCATTTTTATTTTCCGAACTCAGGCTCAGAGCAACAAAATAAAAATATTTTGATTGCAGATCAAAATATTATAAAAAGATATATATTTTTAATCATTTTACGCTCACATTTATGTAAAATGTCTAATCATTCTTCTAATTCAACCAATGATGGCAAAAAAACAACTCGCATTATGACTTTCCGGCCAAGCTATGAAGAGTTTAAAAATTTTTCTGCCTACATAGACTATATGGAGTCCCGCGGAGCTCATCACGTAGGTCTAGCCAAAGTCATTCCACCTCCTGAGTGGGTGCCGCGTAAGTCTGGGTACTCTATTGACGAAATAAATATGACCATCCCAGCACCCATCTGTCAAGTTATCTCAGGTAAGAATCGCTTTTTTCAGCTGAGTCGTGATTCAATTTATGCATTGATGGTTCTGCAGGAAAACAAGGAGAGTACCAACAAATTAACGTGCAAAAGCGCACAATGACACTGCGGCAATTCAAAGAACTTGCCGAATCAGAACGATACCAAACACCCAAGCATTTTGACTACGACGACTTGGAGAGAAAATATTGGAAGAATGTCACGTACGTTGCCCCACTCTATGCAGCCGACGTTAAAGGTACTCTCACCGACTCTGAGGTTAAAGAATGGAACATAGATAAGCTAGAGACTATTCTAGATTATGTGAATAAAGACTACGGCATCGAAATAGACGGTGTCAATACAGCCTACTTGTACTTCGGAATGTGGAAGAGTACCTTTGCTTGGCACACCGAAGACATGGATTTGTATTCGATAAACTATTTGCACTTTGGTGCGCCCAAGACATGGTATGCGATTCCACCTGCTTACGGCAAGCGGCTGGAGAAGCTACTAAATCGCATTTTCCACGACAACTACCAAAATTGCAATGCACATCTTAGGCATAAGATGACATTGGTAAGTCCACAGGTACTGCGCCAACACGAAATACCATTCAACAAAATCACACAAGAAGCCGGCGAAATAATGATAACATTTCCGTTCGGATACCATGCTGGGTTTAATCACGGTTTCAACGGAGCAGAGTCCACTAACTTTGCAACTAAACGGTGGATTGAATATGGAAAGAGAGCCAGTATTTGTCACTGTCGCAAGGATATGGTCAAGATTTCAATGGAGACCTTTGTTAAGCGATTTCAGCCCGAGAGATATGAAAATTGGATTGAAGGTAAGGATTATGGCGAACACCCGGAAGAGCCGGGCAAGATTTATCCGGCGCCAGCACCCACAATTAACAAGTACAGTTACACGAAAAGGTGAGTTTTATTGCTTTCTATTTCTCTTGATGTCTGATTTCGAATATATTTTTCTTTGCTTCTAGAAAATCTACAGAATCAAATCAAAGCCAAGAACCCGAATCTGACGAGCCTCCGCAAAAACGTGGTTGTTCAAGCCTGAATATCGAGAAAGGTCCCATAATAATGCTAAAAAAAATGGATATCGATAAAAAGTTAGACTTCAATGCCATGGCAGTTGTTCGACTCAAAAGATTATTTGCCAGACTGCCCGGGGTTAATCAAGGGAAGAGCTTATTGACAAACGGCATCATAAAAAACACAAAACGAATGCGATTTCAAACCAGAACGATTTTGCTAGACGAAGAAGAATAGCTACCATTGCCAAAGGCCCACGCCATATCTACCTACCTACTTTACATGTTGTAAATTTTTGTATTTCTAGTTAGTGTTTTATTCTTATTTAGAAACAAATGCTTTTGTTGCATTTATATATATATTTGACTTAACAAGTCGAACTGAAGATCTCAGAAGATTAATATTATTTTTTACTTGATATCGATAATTCATCTCCATAATTTTTAATTTAAATGTAATGATGACGACCCAGAATGAACATTAATTTCAACACAATTGCAATATAAATAAAATAAATTTATATAATTAATTTATCATATCGGAAATTATTGCTTTTTACTTTTTTTAATCATCCCTATTCTAAACAACAATTCCCCGGGAATTTTTTCCCTTTTTCCAACTCTTATTACAAACAAAAAATTCCCGGGAATTTTGTTCCTCTTTCTCTTTCTCTTTCCCTTATTCGAAAAAGGGACAAAATTTTCCGGGAAAATAGTAATCATTCTAAGTGTCAAAAAATGGAAAAATTTGTATTCATCTCCCGTCCATTTGTTCCCCATAAATTTGCTGGAGAATAAGAATAAAAAATGTGAGTTTTTGGTTTTTGAAAGTTTTTACGTATCTGTATTAATTGTTGACATATGTAGCTGCGCTTCTTCATACCATCAATCATACCAGCGTTTGGTATGATTTTTCAGCGAAGAAACGCAAAGCAGCACTCAATTTTATAATTAGAAGAACTAAAAAACACTAACAGGTTGACACGAGGACATTTAACAAGTATTCTAAATGAATATTTTTGAAACTTTAAAACCACACGATTAAATGAAATGTTGTACAAAAAACAAAACGAAGAATTCGTCGATATATATGTACATTTTTGTCGAGTTTTAATTTATTTATCAATAAATTATTAAATAAATTGCAAGGTTTACTATTCACATCCAATATTTGACTAAATTGGATGGATATACATATATATTTACACTATAGAAAATGTATCTTTAACGCGCCTTGGTTTTAAACATCAATAATAACCCCAGCTTCCAACGAAAAGTCAATGGGAATGTCTTTGGCGAAAGCGACCTTATCATAAATTCCATTTGTATCGTGGATTTGTTACGAAACCTTAAATAATCAAAGAATCCGTTTGTAGTCAGGATTCTGTGATTTGTTTTTCTAATTTGTAGCAAATCTACGATACAGTATGTTTTTTATCTTCGTTAAGAATGATATATCCATTGACAGCCCTTCTCCCAACAATGGTTTATGGAAATTCTCATATAATTAAATTCTTGAGATTGTCTAAGAAATTCCTAGAATCGAATAAAAAAATAACCATGGGGGCTTTCGTTAATACAAAATTCCCTCGTATAAAATTTGGGAACGTCAATACCGAGAGAATGTTTCTCTCGAAATTTATTGGTATCGGAACTTAATTTCCAGGGAAATTAATCTGTCATTTCATACATTTTTTGTTCCCTGGAAAATAACTCCGGGGAAGATTCACGATCGCTAAAGAAATTCCGAGAGAAAATAATATTTCCAGTTAAACAAAATTCCCCTGGAGATTCACGATAGGGTCCAATACTAATTTATTTAAAAAAATTAAGAATCGTTTCTAATTTTATTTCCAGAGTCTTTAAATTTGTATTCTGTAAATATGAATCGGAAACTCTCAAAAAAAAGACCTGATATGTGTATCTTTTAAAGTTTATTTCTTGAGTTTTAATGAATGATGAAGATCTCTTCACGATTGAGGTCTCCAGACTTAGGAAAAATTACAGATCATCAGTTTCAATATTACAAATTTCAATTGAAGTGGATTTGTCTTTCTCAGATGACTTGGACTTATCGCGTTTTTCAACTCTCCGAAAACCACAGAATTTGAAATCAATATGCGTATATCTATAAAATTGCATACTCACATTTTGGTTACACCTACAACTCCCAAAATTTGCTGTCGGCTCTTAGACTATTATGCAATCACATCATACATTTTAAATTTATAAGAATTAAATCAAAAGACTTGGTTCGCAGCAAAAGAGTTCGTTTCTAATTCATTTATTCGTAAGAAGAGAAATTCAAAGAACGGCGATTTCAATAATTCTTTTCGCAGTAATAATTGGAGGAAACATGATTTTAAGAAAAAAAATGCCGCAAAATCAATTTTTTTAAAAGGAATTTGACATAATGACAAAGACGCTGTTTAGATTGGGCAGATTGACTCCAGACTATTACTATTACTATTTAATAATCATAAAAAAAAAAATTGTAATTCTTCACTTTCAATTGATTTGGACCACCTTTTTTCTTAAATTTTAATTGTTTTTTTTTTTGTTAAATTCTTAATTTTATCGCTTCCCCATCGATAAATGCGTTTAATTATAACAATACTTTAGTGTAGTACATTCGCCACTTGTTTTCGAACATTAGAATGTAAACTGTTTCATTTTTGAAAATCTTAATTAATCTTAAATAGATTTGAATATTGTAATTAATACAGCTTTAAGTATTTTGAGAATGAAATAAAGTTAATGAAAAAAAAAAAAAAAACTAGCGAGTATCATCGTGTATCATCAACACCAAAAATGTCTGTGTTCTAATGACCAAAACAATATTTCTCTTACAAACTGTTGTGAGGCTGGACTGAATCATCCTTAAGATATGCATTAGTGCATTCAAACTCAATCTTATTCTATACAGGCAATAAAAAAAAACTTTTTTGATCGTGATCAATAGCTCGACAAAAATATTTTTTTTTATTATTTACTAAGTTTTCTTTTCAATTTTGATTTAATTTTTATTTGTTTTATTTTCGAAAATAATTCCTTTATTTTACACAAATGTGATTTACTTACTTTACATTACGTATATTTATATTTAAATTTAAATTTAATAGAGTAAATATATTTTATATAATAAAAGAGCTACAGTTTAAGTTTAAAAAATAATTATATTTAATGAAAAATAAACAAAATTACGCCAAATAGCTGTATGTATCTTTTTGTCCTTCCATTCTTTCCAGATACTCTTTTTCTATCAAAATATCGATGCACTTCTTAATTACTGGTACCTTGGGCTTGAATCTGGTCGAAAGTTGATTGAGAACCTCTCCGATTAATTGTGTGTGGTTAAGCTTCTTGCGCATTTTCATGATACGCACAATTGCCGCTTGAATAAGTAATTTTCGATCTTCTTCAATGTGTTTGTGAACGGCTTCTTGTTCCACGCGTAGTTCGGTTTTTAGTGGCTGATTGATGTTAATGCGATACTTCTTGTTTTTATATCCTGAAAATAGTTCCACAACACTAGCAGCTGTTATGTTCGCCTCGTCATCTGTTGATGTGAGAAGTTTGGCTTTTAACAAAATCTGGAGGACTTGAATGAGATTTTCTTGCAGAATCTCAGTGTTCTGACCAAGCTGTTGTACAGTAAACTTTGTCTGATCGTTAAATTGCAACAACACTGCCATTTGGAAGGTGCTGGCTTGCAAAGTGTATTTGTTTTTGAAACAATTTGTCACTAATTCCCCCTTGCACATGTGGTATAGCCAATTAAGTTTGCGCCCGGAATGACGAGCCGCGTAGAAGTTATTAAATCTCTGAACAGAACGTTCCAACTCGGAGGGCAACAAAAACGAACTACTCTGGTTGAATGGCCAGGATCCACTCGAGAGTACTTCAATGCTGAAATCAATCTCAGTCGGTGTGTTTGTCTGCTGCAAATGTTTCTTAAAATTATCGTTCAGATCCTTTGAAACTCCAATATCTTGGAACATCCTCTGCAACTTGATGGTGTATTCGTAGCCACAAGTTTGCTTAAGTTTCGAGATCATAGATGCCTCTGCATCGTCAGATGCAGATGTGTGATTAACCAATCTTTTGGCCAGCATTTTTGAATAGAATTTCTGAAAGACATCCTTGTCTTCAATGTACTTAAATACTACCATAACTTGGTTCAAATTGTCTTCCAGTTCAGTCTCTTCGGGATTTTTGCTGGACTTTTTAAGCAATAAATCACAATATTTAGCCAGCAATTCTGGACTTTTACTGGCACTGTTTGCAATTGTTACAACATTTGTATTAATAAATTTGCCGCAGGCTTTATCGAGAGCTGCAACAAAGCCGTTGTCATTGTTAAAAGCGGTAAGTACTAAAGCATTGTACTTCTTATGCACCTCGAGGATAGTTTGGACGTAGGTCTTGGGATCGTTACTGGCCTCAGTGTTGCCGCACTTCTCGATCGCAGACATTCCTTGGTTGTAGATATGTTCCTCAAGAATAGTTTTCAATTCAACAAGGCCTTCAGGAATTCTGGCCACATGCGAGTACATTCGACGTAAGTCGGTATTCTTATCCGAATTGAGTAGATTCTGGAATTCAGCTCGGAAGATCTCTAAATGCTTTTGAATCAACACACGTTCGCATGTACTCACAAGACGATCGTGAGTGCTCTCATGTAAATACATTTGAACGCGCTTCTTTTCTTCGTTCAGACGTTGTTCAATACGTTTCATGTACTCCGTAACCGAGTTCTCTCTCAAGAACTCTACACTCTCTCTTGTATAATACCTTTCCGTGTCTTCAATGAATTTGTTTTCAAAGCTCTCTTTGTACACAAGCAAGTTTTGACCCTTTCCGGCAATTGGGTCATCATCTTCGTTAAGTCCCAACTCTACATAGCAATTTATAACACCAGAAACAAGTCCTCTGTTTATTGTCTCACCATTTCTTTCCTTCTCGATCAACTTCAATACCGCATTTGTAACCTGTTTGTTGAGGTCCTTGAAAAGATGGTTCTTCCATGTAACCAAGGCTAGTCTGTAAATCTCGTAAATGTCTTTTCTCCCTTCCTCACATTCACGCTTCACCCAGTGTCTATTCAGATAGGCACAAATTCCATTAAGAACAGTACTTGAAAATTGATAGTACTCCCATTGTTTTGTATAAAATTGTAAAACAGCTTCGTCAATCAAATCGAAGTCCACCAACAGTTGCGTTAAATAGTTTTCAAGGAACTTTCTCAGCCTTTTATATAATTCTTGGCCAACCAACTGTGCCCCTCCTGTTGGCATTGTTATAGGCATCTTTTTGTTACCCTTATTATTGCCAGAATTAGATGATGTCGATGATGAAGTCGATCTACTGGATGTTGGATTGACACTTGTGCAGTAGTCGTAAACATACGTGTACAACTGCATGTATCGCCGTCCAGGCAAACCGCGAACAGGTTGGAATATATGTATTATTCCCTGTTCGAGATCCGTCCATATTTCTTCTAAATTGGTATGCTTGAGTCCGGTCCCATAGGAAGACTGGCGCGACATTTTGTGTCTAAAAATGTAAAAAGTGAAAATACATAAATACATTGAAATTTGATAATAAGAACATTAGTGTTTTTTATATAAATAGAATTTAATGACATTGCTTTCAATACAACGGAACTAAGCAAAGAGCTTGTACCAAACACAAAAGATACACACTCTGGGTTTTTGATTTAGTTCGTTCTTTAGCAGAAATATAAACATAGAGTACCTATCTAGCTAAAGCTATTTTCTCTCTTTTTGCCAAGAACACCAAAAGTCCACATTTTTCATGTATTGTGGCTCCCCGTTTTGGCCCAAATTGTTTTAAGTGCGGAATCAGGGTGGATGGGTGAAGTTAAATTTAAATAAAGAATCCGTTAAATTTAAAAATTAAAGTATTTTAAAGTAAAATTTTGAGTTCTTTAACCCTCAATCAATCGAAACTACATTAAGTATGATTTTCTGTCGCTACTGGCATACAATTTCAAACCTTTTTTTTATTTTTTATAAAGAAGTGCGACTCTTACTGGCCATAACAGAGAAAACTAGATGGGTTTGTTAATGACATGAACCGTTACGGGGTAGACATGCCATTTTATTTTTAATGCACCTTTCACACGTATTCACAGATAGAAGCATAAGACTAAAATTGAATTATAATTATTATTATTACTATGCCCCGCCCACTTTCCCCTCCCAACTGGCGCGCGGGGAGGAACTTTTTATTTGTTTATTTTATTATAATGATCATATTTCATATTATAATTCAGATGTATTTATTATATTTTATATATTATTTTTGTTTTGTGTTCTTATGCATTAAAAAATAAAATAATAAAAGGTTGAAAAAGTGTAAGAGATATTGATTTGGCTAAAAAGCCATTTTGTTTGTTAATGTTGGGTAGTTCTTATTAGTTAAACTAGATAGTACCATGTAATTTTAATTACCTGTTAATAAATAATAATAATAATAATAATATTAGTTATCCGATTTTAAATATTTAATAACTTCTTTTTTAAAGTGTCGTTTATTATTCAAAGCTTTGATTCCACTAGGGAGGTTATTATATAACTGTAGACCCTTAAACATCATTGTGTTCTGCGCGCGTGAGGTTGATTTATAAATTCGATTCTAAAGTTTTGAGCAGTTCTAAGATTACATGGTTGAGAATCACTGATATATTTTAAATTGTTGCACAAATATTTTGCAAGCATTTCATTTTTCATTTTGAACACAAATAATAAAAAATTTAGTTTTATAAGTTGTGTTATATTAAGCCAGTTAAGCCTTTTTAACATAGGTTTTTAATTGAATTAAAGAGTTGTCCAATACTCATTTAAAATTAAATTTGCGGGAGTCGCGGCTGTAGATAGGTACTCTATGAACACAAATATTAACACTTTTTTGACAGAAGCTGTTGGTTGTTGAAAAGAAAAAGGTTTTTGATATAAATTCAACCAGAATACTTCTGCACCTATTTCAGGACTGAATATATGAAAAATATGTGTAGATTATTTTAACTCATTGCACGCCATTGCAAGTCCACATAACAAGCACCGAAAATTCAAAGCCGCTTTAAATTTGCACGTTCTTCATTCGTTGTTTGGTATTACCATTTACACTATCGTTGTTCGGTGTTTATTCAAGAACAAACATCGTACATCGGCGATAAAACCGAGAGTTTAAATGCAGATTTTAAGTGCATGGCATGACTCAGGAATAAAAGTTACATTACTTTGGGTAGTTAATCAAATAAATATAAGAATATCGCGCGATTTGTTCACAAATGCTGCTCAACGGGTAGCTTGGCGCCTAATAGCATAACCGTAATTTAAGAAATAGTCGGCATTTAATATAACTAGATTTCAGAATTAACTAGATTTTTAATTGGGGAATTGAGGAATTGTTGAAATTTCATGGAAGACAACTTTGTCAATCTTTTAATGTGTTTGAGGAAGCAACTTGTGTCGTAGAAGTAGGAAGCATCGAGATTTAGAATATCACGGATATGGGCACATTTATGCTTTGATTGCTTGGTGATTACAGCAAGAAACCAGCTTTTCAAACAGTATTATTTTTCAATCTTATACATATATGCAAAATGCAAAAGCTATTGCTCCGTAAATCATACAAAATTTGTGCATAGTAATAAAAGTTATTGATAATAAGGAGCACCCTCTCGAGGGTCATTCCGTAATTAAAAAAAAAGAAAAATGTGTTATCTTTAGAATATGTCTTACTTAAAAATAAATGTCAGACTATTGAAATTTTGCTACTCCAAACTCCAGCTTAGTGAAGCCTTCACAAAAATACGTAGTTTTTATTGCATTTTTTCAGCAAAATGTATTTTAAACCCTGCGATATCAAATCGAAAAACTACTTACGACTAAGTGTCAATAACAGACACAGTACATTGTTTTTTTTTTTTTTTTTTTATGTGCAAAGCAATTCCCATCGAACCTAATCTTAGATTTTATTTGTTAAAAAAAAGATTCCGGAAAGAAAGGTTTAATGGTAAAAAAATATCCAAACGATAAGAGTATGCATACCTCAGAAAATTTTACTTTATATTAGAGTTTAGATGATAGTACCTAAATATTAGATGGGACGAGGAATTATATTACATAAACATGCTAGTGTTATCTGCATCTGAAGCAAACAAAAAATATTTAGGAAACTGCAGAAAATATTAACTATCGTTTATTATAAGGAACATCTCCTGCATACTAATTTGAATATTTCTTTAAAACTCTTACAAAAGACGCTGCTAAAGAACGATTTGTTCTAGAAAAATAGGAATACTTATGTGAAAAATAAAGAACGAGGTGCAAAAAAAAGGAGTAAGTATGTTCTAGTTTATATTATTAACACCGCATTTCGATAGCGAAAGTTAAACAAATAACCAATTAGGAACCACTTTTAACTGTCAACTAAAAAACTTGACAGTAGAAGGTAGAACGCATTGAAGATTGACAAAACGAAAGACAAAACAGAACATTCATTTCGAGCAGCGCTGTAAAAAATGTTACCCAACTATGTTTCCTACAGTTAAGAAAGTATTCGTTGTTTTCTAGGTTTGGGGAGGGATATCTTCAATATAAGGAGCAAAAAAGGAAGCAATATTAACAGTTAAAGGTCAGTGAAAGATTTAATAAATTTTTAATTTAGATAGGAAAAGTTTCGTATTTAGAAAGACAACAATTCCAAACACACTCCAAAAACCTAACTATGAAGATATGTTAAATATCATAGTCACCGTACCCCTATGGACCTGTTGTGAAGAGCTGAACAAAAGGGTTCGGGATCAATGGCCAACATCAGAATCTGTTTTGTGAAGTACTGCTGAAACAATAGATGTACCTACCTACATTTTCTTAAAAGATTTTGCTTAGCATTAAACATCGCTGGAAAACTATGAGCAAGGAATATGAAAAAGTATAAATGGTCAAATAACCTCAATTGATATGTTTTACAGTTAATTCAGTTTCTTTTTATTTAATCCAATTATTCAATTTCGAGAAAGACTAATATTTCTTAAAAAAAACTAAACAAAATTTGATTTGTAGATACATGGTTCACTCAGAAACGGGACGAATACAAAAACATCTATAAAGAATGAAAAGGATTGTAAAAAACAAAAATAAAATGCAAACGGGGTTTTCAACCAAAACTCTATTAAAGTCCTTCAATTACTAAAAGCTAAGAGGTACTACTACTCCAGGTATTTCAGATCACAAAACACATGGTCCAGCAGTGGGAGAAGTAAATATGCATGCCTAACTAATTTATTAAAGAAGTTTGCGTATATTCCCAGAAACCATAGATAAGACTACAAGCCAAAAACAACAAATTTTGAGTGCGTTTTTGTTACCCTAATTGGAATAATCAGCCATTATAAGTCATAGGAGCATGCAAAATGCACATAGGCATCGCAAAACTCGTCGGGGACGAGATACAAATGTACATAAATGCTCCAAACGACACCTAGAGGCCATCAACCTTTAATAACAGATTTTAAAACTTGATCTGCACGATAAGCTATATTTAAATTTATATTTTATAAAAATTTAATTACCAGTCAAAGAAAGTTTGCACAAGCTGCAGCAAAACAAAGAAATTGTGGCTCAGTACTTTTTTTTCTTGCTCAATTGAAAATGGCCTTCGGTAGTGTTACTTTATACTTTTTATAGTCGATAGCTGTGTCTCAGGATAAATTAATTGAATAATTTCTTTTCGTGCTTTTTTTCACATCAGAATCAAATTAGTAAATTATTCGAAAATTATCTGATTATAGTTTGGGATGATTTTTCTTTGATGAAAATTTTATTTTTTCCGTTTTTCTTGAGCAGCAAAAATTATTTCAGCAGCATACAGCACAATCTCGTCGCACAATGAAATTAAATGACGATCTAAGAGCGAATAGAACAGAAATATGTTTTAGCTGAGACAGCAAATATGAAGCAAGTTGCTAGATTTCCCTTCCTGTTTCGTTATACTGAATTTTTTTTTTTTAAGTTTTCATTCTTACTTTTAATTTACAAATTAATTTGTCAACTTTGTTAATTTTTGTTCAGGAGTTATATTTAACTTGGATAATTTTATAAATAGCCTTTTTCTGCTGGTAAAAACAAATCAATTTTATTTTTCAACAACGAACGAAAATTTAATGTGAACTTCACACAATACAAAGATTTGTGAAGAACGAAGAAGTGCGAAGAGTAAAGCTATATACTCATGTATCTGCTATATATAGCTATCGGCAGCTAGCCCAATCCCTGTCAATTTTCGGAGCTATTCACAATTATGTATTAAATATTCACAATCATTGATAAGTTATGCTATAATTTTCTTTAATTTTTATATTTTTTATTAAACCATAATTTTTTGTTATTTTCTGTTTAAATTTTGGGAATGCATCCATCATTTATTCGAAAAGCTAAAATAAGGATTAATTTTAGCTGTAGAAACTGACAAAAAAGGTTGTTCACATCCACAGCTCATAAAGCTTGGCTAATAATGGACAGGTTCAGCAAACCTAGGGACTAAATACTTAATACTCTGTCCAAAAAAGATTGCCCGGAGCAGAAAAAATTGGGCATTTGCATCTCAGTTTGGTTGCAGCGTGTTACGTAAGTCTAACGCATGAAAAAAGCTTGAAAAAAGCTTTTTCACAAGATGTTCACAGTGTGTACTTAATGTTCTGCTTTTAAATTGGAAACTGAACAATCACAAACCCGAAAATTGACTAAATATTGAGTCCCTTACGTTGGCTAAAACTGCCCAATGGCATTTACCATTGGTCATTGATATTAATTCGGAAGTTGTTCGAAGGATTCGGGATCTCGGTTACATGTTTCCAACTGCCAAGTGACCTCAAACGGTAATCAGCTGAATTTGCTTTTACATCAACTTCTGTCTGCTTCTAACTAAGCAATTCCCTAGAACTACCTGTGGTTAGCTTCTACAAAGCTTTGTATAGAACAAAAAGGAAGCTATGCTAAATTTGTTGTTTTTAGACTTCAAGGACCTTAATTACAAAACCTAGTTTGAATGTACTAAAATGGCATGTAAATCAATGGCTTTTTATTCAGGAAGGCGGTGATCTAGGTGTATGCATGTTTTTGATATCAGATGAAAGATAATAAAGAGCTTATTCGTATCAAATCAAAAATTTAAAAACGCAATTTTGTAGGTATGTATATGAAATTTGTAAATAATATTATAATGTTTTCGTTTTCAAAGCTAAAACTTATTTCCACTTTTAACTATACACTTTTATTTACTTTTAGATTAACAAACACTTTTATCTAAAACAAATCGTTCCACTATTACTCTTTACAATTTACAAGCAAAACACTTCCAAATTACAATTTCAAAAACACTTATTCTTATCACTGTCAAAATTAAACTGTCTCGATCTCCTTCTCCGACTTTGTTAAAGCTTACACGTACTTAAATTAAAGTTGTATGCATTACCTGCTTCAAACTTTTTCGTGGTTGTAAGAGAGTGAGAAAGTAAATAGGTTTTCGCTAGTTTATATACCTACAAACAACTACAAACGAGACAAAAAAAAAAACAATTATGTAATCACGTTGAGACAAAGAGATAGAGTCTTTCCTTAATTCCGAAGAAAGCTGTACCAATCAATTTATAAATTAACAAGTTTTTAGTATCTTGCTACCCAAAAGAAAATATTTATTTATAATATTTTATTGTTTCAAAATGAGTTTTTTTTTAATTTTAAAGTATTTTCCATATTTCTAGATATCACATACTTGTTATGAGAAAGCCCGATCTGCGAATTAGTTGTGAAAATAGGTATTTCGTGATATTGGAGCAAATTTAACCAATAAATGCAAAAATAGAATAGATTCACGAGAGCGAATTTCGAGTTGAGTATTAAATAAATTAGAAATAACGTTATGGGGGATAGGCGGTGGCAAATCTGAAGATTCTCGCATATGATTAGGATACCCTTATCTGCCTATTTATATCAAAAACTGTGTGATCTTCATTGTCGCTGTCATCTTCGATGGCCATAGGAAGTGGGGTCAGTTCTTGAGTGCTACGGTCTCCATGAACACCATATTTTCTTTCAGCTCGCGATAGCCGCATTCTAAAAACAAATATATTTCTGGATAAATAAAAACAAATAAAAGCTAAATATTTTGATGTACCTGTTAATCTTAAGTAATATGAACACAATTCCTGCAACACTCAGGCCAATGAAGAAATAAAATCCCATTTTGAAAGATTCCGGAATGTCTACTTCATTTGGATATGGCTGGAAGAATACTTTTGCCTCAGATTGTTCTCTATGAAGTTTTGCTTTAGTATTATTCTTGGAATTTGTAGGTTCAGCACTATTATTAATTGAATTTAATGACGAGTTATTGGTTTGGTTCATGGAAGCTATTCTCAGGGTTTTTTCAGAAGTTGTTTCATTCTGTTCCAAGCAATCAGCCGAATGTAATGCGACATATATAAAGATAAGTATTACAAATCTGAAATGAGGCATTTCTTTTGAGTCCAATATCGTTTTGTTTGAATGAGAATTGATTTGTTTTTACTTAATAATTAATGCAATTGCAACATACAAGTTAGAAAAAAATGCATTTGATGTGCTTGTGATAAGAAAAATTCAATTGGATTTGATTGTCATAACAAGAGCGAAGTGAACGCTGACTGAGAAAATATAAATACAGAAATGTTATTTAAGAGGGTTCACATGGACGAGCATGATTGGAGTATGGCTTGACAACGTACTATGTTCGTCCGCGACAGTGCGACACGACAGTGCTACACGACGACGCCAAAATATATTTACACAGCATCATATGAGAGAGGCGTTGTCGTGTCGCACTGTCTTGTCACGCTGTCGCACTTTGGTTTGGGCAAGCGACAGTGCGTCACGAGATGTGCGACACGATTTTTATATGAAAAACGTTTTGCGCTTAATCGCATTTGGTGTGGGTACTCTCATATGACGCTGGGTAAATAAATTTTGGCACTGTCGTGTTGCACTGTCGTGTCGCACGGTCGCGCTTTGGTTTGGGCAAGCCTTTAATCTCCAAAACATTTACTTTTCCTACCTAAGTGCGACACGCCAACACCAAGGTACCCACACCAAATGAGATAAACTCAAAATGTTTTTCATATAAAAATCGTGTCGTGACGTGTCGTGACGCACTGTCCCACTTTGGTTTGGGCAAGCCTTTATTCGAAGTAAAAATGTAAACGAGCCAAACAGAATGCATCGCTTGTCGCTTGAGCTACGATCTCAGAGCCCTTTGTGGGTGAGACACGCATTCAAAATCGAGGTCGATCTGGCCAGCCTGACAGTTGGGTCTTTCGGTAAGCTTGTCAATGTGAACCCCCCTATTAACACAACTAACAAGAAATTCGGAATCATGGGTTCCGAACTCAGAGTCCGAAGATTTTGAAGTTTGCGTTTGACATTTCAACCCGTTGGCAGCAAAATTCAAGCTAGTTTCACAACTTTTGCCTAAGATTTCTATATTTTGCAAATTTAAAAAATTAAAAATTAAAAGTATAAAGGTAATCACTAGTGTTCTAATGAAATTAATTTAACGTTTGTAAAAATAGGGTAACATATTAAATACATAAATAATTTAAAGATTCCTATAAGCCCATCACCCCCAAATTGTGTAGATGTGTCTCCTTTATAGGGACTTCATATAAATAATTAAAAAATAGTATTAAATCATTTTATATTTTTACATGTTTCTTCAGCTATTTCATTTAGCAATGTCTAATTCAAACGGAGAATTCTTAGAGGTATAACAGCATAAAGCCTTTAATTTTATTTGAAGCTTTATATTCTTTTGATTTAGCTTTTTTTATGTTCCACTGCTCTGCCTGCAAATTTATATTATTAAATTTTCCTTTAACACGCTGATTTCTTTTTTTTTTCTTTAATTTTTTTTGTATGCTAAGTTTAATTAATTTTGCTTGCATATTCAACAGAAAACATCACCATCTATTAAGGACGAAGGTAAAACCGCACAGCAAATCAAGCGTAAACGCAATCGCAACCGAAAGAAGAATGCAAAAGTAGAGAACTTGGTATCAAAGACGTTCCAAGCTAAATTGATTGCCAATTCTTTATTGTCTCAAAGCAATATCGAAATTCCAAGTCCTGCTAAACCTGAGGTTAGCAAGGACATTGCAATTGAAACGTCTAAGCCAGAACTACTATTAGACCAGCATTTATCGGCAAATAGCAGTCCTAAAAAAAAATCAGATTCAAAAACTCCTTCACCTATCAAAACAGCTCAAATAAATACGAAACCAATAGAATCCAATACTACTATGCTTCAAAACCCAGTCAGCGAGAAGACCAGGGAGGAGATCAAAGCCGAAAGAGAAGCAAAGAAGTTGGCAAAACAACAAGCTAAGAAAAAAGACAAAAATACTCTAAAATCCGATGAAGGAACTCCTTCAACAATTGAAAATGCTGCAGGCAAAATGGCTCAAACCACAAACATCGCACAGATTTCAGAGCCTAATGCTCAAGCAAAGGAAACAACTAACACCACTCCAATAGAAATTAAGACATTAGAGACAAAAATAGCTTCTCTCAATATGTCAAAAACTGATAATAAAACTACCCAGCTATCTAAAGAGGTAAACATATTTCTTTATAGTAAAACGTTTACGCATTAACATTACATTTTCAGGCAAAGCCAGCTTTGACAAAAGCTGAACGGCGGGCCGTTCAAGAAGCTCAGCGAGCTGCCAAAGCAGCTGCAGCAACGAAAACAACGTCAAAGCCAGCAATCACCGCAAAACCAACCAATGAAAGGAAGCCTGCCAACGCACAACCAAAAGAGAATTCGTCTCCCCGTGCAGAAAAACAGGCGCTGAAAATATCAAAAGAATGCAAAGTGAAACTCTTCAATCATTTGGAGAGTTGTCGGAAAGATTCCAACCTATTTGCCAACAATTTGAATATTCATCCAATCATAGTGAGATTAGGTGAGCAATATGCCAAGAGGACCATTGTCGGTTCAAATGCTAGGTGTATATCTTTTTTGAGTGCACTAAAAAAGGTCAGTTAATAACAGGACTTGTTGGAAAAAAAAAACATTAATATGGATATTTTCAATTTCAAGGTTATTCAAGACTACGAAACGCCAGCGAAAAAGGAATTCGCACGAAGTTTAGAAGCAACTATCAAAAATTGTGTTGATCATTTGCATAAATGCCGACCTCTGGCAGTATCTGTTTGGAATGCTTATAAGCATATAAAACATGTATTGACACAATTATCTGTCGACCAACCAGAATCTGAAGTAAGTTGAATTAATAACGAAAATAATAACGACCTGTAAATGCTTGCAAGGTTGTCTTTATACTCCGCCCCTATGATCGGTTACATGTAGACACATTCTGCACTTATCTGAGAACATAACTTGCCTCACTTGGGCAACTTCCCAAGCGTAATGAGCAAATTTCAGTAGATTCTGAAGGTGTTTTACGGTGTTCATGTTGATCCATTGGCAGGACGTTTTTGGGTAAGGCCCGGTTCTTTGTACTCCTTGTACTTACCGATCTGAGCTGTTGAACTCAATTCCAGTCAAATGTAGTTTCGGATAAAAGTCATGGCGAAAAATCTTTTATATCCTTAAGAAGATATTTGAGACAAAGGACCTTGGCTCATTGCTTGTTGTTAATAATTTGACAACGTGAGTAAATTCTACAGTCCATTTATATCATATGGGCGAGTGGATCAATATTCCCTACTCGTGGCTTATTTAAAAAGGAAAATTTGTTATTTTCGTAGTAATGGCATGATAGCGCTAAAACTATTCGATGGATTTTTATGTTTTACTCAATTTAATTTCAAGCTTTAAAACATTTACATATGTTTGAATTTTGCACTCATCGGTTTTATTTTTATTTTTGAATTAAGTGTGTCGTAGCTGCAATCAATGGCCTCTTCATTCCAGCCAGCTCGGGCTGCAATTTCCCAATTGAGGACATTGTGCCAAAAGAGGGCAGACCTAACGCAAGGTCAGTGCTCATTTGCTCTACCTTTCCCCTTGTTTTAAATGCATAATGCCAAGCTTCCTAAACGATAGGAATAGATAGGCTTTTACAGCCCAAAGAAACAGCGATATGCAAGTCATATCCTACCCTTGATTTTTAAGCTGATGCCGTTTGGGTTGTATTACGTAAAACGAAAATGAGCGAGCGCTATCATTTTGGCAATAGCCACCTCTATCACATAAACCCACTGGGTATTCCGAACTGTTTTTTTGAAAAGAAAATTGTATAAGTCTTTTGAAATATTTCGGTAGAATCTACTTCTATTTTTATTCTTCAACTTTATCATGATAAGACGTGTTTTTTTGACAAGACTACAAGACTTGGACATACCAGTAATGAGATTCTACTCATCGAGCATACTAAACTTTTCTTCGACCATATTTTCCAAATGAGCTGGTAAATGCTTTTTAGGTATTTTGCAACTTGTTTGAAATGTGATTGCCTGTCAACGATCGGCTCTAATTGCTTCTGTTCGATTTTAACCTCGGCAGTGATACCTTGACCTCATTTTGTTTATGTAATTGGAACTTTGGATTATATTTGATGAAATGCTAGCAAGATTTAAAACTTTTGCATGAATTGAAACGTTTTGATAAACTTTCTAATCGTTTGATGAAATGAAGGTATAAATAAATCACAAATTTTCCGTGAAAAATCCTTTAGAAATAAGTTAGGATAAATTTCCATAACTCATACAAGAAAAAAATATTTATGTGTTATATATATTGTTTTTAGCTGAAAGAACATCTTTGCCATTTTATCGATACATACAATGAGAACCAAATTGGAAAAGCTGCCCAAGCTATAAGTAGTTCAGTCCAAGACAAAATCTCAAATGGAGATGTAATACTAACATTCGGATGGTGGGTGATATTAAACATTTGTTGCTTTATAAATTTGTTTTAATAATTAATTCCATTTATTTTTATAGCTCTTCGCTGATTTACTTCATTTTTAAAGAAGCCCATGATCGAGAAGTAGACTTTCGTGTTATTGTCGTCGATTCTCGGCCCTTTTTAGAAGGTCAAGAA
This sequence comes from Meliscaeva auricollis, assembly GCA_948107695.1. Classification (NCBI taxonomy): domain Eukaryota; kingdom Metazoa; phylum Arthropoda; class Insecta; order Diptera; family Syrphidae; genus Meliscaeva; species Meliscaeva auricollis. Next base: position 95,531,805 of record OX403618.1, read on the forward strand.
CTCTTGCGCCGATTAACAGCTAGTGAAATACCTTGCACTTATGTTCTGATAAATGCCGTTGGCTTTGTGATGCCAGAAGTGACTAAAATATTGCTTGGTGCTCACGCGCTTCTATCTAATGGTTATGTAATGGCACGTACTGGTACAGCTCAGGTTGCTCTTGTAGCTCGATCATTCAATGTTCCCGTATTAGTTTGCTGCGAAACTCATAAATTTAGCGAACGATTTCAAACCGATGCGATTGTGTACAATGAGTTGGGTAATCCCGATGACCTCATAATGAGTAATAAGTGTCGATTGATGAATTGGGAGTCTCAAAATAAATTATGCCCGTTGAATTTGAACTATGACATAACTCCACCAGAACTAGTTACGGCGGTTGTTACGGAAGTTGCTATTTTACCGTGCACAAGCGTTCCTGTTATTTTACGAATCAAACCAACGGAAATTGGATATTAATGCGGAAGAGACAACATATTCTGCATTTAAAAAAATTGAGATAAGTTAAATCAATTGTTTTGTGATTTATTAATAAAATTCAAACACTTTCGAAAGCATAAAGATATTTTTATTTGTGGGTGAAATACGAAACCAGCTCTTAATATCATAAAAAATATATTCGTAATAATTGTGAACAAATATTGCCTTATCATGAATTCCATTCGTATCGTATATTTACTACGATTCCATCTCAATGAAATATCTCATACAAATTGCCATTACGAACGATTTCTTTAATTGATTTTTTGGGATTGGTAACAAATCAACGATACGAATTAAATTCATGATAAAAAATATAAATAACTTTTACGCGATGAATATTAATATTTCGAAAGACCAACAAAAAGTAGACTACTCAGCATTTTTTTATTGCGAATAAAATGAAAAAAAAGGTAGCTACTCAGTGTTGAGAAAACACGGCAATGTTAAAAAAAAAATATTTTTGAGATTCCATTCACATGATTTTATTTGAACAATTTTTTTATCAGAAATCATTCATTAATTTTACATCAAATGAAAACATTATCCAAACTTGTGCAACAAATTATTGCTTAATAAATAAACTTATACTATAAAATGTTTAACAAAAAAGCATATCTCAGTCAGAAAATTATATAAATACAAATTACAGTTTTTTTTTTTATTAACAATATTTCAAAAATATCGGCAATCAAATGCTTAATAGTAAATTGTCATTTATTTTAAACAAATTAGTGGAAATGCCTTCCTTCTTTTTATAAATAACACTTTTTCCTATATTTTATTAGGTAAATAAAGAATCCCAAAAAAAAACAATTATTATGTCTAGCGTATATTTAATTAATGAACTTTTACATAAATTTCTAAAGTTCTGTTTTTGTAAATAATAAATTATGGGCTAGTTTTTTGTACAAGACGAAAACAATTTCTACAAACTGGAACAGGGTTTCCGCTTTCTTGTCCTGGTAATGCTATAGATTTATCAATGCAGCGGGCGCAGAAAATATCACCACACTTCCAGCAGTGACTCTGATTAAATGAACCAGAGAATCATAATAATTTCATACACTTGATTGGCTTATAGTCAATTTACTAACCTTCTTACTGAATTGATCGAATGGCGTTGAACAGGAGCAAGCAGCTACGTTTCTTTGAGATTTCCAATCAAGAGCAACTGAATTTATTTCTTCGGAAAGCTTATTAGGATCAACCTCTTCATTCAGCTTAGATTGATGTATAAAATAAATATGAAACTTCCACAACATAGACGTTAAAACTTACCGAGAGATTAGCAAATGACATTTCTTCTGGTTTGAGAGGATGGTCATCATCAGCAGCCGAGAGTTCGCTCATTTTCTTATCGTAGTTAAATCTTAAAATACACAAAGTTAAAGAATTTGAAAAAACTAAACAGACCCGATTATTACTTATTATCATTCATTTCAGCGTTAGATGCATCTTTTGATTTTGTAGTGGCGTCTTGCAGCTTTCTAGCTGATTTTGAAATATAGTTTTTGAAGCTCGCGATTCTCTGGAAAACGTAACAAGAGTTTGTTTGAATAGTTTTCTCAAAACCCATACATGCGACATTTACCTTAGTTAAATGCTGAACATGGTCTTCTAACGAAGTGCAATGATCTTTGCTAACTAGCAACATATCATTCAATGGCTCGCGTGGATGCACTCCACTTTCAAATCGACTGTATATTCCTCGCCAGAATCTAAATAAACATAGTTATTTTATTTGCACTAAGACTACGGAGATTCGCTCACTTGATGCACTGAGGTGCTAAGTTGGCCTTTATGGTCTCATCAACATCAGGCTTGTATAGAGGATTTATGTATTCATTCAAATGATTTGCCATGAATCCCCAAAGAGAGAACGTTCTCTCAGAAAGTTTAAGATCTAAACGGTCTTTTTCACAGTTACCAATAAATGTTCCAAATTGACATGAATGCACATGGTCATGTAGAATAAGAAGGAAACGTTCGTTGAACTCAAAAGCATCATTTCTTTGGTTCATCAGCTGCCAAGTGCAATCGAGAAATTGTGTAAAAATAGGCGAGACTTCTTTAGCATCGGTTTGAACGTGACCACAACGCTCACTAAATTTGTGTCCGAATGCTAACCAATCTTTTTCAATCAGAGCCTGGCCATGAAATTAATTTAGGAATTTATGTTTTCATTGTATTTGAAATATGTAAACTCAATAATTTTGCTTACCTGAAAGCCTTTAATGGTTCTGTAGTAAGGATCCAGCATAAGGGCAGCGAGTGAACAAACTTGTGCTGTTCTATCCCAACCATCCGAGCAGTGGACAACAACAGAAACATTTTTGTCTACAGCATTTGCAATAAAACTAAAATATATCAAATTAATAGTTCACTTAGAAAAATAAATTTTAAATATTATATCTATATAATATAATCAATGTGTGTATTTAATGGATGTATGCATTATTATGCACAATGTATATTTCTATAAACTCCAAGACCTTCGACTAGATTTAGGTGCAGGGCAATTTTTGGTGTTGGTCCCGCGAATTTTGATCAAAATCTGTCCTTCAATTGGCCAACTGCCGGGTCTAATACATAAATAATGCAATATTAATTTGCATTAGAACAGCCAACATTGGAATGTCAAGCAGTGCCAACTGCATATTCTGCAATGAACATGCCGAGACAACTGATCATATACTCGGTAATTGTTGGACACTCATGCATCATCGGCACAAACATCTGGGAGGCTACCTGAGAATTTTCATCTTTCGACGTACTAAAATTACTCAAATTTCTTAAGGGAATTAATTTGGAGAGCGAGTTATAAAGGTAATCTCCTGCAACCCAGAAGAGGGTACGAGTCAATCACAGTATTCTCTGTGAAAAACTCAATTTATATTTTGGTTTCAGCAGGAGGTCTGTCCGTCTTATTGGAGACTACTTGACACACCGGAGTCAAAGAGTTAAGGTTTGTGACATTTCATCGGATTCAATTGAATTGGTTGCTGGCGTTCCTCAGGGTTCAATTTTAGGTCCTATTTTATTCTGCATGTTTATTAATGACCTTCCATTAACTTGTAAAAATGTTATGTTGCATCTCTATGCAGATGATGTCCAAATGTATCTATCTCGACCATTTAACTTGTTAGAGGACTTAACTTGCCGAATGAATGAAGATCTGGAAGAGATTTACAAATGGACTCTGTGTAATGGCTTAACGCTTAACCCAGCAAAATCCCAAATCATTGCCATCTCTAAACCGAAATTCGATACAACCAATCTTCCACCTGTGTTCGTATCTCGATTCCAAATTGAGCTTAAAAATGTTGTTACAAGCCTTGGTTTTAAAATTAATCGTTCCATTTCAGCAAGCGATCATATTAATACCTCTATTGGCCGCATCTACGGTGGTCTTCGAAAATTGAATATGTTTTCATACCTAACACCTACTGAAACCAAACTGAAAATCAGCAAATCATTGCTTCTGCCCATCATAGAGTATGCTTCAGTGGTTTACGCTTAGCTTGATTCTCGTTCTTTTCATAAATTGCTAGTTGCTTTTAATAATATAATTCGGTATATCTTTAGTCTGCGTAGGTTTGACCATGTCTCTCAATACCATCAACTAGTCCTTGGCTGTACTTTTGAACAGTTTATGGATACGAGATGTTGTATATTCTTGCACAAAATAATTCAAAGAAAAACGCCGCTATATCTATTTGAAAAGTTACAGTTTTCACAATCTGCCCGAACTCTGAATCTTATTACACCTTTATCCACTTATTTGAACTCTTCTAGACTATTTTATGTATATACCAGCAAACTCTGGAACTCCTTACCAGTAAATTTAAAACAAATAGTAGGAATCTTACAGTTTAAAAAAGCAATATTTAACTATTTTAATTCATTAAACATGCAAACAGTAAATTGAAAAAAATATATAATCTTAGTCTAATAAATTCTTCTTACCTAAAATTAAAATCATTTTGTAAATATTATCTAACTTTTTTATTTTTTTGTTTTTGTTAAAATAGTGTATGTACTATTATTTTTACTTATCTAAATTAACTTAACTTGTACTTGCAAGTCCTGTCTTAAGGTACTATAAAAGACTCAGTCTTATTTGTACACCAATATGAAATAAATTGAAATTGAAATTGAAATAGTCCTAAAGGTCGCAGTACAATTCCCGAACATTAATTCATTCATTTATCCTGAGCTGGAAGCAAACTGCTTAGAACGAACTACTTAAACAGACCATTGGACCACGGAGGTGAGTTTGACTGGCCCTTAACAAGTATTTTCAAACTGCTGAATTTTATGATTCGACGACAGAGTAGGGGAATTTGAGTGTAACCTTGGCGGTTCATACTGGGGTCCAAAGAAACGCAATAAGGGTTGAATCATTCTCTAAACTGGACTAAACTGGATCTCAAATCATGTAGTCTTCTTTCTTCGATTCCTAGGAACTAGCCCGTTAACTTGTTTGATTACAATTTGGTACGACAGCTATTTTTGTGTAGAATACAAAAATAATATAGAGCCTTTCAATTCTATGCAAGTTCATCATTCCTTGTGAATTTCCCGATACAAGTAAAAGGATTTAAGTTTCCGATCAAAGTAGTATTTGAAAAAAAAAACCATTAACAATTCTTTAGAAAAAAGATACTTAAGATGGTGTATTTCCCTGTAGAAACTCCTATGTTGTGTTGGTGGCAATGGTACTTGATTGCTATCTCGGAGATATAGGGTTTGAACCCCACCCTTGGCAGCAGTTTTATTTTCTTTATCCCACAGCTTTGACTGGTCGCCAAAAATGGGATTTTATGAGATGAACTATATCTTAACTAGGGCCGTGCAAGTCGACGTTAAAAGAACTCTTACATGCATATATAGTGAAATTATAATTATTATTATTAAAAAAAACTTTTACTCTATGTAGCCTTAACACGTGTTTTCAGAAAATAATTGAATTATTATTATTAACAATAACTCTTACTCTACTAGCCTTATCACGTGTTTCAGACTACAAAAAAAGATGACTTGAAATATTATAACAAGACAAAAATAAAACTTTATTAATATTATGAAAAGAAAGTTATTTGTGCTTGATTCTTTTCCATTTCATTTTGGCTCGTACTCTCGTTTTCTTTACCTAATACATGCAGATTTTGGAAAATTTCCAAATATCACACTTCACAATCGATTAAACAGCGATAAATTAATGCACTCACCTCGATGTATCTAAAATTGAGCGTATATGCTTCAGCCAACCCGACGACTCCAATGAACTCAAAAATCCACTCATAGTAGGTGATTTCTGTTCACACGTTTCAATCAATTTCTGTAAGCTCGTTCTCTGCACATGAATATTTTCGATTCCAAGAAAGTGAAATTTTATGTTTTCATAAAATGCCTCGTTTTCATATCCTTTGCCCGCAGCCCTATTTGCCATAGCATTTATCTAAGGAAAATGTATTATTATGAGACAAACCTAATGGATATTATTAGTGATAAAACTTACCCTGGGTCGGGTATCCACGACATACATATAATCAGTAGTTTGATTTGTTTTGCGTATAGCTTCGAGCATTTGTTCGTCTTCTAGACAGCGGGCGCTGAAACCCGAGAGCGGTTGACTGCATCGACAGATAGACGCCTTAATTGAAAAAAAATATGAAAAAATCAATTAAAATAAGGAAATGTGTTCACCCATAGATAAATAGACTTCGTTTAACTTGATGTATTTTCATGTTATCTTCAAGTTTTCCCATATTTATCAACTTTCTTAATTCTTTAAACAAACCTTATTTGAATGCAAATATGTTAAAGCTGGTAAACGGCCTTTTGACCGAAAACGTGAACTTCCCATCAACATGGCTGTTGTTGCTTCCACTGGAACATACACTTGCCTGGGGTAGGTGTCACATAACTCATAGTTTTGATTAAGTGAGCTAAGGGTCCATTTGTCGTTAGGAATTCGCATTCGCTTATACTCATTCTCTAGTTTAAAGAAATCCCATCCAGCTGCCTTGGGGAATTCATCTTTTGTCGGTGTATAGTTGAAGCAATACAGTTTGTTTATGGAAACTGTTAAAGGTATAAATTTCGTTTTTTATTCAGTTTATAAATATAATATTATTGAAAATGTGAGTTACCTGGCTGGTAAAGCTTCATTAAAGATGTATAGACATCATGACATTCTGAATCTTTCGGAATAACAAATGTAACTGAGAGAAATGTTTTGCATCGTATCAATAATGGTGACCCCGTCGTGCTCAGTGGAAGTTTTTCTACGTTAGCAATATGCATGTGAAGAACCTGCAAATTAAATAGGGAAATGCATATTTTGTACGTCATTCAATTCTGTAATAGAGAACCCATGTTCCTTCATATAAAAACTATAAATGCCCACATTAAGTATGCTTTTTTCCATGGTAAGGGCTGTCTGCATTATGAGATTAAAACAACGCCCTTCTATAACTACACAATAAAATACACCTCTTCGCTTATCTTTTAAATGACGTTTTTATTTCTTAAAAGTTTCTTCAATCTCAATTTATAAATATCCTAATTCTATTATTTATCCACGTGAATCACAAATTCGATTCACGCATTCTATTCCTTTCACTCTTCATTCTTATATCCATCGGGTGGTCTTCACTATCATTACTCCATTGGAACTGCGTACCGACTTTGGAAATCTTGTGTGGTATACATTAAAGTTTATCGAATATTAGGTTTTGCTTAACGATGGTGAAGGTTTCTTTTTTAAACCCGGGAACCACATAATAAAAATAAGGAATTTTAGTCAATTTAACTTGAAAAGTAATGCCAATTACCTTTATTTATTTTTTTGCACGCATAAGTTAATGTAATCACTACAAGGTTTAAAGTTATATAACATCAAATTGTAGGTAATAAATTTGCTACACTCATTGTTTGTAGGCATCAATTTCAGTTTACACACAAAACTTGGAATTTTAATGCCTTATTATAAACCTAGACTCATAAAAGTTATTTTAATATAAAATTTAGATATTTGCATCCAAGAAATATACAAATACTGTCATTACAAAATTAAGATTATCGAGACGAACACAAAGTATAACTGTCATCGAGAAGAGAGACCCAGCACCATCGACTGGTGCTGGGTCAGTTATTACTTCGAAGTAGTTTATCTGGGATCCACTATCAACTCGCTGAACAGCGACAGTGCAGAGATCAAAAATAAAGCCATCGTTCAGAGAACCAATGAGACCCTATAGGTCTGTTTCTTAAGTTTTTGTGTAAAGTTTGGGAAAAAGTTTGAACTCGAGCTTTTTGATGTTGTTGTTGTAAAGTGGTGCCTGAAATGAAAAGTAAAGAAACGCATTTGGGATATTTCTGGGTAAATGTCACCTTAATAAACTCGAGATACAAAGAGTGTGGTTCACTTAGGTTAGATGCACTGTGTGCAATATCTTATTTTTTTTCATTCGGCAAAACTGAATAAAGCCAATATAACTTTAAACGCACTCAAAAACACATTAGGGTACTTTATTATCAATAAATATTGCTGCTTACAATATCCATACCTTTTAGCATACTGCACCAGAGAAATATTAAAACTTCTATTGTATGTCCCTCTGAACGTTTAAAGTTATTTATGTTTTACGCAGTTATAATTCACATCTGCGCTGTTTATTTTTTTCTTAATTCTAAATCTTAAAAAAAAATATTAAATAAGATCTAAAGTTTGTATGCGTCCAACCAAGTGATCCGTAGTGTACTTATCAGAAGTAAGAAAAAAAAAAGATTCAATTACTCTCATATGCACTACTATTTTGGCGTCTATTAAAAGAACATTGAAATGTGTCCATTTATTTATTGTATTGTTTTATTTGTTTTCTTCGTTTTGATTTCTTTTTAATTTGAAACTCTATAGTCTATACAACTGAGACGTACTGAGAGAGAAATTAATTTCCCCTCTTTTGAAAATTTCTGCCCAAAGAATTTCTTGCGGCTGTGCTCCCGTGTGTTTTTTGAGCTTCGACAGTATTTGAGAGAATTTCATCCCCACTCTAAAAAAATTGACGGATTTCATATTTCAGCCCAAAAAGTTCTCAAACGGACCTAATGTTCGGGTAAATTCTTGCTGGAGGGGAAATGAAAAAATGTCAAAAGCTCTGGCATTTTTGTGCCAGATAAAAGCAAAAACACACGTTTTGGGTAGTTTTGGGACCCCGCGGACGGGTAAAGAAACAGATCTTATGTAAGAGCCTTATTATCTGAGCTTTGCTGAATGGGGCAGATGTATATACAATACATATACTACCTATTTCGGATGAAAACCGGTGGAAGATTATTCTATGGCAGAAACATAAATATCAATTTTTGTTTGGAAGTGGCAGTCTGAAAAATAATAATTATCGCGTCAGACTAGGGATTGGTTGTTGTAAAGCAAAAGTATTTCTCATTTTCTGCACCTATTTTTAGTTATATAGGTTATTTTTATTCATTGCACGCTTCTGCAATACCGAAAAACGGTCACCTAAAATTCAAAGCCGCTTTGGTTTCGCACGGTATTCATTCGTTATTCAGTGTCTTCCATTTACAATATACTTGTTTGCTGTTAATTCCAGAACGAACATCGTACACCGATGATAAGACCGAGAGTCTGAATGCATCTTAAGTTAGTATAATAAATCGGCTATAATATATGTATGTATGTCTGAATATTATTCAAACTAAAAACGGTTTCAAAATTCTGAAATAAAATCCATAACACTTTGAAGAAACGAATATTCAAGCTTACATTAATAAATGTGTCACAACACTGAAATACAAAAGAATATCCAAACAAAAATTTAACAAAAGAATTCATACTACAGCACAGTTTATTCTTAAGAGGTTTTTCATTGCAGGTTGATGAAAAAGTAACAGATGTGTGATGTGTCCTGCCTGAGGCTTAATTTAAAAAAAACATGTGCAACTGGGTAGCCTAGATATAGACACTTTAATGGAAAATGTTTAATTGGATTTTACAAAATTAAAGGCTTTGCTGAAAATACAATCTTATTCAAATAGTACATAAAGAGGTAGAATCTTATAAGACTGACTAGTTCTTGTATTTTGATTTCGATTTTCGCCAGTAATTTTTCTTGGCATGCAAAAAAAAAAAAAAACAAACAACTGTCAAATTATATGAAAATGTTACCAAAATAGCTATCACACCAGTAAAAAAAGTCACAAGAATTATGATAGTCAAATACGACAATCATCTTGCACAGACCGATTTTTTTGATATCAAAAATCATCTTACACGATTCCAGCTCTGAAAACTTTTCAAAAAAAAAAAAATATAAACTTAGTTCATCATATTCTACACAAACGCATTCTATTTATTTAAATATTGATTTACAACTCTGAATTCCCAATTCCAATAATGCTCTATATTATTTGCTTGTTTCTTAAGTAGGTACATTATGTTTATATATATGTACCTTTGAACAAGAAGTTCTTCTTATTCAAAGACGCATTGCTTATATTGGCCATCGATTTTTCTAAAAATTGAAGCGAAGAGATATTGTAAAGATGACAATGTTTTGTGTGGGGAGAATTTACGAGCATTTTGTATATACATACGTATAATATTAAGTAGGCCTACTTACCCTAAATAATAATGAATCAAATATGGAAAGCGTTGTTGTTTATCAAGTGGATGTTTTGTTTGGGAATAAGATAATCAAGTGAAACGAGTACTTATTTAACATTTCTTTTCTTTGAAAGGGACAATGGTTTTTAAATGCTTAGATGACTTATTATCTTGTTGGGATCTCATCTCGGGTAAATCCTTTGCAAAACGTTTAATGATGACAAATACTTAAAGGTTTAAGGTAATGTGAAAAAATCTGGTCACATAATACTGTCTTAAAATAATTGGATAACTTCAGCTCTTTCCAAACAATTATATTATTTCAAGTGACTCATTTAAATATCTACATTACATTGGATTTTAATATTTTAAAAATGGATTTCCATAGTATACTGCTCTAGTTTGAAATGCTTGAGATATTTCTACAACTACATGAAAAAACTACCATTTCGCCGCGATATGACAAATTTTGTGGGTCCCAATAAATGCGTTATGAATGGAAATTTTTAGACAACAAAAATAAAATAAGTCAAATAGGTTATTAAATGGTGTTCGAAAATTTCTGTAATAATATATAAAATTAAAGATATAAATCGAAAAGTTGTGTAGATTCATCTCAAATCCTATGAAATTTTTTAAAATTTCAGAAAAGTTCAATGAATCAAAAATCGTTAGAATTCGGTGCGAACAAGTTTCTCAATTCTGCGAGCTTATGATCGGAGCTTCCATCTCTTTTATTTTGGATAATTACTTTTAGGAAATTCTACATGTGTGAATCATTTAATTGAAAACTAGATTTAGTGAGTAACTAAAGCCCAAGAGAGGGCATTGTCTCGATAATAAGATTTTCAAGAGTCTATTTTGAGTTTCTCTTATGGGAAATACAATGATTGCGAAATCGAAAGCAAAATTGATATCACATACAGGGTTCACACTTTGACTGCTAGGTGCGGTGGTACCAAGTGTCAATTGCAAAACAAGCAACTATTTTGTTTTTGTTACTTCCTAGTCTGTCAAAATGCAAACAGCCGTTTTGGGATCTTTCCCTTATTTCCATTACTGTGCTAAATATATTTTATTCTACTAACACACACATTTTTATTCCTAATTTTACTCTTCCGAATAAAAATAGCTATGCCAGCGCACCAGTTTAATTAAAATCGTCAGAGCCGTTTTCGAGAAAAATCCAATAACTCGAAACCGTTATATGGAAGGTATTCGTTCTAATCGTGATATTCAAAAACAAAACAAAAACAACCTTGGAAATTACAAAAAAGTAATCTGTCCAAATTTCATGCAAATCGGTCAACCTGTAAAGCCTGTGGCTCTGAACAGATGGACGCAGAGTCGAACAGACAAACAGACGCACAGACCGAAGGACGGCATGACGAAAACTACTTTTTTGGAATTCCATCCATCATCGTAATGTTGGTTTTGCTTAAAACATGGTTGTTTTTTTTTTTTTTGACAGAAAACCAATACTTGCGCTATAAAGCAAGTAAAAATAACTCATGTCTATTGACCTATCAAATAACATAGGTCTCGTTTGTGGTGGGCATTTAGACCAATTTTGACCATTCGCCTTTAATTATATCAAACATTTTCTGGGATCCTCAGAAAAACTGCACATTTTGGGAAAATGAAGCTTCTCACCTAAACGGGGAAAAATAGACTAAATTTTTTGCATAATGGTGAACATAAGAGCAGTTTTTGTTTTAGTATTGAAAGATACCAAGTTCACGGTCAACAATTACTGAAAATTTAAGAGCTTAAATTTAGACAACCTTGGATGTAACCAACTTTTAAATAGGCAATCCTATACTTTTGGTAAGGGAATTGAACACCTTTCCATTTATATATCATATGGGGTATGTTTTCTTCACATACCCACATATTAAGGCCTGGCATCCTCCTAATAGATAAACCGCCAGCGTAAGAACAAGTGTTTTTACATTTAAAATAACAATAATATAAATTAACATACCCATGTTTCTTTGTTTGTATCCGGCTCAACAAATATTAAGTGAGTTGCAGTCAAATAAAGGGTTCCGATAATCGGGTTTTTTGAGTTGTATCGATCAATCATACGTACATTCTCCACCTGTAATTAAATAAAATTAATGAATATAAAAGAGTAAGTTTGAAGGAAAATATAAAAAATTTAACAAAGTAGTTTTGATACAATAACAAAAGTAAATCGGAAGCCCACACAAAACTCATCTCCCCAAAACTTAAAACATCATCTGAAAAAACAGGACAAAGGTGACATTAATTTTAATTACACAAAAAAGAACCTTTTCGCCTAGAACCAAACAAAAAACCTAATGTTCATTTGAAATTCGAGTACAATGCATTGTGTAGCACCCTGCTGAAACAAAGAAAACTAAATCTCTTTGCAACAAAAATGTAGAAACATTTTTTAAAGTTAATAGCAACATGTACATTGTACATATGTATGTATTCTACACTAGTGTAAAAATGGAATTATCAAAAAGAAATTTGATTTTTTTGTGATTTTCTAACGAGAATATTTGAAAAATGAGAGCGATTGGAACATTCTGATATTAGATTCGAGTTAACAATATCGAAAACCTTTAGAGAAGTATAGTTTTCTTTCGGCAACAAGAAACTTTGTATAAAATGGAAAATACATTAATACATTGATTAATTTTGTATTAAAGTACTGAAATACGATGCCGGTCACTTGAATAAATCCAGTGCTTTGTAAAAACTTTAATTGGTTTTTCTTTGGACATAGAGTGGCAGGCAACACATGTTTAAAACCAACCACACTTTTAAAACAGAATACCTATTTAGCTATTTTCTTCAGAAACTCAGACCTCTAGCAAATATCACCCTTTTTTTTTAATAACTATGAACAGTTTTTAGATGCAGATATGTCATTTGATTCCATTTGAAAAGATACATTATTCAGAGAAAAAAATAAATAAAAATCATTGGCGTTTTAAGAAAAAACAAGTACAATTCTTAAAAATCTATTTGAAACAAATAATTTGGTTCCCCATTTTAAGGAACTTGTTAAGCTATGTACAGTGGGGTGCACAAATGAGTACATGTTTGTACTTCGTGTAGTTATTGCTGCAGCAGAATCGAGATAACAAAAGAAATTCAAAAAAATTTGCGTCCCTTATTTCATGTTCAATTCTTAACAAAATGAATTGTAATAAACAACGCAAAACAACTTATTCTAGGAAAACAAAAATAAAGGTTTAAAACAACTCGCATGTACTCAATTTTGCACCTTACAAAGGTTCTTCTTAATACTTCGTCTATTGGATCTTACTACGTAATACACTTTTTACACGTTTTGGCATACTTTCCACCAAAATTTTCTATAATTTCTTTTGGAATACTCTGCTATTCTTGAGTGTACCTACTCGCTGCCAAAGCTGGTTCAGATTCGTTGGGGTTGATCTGTATTGTCCCAACCGTATTTTAACTATTGACCACAAATTCTCAACGTGATTGAGGTCAGGACTTTATACTTGCCAATGTATTACCTTAAAATTTTTTTGGGTAAACCATTCCTTCACGATTTTGAACATGTGCTTTGGGTCTTCGTCCTGTTGAAGTATTACTTAGTCAAAATAGGGGCTACTATTGACAAAATTGGGAATTGAGTCTGCAAAATGTGTAAACAATCTTCTTTCCTCATAATTACATTTATTTGCTCCAATATGGGATCAAGCAATCCCATTCCCGACGTCCTGCCGAGACCATCCAAAGACTGCATGCCTAAAAAACAGTAAAGCACGGTGGGGGAGCGTCATGGTAAAGGGTTTCTTTGCATGGTGCTACATTGTACCACTACAAAAAATAGATGGAATTATGAGGAAAGAAGATTATTTACATATTTTGCATACTCAGACTCAGACTAAAAGGGGTTCTAGAGTGTTACCGTCAAGAACGATTATAAAAAAAACTTATCTTTAAAAAGCTTTCTAGAAAATGATATGATTTTTTTACCTCTTTGAATTTCTTCTTTAGAAAACCACTCAAAAGAATTAATTCCTAGGTTAAAAAAAAGCTATAGAAGGTTTGAGCTGTAGGTCGAGGTATCAAAAATGTATCTTTTTTCTCCTGTAAATATTTTTTTTTATTGTGAAAGATGTGGCTTCCTTTAATCTATGTGAATCTGGTTTCAGAAAAATTCTAGCACGCACAGTTTTTGTTTTAATAATTTTTATAAAATATCAGTTATTTGTAGAAAATAATTCCTTTTCGATTCAATTGACTTTTAGTCCAAAAATTAAACTGTTGTTCCTATTTAGCTCAAATTTGGACGACTCATTCCACATAAGATTCATTAATGTTAACTCACATTTCAAAATACTGATTGAAAAAATCCTGCAGCTATTAGTAAATCCCACATGGAAAACAAATATCTTATTTGGAAGATATTTAAAATTTCAATATCCTTGGTATATAAGAAGTCAAGGATGCAAAGAAAACATTAATAAAGGCTTAAAAAAAAACTAATAAAACGAATAAAATACATAAAATGTATTTTTTGATTTAAAAGGCAAACACCTTCTAGACTCTTGTACTATTAACAAAAATTAAATAAAACTATCTTACTTTGAACCAGTATAATACAATTGTATTATTTAATATTTTTTTTATATATTTGAAATTCAATTAAAATAGTTTTATTGACAAAATACATTTAAACAAATTTATACTTTTATTGTAATTTTAAACAGGCGCTATTTATCTATTTAAAAATATATAGTTTTGTCGGCCTCAGGTGCAAACATCGTAACTGCCGAATTAATAATTTTAAATTTCAAAACGAAAATGTTTTATGTTTAACTTTTCTTGGTTTGTTTTTGCACTTATGTTTTAGAATAAATTATGTTAAATATAAAAACATTGCTACAAGTATACTTTTCGGATGGTTTTTGATGTGCTAAACTCAAATCCGTTAGAAAATTACAAAACAAATAAAATATCTCAAAAACGAGAGCTAATAGAATTTTTTTTAAATTCGGATTTAAGTTCAGTATATCAAAAGCCAATAGAATAGTATACCTTTATTAATTATTTATAATCTAATATGCTAACTTAAACTTGAAATATCTCGAACAAGAAAAAAGATATTTAAAAAAATTTGAGAAAAAAAACTAGTTTTTTCATAAGCCGTAACAAATTTAGTTGAAAACGATTACCTAACGCAAAAACATTACTACGAAAACAGCGAAAAAGCGTTTTTTGTGGTTTTCTAAAGGGAACATCTAAAAAAAAAAACCTGACGTGCAAGAACAATTCTGTCTTTGGGTTCGGATTCAGTAAACCAAAGAGTAAATTATATTTTTATTTAGAGGATGATTTCTTTGTAGACCAGTGATCTCCATGTCGTTTCTACTTAAAAGCCAAGAAATCATTATCTAGACTTGATTTTTTTTTTATATCACAAGTCGCAAATAAGGAATAAATCCTTCGGTAATTTGTGTCTGCAACACAAGTAAACTCAACAAAAATATGCGAAACCCTAGATATATCATTGTCAATTAATTAAAAATCTTCTATGACGTCACTCACAATTTCAGCGAGTCATCATGAGAAAAGAACTGTATACATATTTGGTTTTTGCATAATAGAATTATTCCGACCTGTGATATAGAATTGAAAAGTCTTATTTTGAATTACTTTATTTTTTTTTGAAAGCAATAAATGATACCATAAAAAATCGATATCAAATCATTACAAATTACATTTGCTGTTTTTTGGCTCACTAGGTAGATACACATGTAGGAAATGTTTGTGGAAAAATACATAAAACCTCATGTGTGGGTAGGTCAAGTATGTAGCACATAGAAAAATGATTATTATTTTTACTAAAATACAAAAAGGCTCAAATCAATCAACTCTATTCAACACTTAAATAATACATTCGACCGTTGTATGAATGGGATACTGATAATATATTGCAACCGCCAAAAATAACATGTAACGCACCTTTTTGATTACATTATCTCCATTGTAGTATATGGGAGTCTCTTGAAATTCTTCCTCTATCCACGAAACAACTTTTTCCGAAACAAAAGGAGGAACGGGAACTCCCCATAGACGTTTATTTACATCAGGTTCATCTGTTTCTGGTGATATATTATCAAAACTTAAACGTAGTGCCGATGTTGGTGATAATTGACGTTCAATTTCGTTAAACTTATTCATGAATTTCGTAAAATCCATAACTTGGATGAATCTGTTAAACTAAACAGGCTTCTGCTTGTGCAGATGGTTTTCGTATTGCAATAAAAATAATTTCGTTTTTTTTTTGTGTGTTTTTTGAATCCGAAAAATAATTTGCCGAAATATTTGCGCCCGTCAATAATCTTAACAACTCTAAAGGATAACTGAATAGAAAATCGTTGATACAAAAATTTTCGCTGTAGAGGCAATAAAAGTTTCTCCTTTTTGGCGCAACCGTAGACATTACTTTGCAGTTTGGGGAGAAAACCTCTTGAGTACATTAATATTAAGATAAAACTGCACAATGTTTGGATGCAATAGAAGGCAGTTGAACAAACTAAGAACTAACCAAAATATATCTTAAACATAAATCACTGATGAATAATGATATAATAGATACATAAAATAAAATTAAAAGTTATATGCTTTAAATAATAAAGTTTTTTTTCACTCTTCGTTTGAAAATAGAATGATTTAGTTTTAATGAGTAAATATCATGCGCATAAGACATTTTGTGAGTTACCCTTTGTGAAAGGTAAATGTTTGACCTGATCTTTAAAGTATTTGCATGTTTTATATGAAAGAGTTTGCAAGTTTCTTGCCCTTGAAAAGAGGAAATGAAAGCCGTTGTAATGCTTTTAAAATAACATGGGCAATTAGCCTACTTTCTAATGTTTTTCATTACAAACAATGTAAGATGCAAGAGTGTTTTAAATGCATATTGTCTTCAGAAAAAAGAGGGGATGCTATTTACTAAAATCAAAGGTGTTGTTAGTTTATGATTTTAAGATTGGAGAAGCTAATCTAAAATTAAGTTTCTTCACTAAAAGTAAAGAATTTTTTTATAGAAATATTGTTGAGGCTGATAAGATTTTTGAGATATTTGAGATCTTAGAAACTTGAACTGGTTCATTGACGTTTAGTTTTTATATTCCATACATTTTATAATTATCTTTGCAGGTGTCAAAAATGTGAGGAGTATATAAAGTCTCGCAAAAAATTAAGGATTCAGAATCAGAGTTAAATTAGCACCTAAAAAATTACTTCTAGGTGGCTTTTACTTTATTTTCAAGAAAGAAATATATCGAAATCGTATCGGAGTGTAATAATTCGTTTAAGATTCAATTCTATATATGGGTGGGAAAAACGCTATAAATCAGTCAAATGAGTCAAATTATATATCGTGAAAGATGTAGACGAGTCCGAAAAGTGCTTCATCATTTTGAAAATCTGGCTGTATACTGCGGTCATTACACCGATACTCTCAAACAGGGTGAATGTATGGTGGACTGCCTTAGAAAAAGCGACTAATCGCACCAAGCAAAGTGCAAAGTTCAGCGTGTATGTACATCATCGGGGCCCTCCACTTGACACCTTACGCTGTATTAGACATACTCCTCAACCTTACACCCCTCGATATACACAGAAAACAAATTAACACAGCTGTACGTCTAAAATTAATCTCTCAATGGACCAATAACTCTGCTGGCCACAATATTATTCTGAACTCGTTCGGAACATTTGCCAGTCTCCGACAACATCACTCTCTTATTATAGCTTTAAGTATTTTGAGAATGAAATAAAGTATAAAAAAAATATGCTGGGTGCCGGGACACCGGGACATTCCGGGAAATTGCAAGGCCGATGAACTCGACAGAATTGAAACGAAAATGCCTATCTTGTCTGACAGGGCAAAATAGGTCTATGGGCGGGGCATGCCTATATATTTGCCCTGTCTACTAATAGGTAAACTTACTTACACTGAAGCCAATTGCTATGGAAGCATCGAATTCAAGATGGATTATTTCTACTACTTGTAGGTATAGCAACCAAACAAACTAGGCCTAAACTAGATTTGAAACGTTCAAAGTGCTCCGTTATAGGTGTCATAACAGAACACTCTCTCATAGGCAGACACGCACGGCTCGGGGTACTATCAAACGATTTCTACATATATGTTACTTGGATGAGGAAGAAGAAAAAACAATCTCACTTTCTTTGTATATGCCTTTCTCTGCCTCATAGACACAAACTTCACTTAGGAGAATAATTCTATAATGTCGCAGGCTTTAGGCAGGAGAGAGAACAGACATCGCCCTTTTTGTTTTTCAAAAATATTTTGATAACTAATCGTGTTACGGAAAAATCATCTTTTAGGAAAAAACATCACATTTAATCTCCCTTTAACTTGAATCTTAAAGTTACGAGATTTGAGAAAGCCTAGCGCGCCTCATAAGTTATTTACCTAAGAAAAAACAATGACCCTATAATAAGATTTACGAAGCAAAAAAAAAGTTGTGTGTACTCATGTACGCGCGCCAGAAGTTATACTTCCCATCATTATTTATTTTTATATATTTACACAATTTAAATAAAAAAAATGTTTTAATTTTTTTATTTTTACTGAGATTTTAATCTTTCTATTGATACCTCAACTTAAGAAATTGGTTAAGTTTTACTAATGTCAAAAGCTATTTTGTTTAAGTGAAAGGGATATTTTTCGAATTTATACTATTTTTGATATTACTGAATGGTATTGCCAAGCTTGTGATCGTCTTATTGAAACAAATTGTATATCAAAATAATTGTTGACATTTTATAAGAAAATTTAGATTATTGAAGCAGATATAATCAAATGTTATGAATGGTACAGTTGGTCAAAGGAGCATAATAAGTGCATTTTGCTCGATGTTTTTTCTGTAATATATCATTTACAGTCTTTGTTTTGAATTTAATCAATCAACTTTGTATGGCAGTGTTTAAGAGAGCAGTCACATCTTGAAATTGAGCTAAAATTGTATTCAAAATTATCAAATTTTTCATTAAATTTTGTAATTTTAACGCACCTTTGTGGGACTGTTTATAAAAATAATTACCCAATACTTTTATGGAAAATTATAGACCAATATTTTATCTAATGGAATCTGTTCAATATGTTAAAATCTTGCAAGTAAAACTTAAGTTACAAATTTTAATATCCAATGAAATTAACTTTTTATGTAATTTTTTTTTTTTATTTTTCTCTCTAAGATCTGTAAATATGCATTTTTATGCTTAAAAATATTTATGGCCTATCAAGAACACTTGAACAAACAATATTGTAGTACATCATTTTATAAAATTCAAACAAATTTCATACCATATTGCAAAAAGAATAGGAAAACAAAAATTGATTTTGCTCTTAATCACCTTTTACTCATTATTTTTATATGTAACTGTAACAAAAAATTACACCATATTGTAGCCTAATATTTCATCTAAATTTAGACACCTCAATCTTTAAAATAGACAAGAAACAACAGCATTACAAATTTTATAAGCGAACCATCTCGAATCCATTTGTGAGCCAACGGTACCGTTCTCCACTGGTGGCTGGTCGTGTCCGACGACCAAAACAAACAATTTTGATAAATTTTGTTGAATTTCGGATAAAACTCTTTTCAAGTTTGTGAAGCTTTTATAGCATGTACTGTTATGTGTGATATATCAAATTAAAGGAAAACTCATAAAAAAAGTGATGATGAATGACCAAGATTCTTTTAAAGCCCGGCCACTAGACTTTCTGTCGGCCAGTAGTTTGGTCTGCTACTTAATCAGTATGAATTAAAGTGTATACAGGTTTCTATCGGCCGATATTTCTCATACAAATTTAGTAGTATGCGGAGCTCTAACTAATCATTTAACCGTTTTAAAAATATTTAATCATGAGAAGGTACACATGTATTTAATATGGTTTAAAAATTCTTTTAAGATTATAATAAATAAATCAGAATCTATACCTATGTATGAATGCCTAGAATGTTCAAGGTTAAATCTTGAACAATGGACATGCTAAATTAAACTCTTCTTTTAGATGTGTATTCAACGAATAACTGATTTAGGTAAGTTAAACCATACTTACAAACAAAAATCCAACGCTTAACTTTAAAAAATAGAACATTATGCTGATAAGAATCTGTTTTGTTAAATTATTGTTTAGAATTTAGACAATATGTTTGTTTTCGTTTTTTTGTATGCATCAGTTGTTATTGTTAACATTTTTAAAATACTAATGAATGAAGCACTTATATAATTGTACCTATGTATCATTGTTTTAAAAATCATGATTTTGAGTTAATTTATTACAATTATTCAAAGAAAAACGCTTTACCTTTGCCAGTTTAATGTCATCCATATTTTTTCGAGACTGTAACCACTTTAATTGAATACACGGAATTGATTAAACTATTATACTCGATTGAATTTACTTCTGTTTATTTGGTTTAAAAGTTCAGTATTTCTTGATACAAGCCAGCCCAAAAACTTTTTATTTAACTTTTGTTGAAAAAAAACTTAAAAACTTTTTCCTGTATTGACCGATGTCAGCAAGACAGTCGAAAGAAAACAAAAAAAGTTGATGTTTTTTTTTGCTTGGCAGTGACAGTAGTGGCGAGAGGCTATGAATGATTACAATGGCAGCGTTCACATAAAAATCTAAAGCTATCCAGATACCTTTCTGTTGCTGTAATCCTATGTTAACTAGCAGCTGAAGGTATCTTGGATAGGCTATCCTACACGAATGTGAATGCAACCAATGACTACGTTCGCTGAAAAATTAATGGGAAGGCTACATTTATTTTAAATTTAATTTCTGCAAATAAGAGGCTGCAAGTATAGCCTCATATATAACTTGTCAAATTTCTATTTGTGTATTGACGTGACGTAGGCGGCACGCTACTTGCAAGTCAACTTGCTTGCAAGTACAAATTTCATAACGATGTTGATTTTGTATTTGAATAGTTTATAGAAGCTGTCAAGTTAGTTGTGCCAGTCCAGTTGCCAGTCTACTGGCTTCAAAAGCTGCATGCCAGCTGACTTGCAAGTAGCGAAAGTCTAAATTTTTAAGTTAAAAATGTTTCAATGTATGACAACTTGCATACCAGAACTAGCACGTCAGGCCTCGGGGCTTACAACTTAGGTTTTGCTTCCAATAAAATTGTTTGTATTCTTCACCGCAAAAAAGCGGCGCTGGTAAGCAAAAAGGTTTTCACTTTTTGACAGAAGTCATACTGAATTACAGCCGTGAATACGCTGTATTCCTCTTCGTACAGTGTTGGATGAACTAAACGTCAGTTATAAATCGGCTTAGCGCTAAATATCCATTGGAATTTAATATGGCGACGAGCCGTGCACTTTGCTGCTGCTGTGAATTAAAATATATTTTTTAGAACTTGTCGCATTCCTGAGTGTGTTGTTACCAAAAATTGTGTGACGTTTGTTAAACTTGTAATAGCTTCACTTTTTTCTTTTGGAAAGAATGAAAATCTTTTCAAATTAATTATTAATTTAATAAAGTGAAAATATTCATTTGCTCTTTGTGGATTCGGTTTCTGGCTTTTACAAAAAAACATTTAACGATGAGGCTGGGAATTTAATGTGAAAACAAGTACACTTAATAATAAAAAAAAAAATAATCGTAAAAGTCGCAGATATTTTCTTTTTGCAAATTGTTGCAAACTTGCTAAAAAAAATACATTTTCCAATTATTTTAAAATTGTCTAAAGAGGAAAATACATTAAGATTTATAATTATTAAAGCTCTTTGGTCTCTATTAGGTTTCTGTCTAAGTTATTACCGAAAGAGTTGTATAATTTATCGCGCGACCTTAAAAAAATATTAAGCAAGAATTTAAGGTGTTCGTTGTCATTCCATTGGATTACCATCGCTGGCCACAAGTCATTTATACACCTATACTACATATCAATTAACTCATAATTTTGTTAACTGCGATATTAATCAATCGTATCAAAACTTTTACTAAAACAAAAAAACATCTCTGGAGAGTGCCTCTGCAAACCTAAAAAGATTAAAAAAATTGATTTTTATACTAGAACACAATAATCCTCTAAAGTTTTCGTTTAACTTTCTTCTTGTTGAGGCATCGAAAATAGGGCAAGTTGCAAGAAAATAAAATCTATTTAACAGCGCCTTAAAAGAAAAAATAATCAGGTAGGTACTTAAGATTTTACATATTATATATTTATGAGAAGAAAAGACAAATTACGTACTTAAATAATGAGCTGATTTTAATAATAAAATATAGTATCCGAATTGAAGAGATAATCAGATACTGCATAATTTGAATAAATAAGTGGAGCAACATGGAATCTATGGAATATGAAATGGCAAGGAATATGACTCTGTTGTTCTTTTTAGAAAGACTTTTGGACAAAGGAGAACCACGCACTGTCCACGACCTCAGTTGTCAATTCGGAGCAAAGGAATTTACAAAGGAAATGCGTCAGATAGCAGGTGGAAGTCAGTCAGGTTAGTTAAATAAATTAAAAAGTTTAAATTTTTTTCGAATATTGTTGACTTTATAAAGAATTGCGTTTATTTTTGGTGTTTGATTTCATATTTGAAAAACATAAAATCAGTTGGAATACGATTATAAATTATGACCAAGAACCAAAATAATTTGTTGTGAAATCTCTTAGTTTAATTGATAAAAGTCATTGAAGGGTTTTGTCTAAATAAGTACCTACACTGCTGCTTACATAAAATCACCAGAATAATAGACCCATTCTAATATAGGGATATTTTGAGCCAGTTATGCTTCCAAATCCTTTGTGTCAGGTATTTCAGCAGCAAATTACAAAATCATTCGTATAATCTGTTAAAACAGTGCTTTTCCACAAACAATATTTTTGTCTTAATCAATCACCTGATTCAAACCAGAATAAGATCTTTTGGGTTGTTAAAAAAACGCACTTTATATTCTTTTTTTCAGCTTAAAGGAATGAGTAGGTGATTTGATTGTGTCAATGCTCCGAACTAGTAATGCAAAATAACAGTTAGGTACTTGTCAAATTTTTAATCGATAGAATAAGAACGTAAAAATCCGGTTAGTGTTTCGCTGCTAAAATCTTGCATTAAAGTTTTATTTTGCTTAATTTTTGTTTTTGTTATAGGTTTTTAAACTTCTTAACTTTAATTTATATAACTTTTGTATTAGCTGTGCTCAACCAAGAAATAGTAAGATCTGAACAAGACAGATCAGAACAGCTTCGTGAGAAACGTCACAACAGAAAACAGTAATAAACACATTTGAGTCTCACGAATCTGTACCCAAAAGCAAGTAAAGAAAATCCTGTTCTAAACTGTTCCAGACAGCGTCATTGAAAAGCAAACTAGAACAGTGGAACAGAAAAACCCCATTAAACAGCAAAAAGTTGTACTTTTCTGTTCCGAAAAGTTTTGAACAACATCATTGAACACACTTATTATAAAATACTATAAGATGAACTACCAAAAATGTGGGAATGTTTAGAGCAGCAGTGTAGGTAATACTTTAAATCGAATGAAGTGCTATCGTTTCAAAAGGCCAAAACTGTTTTGTTTCAAAATATTTTGTATTCATTCCAAGACAAAATATTTGTACAAATGGCCACGGATTCAATAACCATTTTAGCAAATCAACACATTATGGAGAAAAAAACCGAAGTAAAAGCAATACGTCAGTATCGAAATGCTGAAGAAAGTGTTGTCGTGAAAGGACTTTCAATATTTGTTAAATGCATGTTAAAAATTGTAAAAAAAGGATTTTAAAATAAAAGAAGTAATACATAACCAACTTGGGTTAACGGGGGACTTTTTTCGTTGAAGTTTTTTTGGTGTACACATTTTATTTTATTTCTAGCAGGCATAAACAAAAATTATCTTTTTAAAGATTGAGTTTTTTTCGGATCTTACTGCCATTTATCTTTAAGAAAGAATTACAATTTTTTATTTTATAAAAGCGTACATAGGCTAACATTATTATGTTATCAATTTAAGGACTAAAAAAATTTCTGGCCCAATATCCTTCTATTTTTCTTGTTGATGGTGATTATGTTCAAGTCAATTCATATCAAACAATTACCGACGACCCGAACGGAAGCTATGCCGGTCGCCGGGATTACATTCAAGAAGCAAAGGACTACTTTAAAAACAAAATGCTTCAGTACGGATTAGGTGTTGAAGTTCCAGTTAAAAGTTTGCTTGGTCATCGTAGTCAAGCGTCACCACAAGTGAGGCATATCTCAGGTCAGTCATAATTTGTTTTAATAAATTGCCCACAATCATACTTAATAAAATTTTTCCTTGTGTAGGTCAACATATCAAAGAATTCACTGATTTTCTCATTAAACATCCTGACACATTTAAGGTGGTAAATGATCACGTGATTATTGTCGGTTGTGAAAATATGGACGATCTTCCCGCATCCGAACGTTTACATCTCCCTCAAACATACATTGACACTAAAGGCACACAACAAATGCTTGATTTTTTCGCTCAGTGCATCGAAGTTAAGGGCCCCATTCTCGTCGATCAACTGTTCCATCTTGTTACATCGAAGTTCCCCCAAGAACAATGGCTCAAAATGTTTAAAACGCCAAGTGATCTAACAACGTTTCTTCGTCTCTTCTCTGATTGTTTCAATATACAAGCAAATCTAGTCACTCTGCTACAAAAGCCAAAACTCTCTGATTCTCACATACAGCAGGCACAAGCAAAGTCACGGGAACAATATAATGCAATTAATAATATAGTAAACAATAATCAAATGAATACTCAACTTACTACATCATCTCCCGTTCAGCAGCAACGTATCCATTCACCAGTACTCCGTAGTGTAAGCAACAATTCCAACTACAGTAACAATTGCAATAACAACACTGTAACTCCAAACTTCAAGCTTAATGAACCTGTTTCAAATCTATCCACAAACAGTATTCCCTCGTCAAGAGGTGAGCCTAATAGTGGATGTGAAAGCTTTGTGATGTCCACGGAAATGCAAATTGAAAATCTTTGCGAAAGAAACTGCCCCAGTCCATCGACTAGCTCATATTATGGTACTCCAGCTGTACAAAATATTCCGAATCCAACACTTCCTGGACCTCATTCCCAACAGCCAACGGTTCCCGAAAGAGTAAACAGCCAGAATCAAACACTGAAACAACGAATTAACAATTTAGTTATAAGGACACTTGCAGAAAATTTCGAAAAGGACAAACAATCAATGGCTGCCCTTGGAGATCATGCTAAGTGTGGAATGGGATATGTGCCACAACAACAGCAGCAGGCTCAACAATTTAGCCCAACTCATTCACCTAGTCACAATTATTTCATAGGCGACACATGGAAAATAAAAATCCTGCAAAACACTCGAGTCATTTCCACTATAAAAGAAAGTCTCTTTGTGACCGATACTATTCTCAAGTTTGCACACAAAAACCAAAGCGTTGTGATTTCGGTGGACTGTGAAGGCATCAACTTAGGGGTGAAAGGAGAGATTACACTCATAGAAATCGGTACCACAAGAGGAGAGGCGTTTATTTTCGATGTGCTTACTTGTCCCGAGCTGGTCTCGGACGGGGGGCTAAAAAATCTTCTCGAACACGACTGTGTGATCAAAGTCATTCATGACTGTCGTAATGATTCGGTTAATATGTATTCTCAGTTTGGGGTGTTGTTGAGAAACGTATTTGATACACAGGCAGCGCATGCTGTTGTGCAATTGCAAGACAGCGGCAAACAAGTATACAAGGCAAAATATATATCATTAAACTCATTGTGTGAGTTGTACAATGCACCGATAAATCCAATTAAAGATCAACTGAAAAACGTTTATCGTCGTGACCAGAAGTATTGGGCAAATAGGCCATTGTCTCGCGATATGCTTTTATATGCAGCAGGCGATGTATTAGTATTAATTAATGATCAGTTGTATGGTAACTTGGCGAGGTAAACACTTAAACTACCTTTGATTGTTTTGAAATAAATAATTATTAAATAATGATTTTATTTTAGACAAATAAAACCTGAAAACCAACAACTTTTCTCCGAATTATGTACTGAGCAAATTTTAATGCAAATCAAACCAACAGAGGTTAAAATTCGCAAAAAACAAAGGAAAATAAGCAGTGAAGTCTCAGATCTTAAGCAGAAACTAGGACAAACCAATAAAAGCATTGTTCTTAGTAACAGAGAAATAAGATTACTTAGGTAAGGTTTTTGTTTTTAATATACATACACGCATCCTTTATAATTTTATTTAACAGATACATGGACCTTACTGAGGATGAAAAAGAAAGATTGAAGGGTTTCTATAAAGTCGCAAAGAAATTGGAGAAAATGGAAAACATTAACAATCAAAATAGGTAATTATTGATATTAGTTTTAAAATAAAGAATGTGTTTGAAACTGAGATCGGTGAAAAATCACTGTACTGTGTACTGTCTATTTTCTGTGATATATACCATATGCGAAAGAAGGTATGCTACTTTCTTTGTTGACTTACCACTCACCCTGAAAAATTTACAGTAAGAGTGTTAGAGTTTTTAGCGACATGAAAAACAATGAAATAAGTTAACCTCTAGAGACTAAGAATTAGAAACCAACTCCTGTTGAATAAATATGCGAATGTTTAGATTTCCCCTGAAGATTCGAGAAATTTGTATTTTTATTTTCCTTCTACTTTTCAGGGAACATAGTGACTCAGATGACGATCAGGAGAATGTAGACATTGACAATTTTCCAAGCCTAGATAGTGTGCCATCCGATAATTCACTTACCGGAACCTTTTCACCTCGTTTAAATTCAGAACCTCCTAGCTTGAGTGAATCCATGCAAATGATGGATGAAATTCTTTCAAATAGCTCTATGGATCGATTATCAAGAATCGATAAATTAGAAGCTATACTCTCGGCGGCAACCCTTTTACCCAGTGATCAGGTAATCTATTAAACGTTCGATATTCTATGTGCTTAAAATAAAAAACAAATGTTCTACTCTTAATTTAAAGATTATTACGTCTAATTCAATCACTGAACAATTGGGTTCGAACATTGCGACAACAGATAATCTACAAATAGTTAGAGAAAAAACTAAAAAGTAAGTTTATGTCATAGACGGCTATCATTAAATCAATAATCTAATTTCGTTAAATAAACATTCTTTCAGTATTAAGAACTGCAACTGTAATAATGAACTAAACTTTTCACCAATCTTTCGTGGCAATTCTGACCAGAAACCAGTTGAAAAGGCCGATGCATCTTCACAAACTTTAAGTACTGGTGACATAGTCATAACAAAAATATTCTTCCAGGAAGAGCAAGAAAAGGCCAAAGAAAAAGTTTTGACCTCTTCACCTAGACGATCCGCAACATAGATTAAGCGGTTGTTCTTTAATTATTGTCAATTGCTGCAGTTTCATTCGCTTTGTGGTTCTATGTTCTCATTGCACCCTTTAACTTTTTTTTTATTCAAAAGAATTTGGATTTTGAAAATTATTAATTCGAGAGGATTGTAAGTGATATTTATTGTATTTTTTATCAAGTATATAATTAGTTGTTTAGTATAGATCGGGGTAATGAATCGCGTTTAATATATATTTAAATAATATTGAATTTTTCTCTTCCAATTATTGTCACAAATTAACTACAAACAAAAATGTACTGGTTCGTGTGAAAATGATTCTTAAAACTAATATTTTACTGATTGGGATCAATGTTAAGTTCATTAATAATAAATTATTGTATTGTGAAAATATTTGCAAACAAAAAACATATGATTTCTTATAAAACAATTATCAATTAAGTGTTGCTGAGTGTAACATAACATAAGAAGTATTTTTGTTACACAATATCAATCGAAAGAATCCAATGGTACTAAAAGAATTTAAAATTTGTTGACTATTCTAATTGTTTATTCTTACTGTTACATTATTTAATTCCTTGCAAAATTGTATATACAAATACTTGTTTCTTTTCCTTAACAAAATTAAATAACCATCAAACTGTTTTATATAAAAATTAACCGACAGATTTATTGGACCAAATACCTACTGTTACCAACTAACTGATTATACTGTATTTTGTTAAAGAAACTATAAAAGCAAAAAAAAAAAATATATGTAACGAAATTCAAATAACTAGCCATCAATCGCAACTATTGGTTACTAAATTTTTTTTACATATAAATAAACATTACTAAAAAGCTTTATAACTTGTTTCAATAATACACCAATGTTTTGCCAAATATTCGGCAAATTTGTAAAAATCTTGTTGCTGTTTATGTAGTTTGCCATGGTACTTTGCTTATGTGGAGCACTGTGCACCACCATGATTTTTTTTTATTTTTCTTATTTTAAAATATAAAAAAAAATCACAAATGAGCGATTTAAATTTTTAATTAATTTTAAATAAAGAAACACTCGATTTCCAAGAAAATATTTAAAAAATAGACTCAACTAGAATGTTTCTTTTTACACTAAAACTTTACAAATTATTTTGCACACGTGCGCTAACAAGCTTGAACACATCTAGACTTAAGTCTAAACGGGTCAACCCATAGAATCCGTTGCATGCATTGCTTCGACGTTCCCAACTGACAGCTCGATAAAATACACACGACGGAAAAAGTAGCCGAACTTTTAACTTCATCGACAACGGATTTTTTGACGGAACGGACGCGACGGATTCTATGGGTTGGCTCCTTAACGCAGTTGCTTAATTTAACGGACACATTTATAAATAAGGTATACACCAATACAGTTGCTGGTTTGCTGGATATAGGTGTGGTGCATTTTGCACCACAAACTGGTGCATATATCACCACCTCACCTCACCTCAGTTTTATACCTGTATTTTGTATTTTTTGATTTCTTTTTCTGTATAGAAGATAAATTCGCTTCTGGATATCGGCCGTCGCTTATGGGACGCTGCTCATAAGAACTTGTGTATTTTATGCATGATAAACAGAAAACAAGGTATGCTCATTAGATTTTTGGCAGGTTTTATGTGAGGTCATAGTCATCTTTCTCATGGGCACTTCGCCCGAACGTCAGTTATGGATTTAGAGAAAACAATTTTTTTAATTGAAAGCAACAACAATGAAACTGAAAAAAAACTCGATTGTCAGCATAGGAGATGACTACTACGTCATCAATTTTCCAAAATGGCGACATGGCGTTCATAATAAGCATACCTCAAAGAATAAGAAGATAAGGAATGGGTCTAAATCACATCTACAGTGTATAGCAGTGAGGCATCAATTTGTTTGGGTCGGCTGTCAAAATTAGATATTAAGATGCCTTTTTGCCGAGTGCACAATTAACTATATTTTTCACAGTTCCGTACTGTTTTATTTGCAATATTAGGTTATGCAAGTGATGTTAAAAACATAAAGTAAATATCTTAGAACCATTTAAAATTGTTTTCTTATAGGTAAGTATTAACAACCAAAATAATATTTTTCTTCAAAATAAAAGTATACTTTTTCATCGAATCAACCAATCACATTTTAGATATTAACATGTCAAATTACGAATTTCAGGTTCAGAGGCGCACTAATTTTTGTTTGGTTTTGGTAAGGCGCTGCAACTTGTTGGCGCCGATATATGTAATTTTTAACAGATTTTTGATTTAATTTTAAATATTTTTTGAATGTTATTCTTGTGCATCTCAAAATACTTTTAAGGGTTGCATTTGCAAACTTTTATTAAATTTCAAGATTTAAATCAGGTGAGTGTTTCTGACAAAAACCATAAAAATTGTTTTGACACGGAGTGGGCGCATTTCGTGAAAATACGCGAACTTATCAAAAAGAGAATTGAGAGGGATCGAACGTGTAATAAACATGTTAAGTTAAAACAAAATAAAATGAATCTTGGAGCCTTGCGAGTTGCCATACAACTGCACTCCGGCCCTGTGTAAATGCATTTGTGTTTGCACAACTCACACTACTTTGTGAAGTGCCTCACTTTGTTCGCCAAACACCCGTTCCTGTACTTCTTATTCTTAGGCATACCTTGTTTTCTGTTTATCATGTATTTTATGGAGCTGTCAGTTAAAACTTCGACGTAACGGATGCGAGGGATTTTATTGGTTGGCCCTTTTATTCGCGTCTATAGAATCGGAGAGCTCTTTCTCTTTAGAATTACCAATCAAAGATAACATAAGTTTACCAATCCAAATTTGACATTCCTCCCGCATTTTGTATTGTGTTTATCTTCACCTGATTTTTGATACACATGCGCTAGTGAGATTTTGGCTGACGCGATCATTAAATTCAAAAGCAGTACCTATATATAGTAGGTATTTTTTTTTTATTTTAAAACATTTTTGTTTGATAATTTTATTAAATTTTTCTTTAAATTAACAAAAAATTTACATGATATTGATAACAATTAGAACATACAAAATAATAACTTCTTATTAATCTAAAAATTAAAAAATCAGTCAACACGTTTTTTTTTACCTAACAATGAATTTTAACAATTAACTTATTTTTTATTTGGCTTTTTTAATATTTATAATCTAATGTTAATAAAGTGTATAAACTCATATATTTTTAATATTTCATATATGTATGCATGTATGTATTTATGTATGTATTATAGTAACATCATGATGCAGCTTTATGTCTCTGTTGTATGTTCGCAACTGACATAATTAAAAGGATGAAGGAAGTAACAGATTTTGTATCAATAAAATGAAGAAAAAGACATAGGTAACAATAAGATAACAAAAATCTATAATACAGAAAAATTAACAATTATTGTTATTGCTATTGCTACTTATTCAAAAATAGAGTGACTAAGATGTTAGTTTTGGCCATGAAGTCTGTGTTTAAAAACAATTTGAATAGAAAATAAAATTTAATTTTCATGCGCAGGATAGAAATTAAATGAAAACAATGACGATATAATTTAATTTAGAGCGAACTTTTGAAAAAATAAAACAAATACATATTCAAAAGTTAAATGTCTTGGCTAGGTTAAAGTTTAAAAATGCATTGAATTTGTCTTGACTACATGTTCTTTGTTTACGAAAATTATTTTTTTGGTACAATTTGTGAACTTAGGAAATGAACGTGATCAATGTAGGGGTCTTATTAATTTTTACCGCGATGAATGAATGCGAAACATAATATTATGTATTAGAACCACACTAAGTCTCTGCAAAAAGGAATAACGATTTGCATTTCGAGGTCACTATCAATTAAATAATTAGCAATGCGATTTAAACACAGCTTATTAAATAGATGAGATCATGTCATGTAGCGCATTATTTCGCGCAATGCATAAAGCAGTTCGGCTTGATTTCTTGCTTCCATAATCATTAAGTTTACGTGAACCTTGAATTAAATATAACAAATACTTTATTATTGATTTTTTTTAAATAAAATCAAGTATTTTGCTCACCTTTTCACTGTCTAGGAGCTCCATGAGTATATTATCATAGTCTTTCTTTGTTATTCTTTCTGGAAAACAGCAAGCGGTTTTTATAAACATTTTCAGAGGACGGTCAAGAAGCTGAAAGTATATCAAAAAGATGCGTTGAAAGATTAAAGCGATAAAACTGCATTAGATTTATTGCTTATAATCCAGGGAACAAAAAAAATTAAAAGTATGAAAAGACAGATCAATTTCCCTAGAAATAATGACATATAAATTGAGAAGAAAACATTCCCTGCGTATCCCAAATTTTTCACTTCTTCCGAATCGGAAATATTATAAAAAAGATCGTAATTTTTGTTATGGTACCTCTCGTACAAGAAGATTATTATTTTCCGATTTTGTCACTTCAAGTCGATTTTGGCGAATTTTGTGTGCAGGAGTTTATAGTAGATACATTTTTACTTGTTTTTTCTCAAAAAAACGGATCCAACGATTTCTATTAAAGTTGGTGTTCGTTTTGTTATAAGTGATTGTGCATTTTTTGTTTTTTTTTTTTCCAAAAAAAAATCGAATAACGAAAATATAATGAACACGTTTTTTGCCGATATTTGCCATTATTTTTAGAGAGTGTATAACTCCCGTTCAATTACACAAGTAAACATTTAAAAGAGGCATTTTTAGCTCTTACCCCCAATTAGGGAACTTAATAATTTTTTGTAAATGGTCTTAGAAAGAGCATCAAATTCTAAAAAAAAAATTACGTCTTGCAGCCGGATAAAATTAGATATCCAATCTACAAATTTTTATTATCAACTGGCACAAATTTGGTCTGGTCATATTGGATGGGGGCCAGTAGGTACCTAATACTATACACAAAACTAAACTAAAGCTTTTATTGCAATTTTTAAATCAAGATTAACAACTGAGACTGTTATACAAAATGTTATGTTAAACATAAACGCTTATTTTTGACTTTTTGCTTATATTCAACATAAATCTTTAAGTTGCATTTCAACAAGCAACTGTTAGTTTAGTATCAACAAGTGGCTTAAATCTTCAAACTTTTTAGACACACACCCCTATTATAGTTGTCAATTATTATTGTCAATTTCTTTTGATATTTTGTATCACAATCAATAAATAATTATGGTTATAGACAAATAATGATTTCCGTTGTGAATTTAAAAAAAAATTGACAAAAATATTGTTGGAAAGTTTAAAATTTCAATATTTATCAACTATCAATTGATAAATAGACAACCATAATAAGGGTCACAGAATTTTTAAAATATTTTTTTTTAATATGATAAATGTTGTTAATTTAAAAAAGGAGTATGACAAAACTTACTTGATTAACTTCACCATAATCATAATCGTCATGTCTAATTCCATATATGCACTGGATGTAATTCCAAATTGCACGTCTAAATTTGGATGTGTCCACATTTTTGTTTCCACCCATTGTAAAGTAGGTTAGATTATATGCAACACGAAATTTATTATCCAATAAATAACCTACATCATCATACAACCTACAATTATTAATCAATCAATTTCTGATAATTCCAATTATGTCTATTGATATTTACCCATTTACAAGTGAATAACCATGATCATCCCAGGAATAATCCTGAATCCTGAAGGTATTAGGTATATTATCACCACCACGACGTGCAAAATCTTGATATGTAAAACTGGGATCATCAACATAGTGATTAATTATTGGAGGAACCTCTACTGATTTCTCCACAGGTGCAGAAGGAAGTTCTGCTGTTTGAAGCTCAACACTTTTAAATCGATTACTTAGTTCAGCCTCGCTGCATTCATCAGGTCTTTCAGAAAGAACTTTCATGCGTTCCATCAAAGCTTCCACACTTACTCCTGATTTATCTTGTACAGCAGCTATACAACAATTGAGCACACAAATAATATTACACAATTGAAACACACAAATAAAAAGCTTACAATAATTCTTACCATTTGAACTAAGTCCATTTTTTCCATCAACAGTTGATACGTTTTTATCTAAATTATTGTTCGATGTCAATTTTAAATCCATGACATTATTGTTGTCAATGGGCAAATTACTAAGGACAGTCTTTTGAGTTGGAGATGTTGACTTTGGACTAGGAAGACTATCTAATTGTTGTGTGAGACCACATGAGAACACAAATGAAGATAACGAATGGAAATGGGAGAGCAAAACCATAGCATGAACTACCTCCGAGACCGACCAACTACTTTTTCCTTTAGTTAGACACTAAATAAGAAAATACGAAAAAAAAATTAGATAGTTCTATAAACACATTAAGAAGTTATTTTTTTCCAGCTTACTTCAATATGTTCTTGGCGTAAGAGCCAAGGCCTATGAGCTAAAATTTTGTTCATATCATATATGGCACGTAGTTTTGGTGGTATGAAGTCCAGGCCACTCAACCACCTTGCGTCTCCACCTTGATCAAGAAATTCCTTTTCATACATTTTAACTAAATATGGGCATTGATGACGAGCAGCAGCCTAAAAATATAGCATACCGTTAGAAAAAAAAAATTAAAAATTGTTGTAAGTACTCACAATAATTGCCAAATAGTATCTATAATCGTATGGAAGAGGTCCATCTCCGCGCATTATGAAGTCTTGTGTTCGTAAGAAGTGTTCTAAGTAGCGTGGATGGTAACCGATCACTAGGGAGACATGATCTAATTTGAGTTCTTCCATATTATATTGGTTTATGGCACACTGTAATAAAGTAAAAAAAAAACAAAAGTTGTAAAGAAAATAATAGAATTATTTTATTAAATTTGCCTTTGTCAAAGAAACCTTAGGTCTTTTAAATGGACGGCATACTGCGGAACGTCTTTAAACAATAAATTCTGGTATTTTGGTGATTTTTATTATATTTAATATTAAACTTGGTTTTGTCTTTTTAAAAATAAAGTAAATGGCAAATTTGATTTTTTTTTTAATTCAATTTTTTGTGACAAATAAAATTTCTCATCAGAGTAAGTTTTCAGAAAAATGCATTATTATTTATTTGCAAGATTTTTGAATCACTACTGTATTTTATGGTAGTTCTAAGAAATTTTTCCAAAAATTGGATGTGGCCTACTCCATCTATTACTATGAGTTAAAACAAAAAACATTCATCAAGCGACATACTTTATTTTATTTAGTTTTAGTTTTTCACAAATGTTACGTATACGTAACAGTGAACCATGTGAATAAAAAAGATCTTTTGTTATAGGTTTTAAGAGGAACCATGGCCTAATCCACACCAGATACAAAAAAAAAATTGTTATCCTTATAATCATTAAAAGTGCTTTTACAATATTTCAATATAACTCCAAAATTTGTATGCCGGAAAATTGTTTTCAATTCAGAACAAGAAATTGTTTATAACCTCAAACACTGGAACGTATAGAAAGTAATTATCATGATTTTAGGACCAATCCTTATAATTTGTGTGTATAAACAAAACACATATGATTATGATTTCTGGTACCTATATGTATGTACGTACTCTTTACATAATTTTGATATTTTTCCTTATGAAAATTAAGTACTTAACTACAAAACCAAACAAAATATTTATTTTTGCTGAAAATCACAAATACAATTTACACACCATATTGATTCGGTTCATTAAGTCGAAGCAGGAGCAAATACAAAGAGTTACGTTTTCAAAGTCAAAGTGTTTTGGAAAAAATATTCTTTCAACGATTCCTAACATAAATACATATGTAGGAGATCAACTGTACGAATATACTCGAAACGTTGAATCGGAAAATAATATTATTGTTCATTACATTGTTTGTGTGTTCACATAAAAGCCCGACTGAAAACAAAGGTAGGGTGATGGGATTCAGATAATACGAACAATTTGATTACTTTTATTTTTTGTATCTTTTGCACAAAATGTTTACTCGAGTTTATTTTTGTACATTTATTTTCAAACTGTGACAGAGAGCTAATTTCTGTTGAACTTTGATGCTTTAATCGAAACGAGCAAAAAAAAACTCAACATACACCGACCGACCGACAGACTGACCGTTAGAGACTCGAAGAAGTAAGTTATTAAATTTAATTTGAATGTAAATTACAATGAAAATTGAAAACAAAAATTAAATGTGTCACATCAGAGAGTATGAATCGTACGTTTTATAAGATGTTTCTATCCACAAATGCGGTTTTGTCAGTTATATATACCTACTATTTCATTATATTATTTTTAGTTCAAACGATAAGACGCACAACAACATTTGCCACACTTAGCTAGCAAGACACTGGATCTGTATTCTGTTTATCTTTGAGTTTACATTAAAATAAATGCAACTATCGCTATGTCTATAAAAAAATAATTATTGCAAGAGGAATAATCTACTTCTGCTCGGTTTTTTTTTTTTTGTATTTATTTTATTTGTAACAGTTGACTTATCATTATCAGCCAGCCACTTGAACAAAAACATTTTGCTCATACCCCTTGATAAGAATGACAAACAAAATAAATAATATATGTATGTATAAGTACAATCCAAAATTGATGATCGTGCTTAGAGAAATGAATGACTGGGCTGAAAGCTTTATATGTACAATGTACATATGTATATAAGGGTGTTTGACATTAAAATCTGGCCAAAACATGAATAAATAATAATAATATAGTAACGTCCATAATAATTGAATAATATTAATACAAGTTTTATGGAAAATAACATGTTTTGAAGAGGTATAAAGTTGTAATATGTCAACGAATTGGTATTATGTATTATCGAAAAATGATTTAAGATTAGTAGTCTTGGATATCCAAACTCTCCAAAACGATGGCTGAATTGTGGAAAATCTGCAATTTTTAACTTCTTCAAAGCTTGTTTTGAAAGTAGTCAATATAGAATGGCTGACATAATGGCTATACTTGATCTAATTTCTTAAAATATTAAGATAAAACTTGTTGAGATAAACGTTGAGCTAAACATTTTTTTTTTATTTAAGGTTTATTCATTTCGAAATGCCAAAAAAAATTGATCATCATTTATTTTTAATATTTATAATGGATGACTTTATTTTTACCTTAAGTGACTTAAAAAATTTATAGTTCTTTAAAAATATAAAAAAAAATAGTTTTTTTTTTTTAACACTTCAGATTCTTTGTTGTGGTAAGCTTAGAGCAAGCTGCAACACACAATCAGAGGCTCATCATAAGTGCATGTGTTAGAGTTTAGACTTTCTTAAATAACACAATAACCTCTAAACGAAATACTCCATTTGATTTTTTTTTCTATGTACCTACATACATATATGTATGTACATATGCACATAATATGTTTCAAAACAAAAATATTAACCTCTTTTCTGAAATACATATACATTATACATACATATTGAATCGAAGAAAAAAAGCATCTATTTGGTTCGCAGCTAAAGCGAAACGATATTATTATCGATACTCTCCACGTCGACAGCAAAATACTTACGAAAATACACAAATTTTGACCGCCCGGCGGTAACTAGTCTATAAAAATTTATTAGTTTTTTAAGCCCCAATAATAATTTTTAAATATAATTTTTTCACAAAGTTGAAATTATAGGTACTACAAATAAATAAAATATTTTTAGCAGAAAATTTAAAACAAATATCCCTATGTATGTATATTGTATATACTTGTTTATTTTTGAACACATAACAATGTTTATGGTTTATATGGCTTTAAGTTTATTATATGTACGAAAGAATAGGAGTGTGACGACAGAATTAGTTTTATCTTGTTTTTATTCTGTATTGAAAACATTATGTTTTTGCTAAAAACAAATGCTAATCGGATATCTGAGAAAAAAATGTGTTGTTCTTTGCACTAAATCATTGAGGCATTCATCAAACGTTATTTAGCATTAACTGTTTAGATTTATTTTCTGAATCACTCTATCAATCTATCAATAATGAATAATGAGACATTTCAACCTTGTTACAAAATATACACACATCAGCAAGAAGTAAACCCTTCTTATCATTTTTAATTTATTTGAATATTTTTTACATATAGACCAGTAATACAGGACATTCTAGGTCGCAAAAAATTGCAAATCGTTGATTTTTTGGGATGTTTCCTAACAACATCCAAAAGAATCAACGATCTGAAATTTTTTGTGACCTAAAGTACGTTTTTTAAGCTCAGGACCCCAGATTATTTTGTTTGTTTATGTTTTTTTCTCCCGAAAAAATGTTTAATGTTTTGTTTATTTCTTTGTTCCTATAAGGAATTTTATGGTTGGACCCTTTTTTTAGCTCGGGCCCCTTTTTTGGACCACTTTTGATTTTTTTCAGCTGCAACACTGATTCCTACTACTGCTGGTAAG
Source organism: Meliscaeva auricollis (assembly GCA_948107695.1). Lineage (NCBI taxonomy): Eukaryota > Metazoa > Arthropoda > Insecta > Diptera > Syrphidae > Meliscaeva > Meliscaeva auricollis. Next base: position 95,569,691 of record OX403618.1, read on the forward strand.
TTAATAAATGATGGTATGATAAATGATTAAATTTGTGCAAAAAAGTTAAATTAATTGTCATTTAAAAATTGAGTAAAAAAAATCGTGGACTTTAAAAAATGAAAAATACAAAATTCTCAACGAAATGAAGATATAGTAGCAATATATGTATGTATATTTTCCTTTTTATATTTCCCTCGTATTTTGATACATATGATAGATATTAAAGCGCCATGTAACTTAAAATGTGATTGGTATTTTATGTTAACAAAGCTGAAATCCACCCTTTATTTTATGAGCAGCATCATCCGGGTGACCTTATCCGGCATTTGACCGATCACTTAAATCGGTATGTTCTACTTGACAAAATAAACAAAACAGAAAAAAATACAGAAAGGCAATATATATGTACATATTTAAATTTGAAGAAAACAAAGAGCCAAAAGGCATTTGACTGCATCTTATGCAATCAGCAATCTGTACTTCTGTAGTGATGATGATGATCATTGGTGGAATAAAAAAAATTAGAAGAAACCCGCTGTCTCTCGAATTCGACGAACATCTGTCCAAACAAGAATTTGTATCAGAGGAGGAAGCAAGGAATGTGTATTTTTAGAATGAGTACTTATAGTGAAAAACAATTTATTTTAAACTTGCTATGGTTTGTTACGGATGCAATGCGAATTTAAAACAAATAGTTTTAAACTTCTGCAAAATTGAAGCAAACAAAGTGACTCTCCTCACTGTACAGATGAGATTGTTATTTTTCTTTTTTTTTCTAACTAATGCTTTAGTTTAACATCATGGATTATTGATATAATACTACAAAATCATATTTTATCGTTGTTTAAATAACGCAATCAAACGCAGGTGTAAAATTGGAAAAGCAAGAGAACCTGATTTATATAACCAAAACAGCAATGAACTGGCATTGCATTGGAGAAAATGATGCCGGTTATCTTAGTGAACCGGTTGAACATTGTGGTGGCTGCTAGAATGAACCACATATGTATATATTGTACAATACTGGCTTTAAAAGACAAACTGCACTAACAGCAAACATGTGCATTTCATATTTTGTGTTTAAAAAATGTGTTAGAAAATGCATAGCAGTTAAGAACTCGTTGAATAAAACGCTGAAGAATGACTTCCTTCAGTACCTTCCTACCTTAAAAATAGTTTTATGTCATAAAATAAATAATGTGTATGTATAAGTGATCTAAAACATAGAATTTTTATATAAGATGGTAAAATCATATATAGAAAACAAACACGTCGTGACTTGTGATAAATTCAAATCAAATAAATACAATTTAGAACATGCAAATGATACGCAGGGTGTCAAAATTTTAAAACTGTGTAAAGAATTATTCTCTTAGATTTATTTATAATCTTGTTGTTAAGATAAGTTTTAAAATATATAATGTACAAAGGTGAGTTTTCAAAGGATTCTTCAAATGGGCCTATCAATTTTACGTATTTTAATACGAACGGACCCTGAAACTATTTTAAAATTTCTGTTAAAACTTCAGAAAAAGAACACCGTTTGAAAATTATTAAAAATTCCTCCAAAAATTCTAAGCGAGGTGTGTTCCGCTAACTCCAATTCTCGGTGGTAATAATCATCTCCTAGAACATATGTATATAATAATATATATGTACTTTACCGGTAATGCACCCTCAAACTATTTTTAACATTTCTGTTAATGTGAAAACTTCACACAAAGAGGTATAATGCTATCATGTCCTTATTAAAATAAAACTATATCGAAAAAGGTAACTCATACGCCACCACCTTTTCCTTTATTTATAAAGAACACTGTTAATTATTGATTTATGGTTGAAAGTTATTGGACCGAAGTTTATAATTTTGTACAATCACGTTGTCATCAATAAAAAAGCTTCAAATTAAATCGATTCGTTTTCTGTGATGTCATAAATTTTAAAACTCTTTTACGTCTAAAACAATGGTCAAAATGTGACAAAAATAAAATCAAATCTCAAAATATATTCATAACAGAATTTTTTTCACATTTTGACCATTGGTTTAGGCACAAAAGAGGTTTAAAATTTATCTCTTAACAGCTTGACAGAACGGGAGTCGATCCTAAAAACATATTAATTTTGAATTGCACAACAAAAACTTTGATTCACAAATTTAATGTAAAAATTATCAATAATAAACACAAAATTTTGTATTACCTTATCTGTACGGAAAAGGTTTAGGCTTTTTTATTTTATGTTTTTTGATTTTATAAAAATATACAAACTTTTGAGTACCTTCTGTTCTGAGCTTTCTATGGTTTTTATAATAAAATCATTAAACCAACTGAACCGTTGAGTGAATAAGTTCACACGTGATATCTATAATATATTTATGCGAGGGTAGGTTGGTGTATATAATATTCAAATAGCAGGCAGACTCTTTTCAATCTTATCAATCAATAAGTATACTTGGAAAGATTAGAAACTTATCATGATGAGTTGATAAGTTAAGCTACCTTTTATATGACTTAGCAACATTCGAAATAAAAATTAATAAAAATAAAGATTTACAGTGTTGTATATTGTATATTTGTATATAATCACATATTTTTAATTTTTCGAAGACTTTTAATGCTAATTATTTTTAATCTAATATATACAATTTATTTTTCCTTTGATATGATTAACATTAACATTATTATCCCGGATTTGTCAAACCAGGTAAAGTAAATTTCTTACCCATATAAGATAAGATTGTTTTCAACATTTACGGTCTATTCGAAGTTTATTGTTGTTGCGGACTGTAGTGGACAGGAATCGGAAGTCATAGTGAATTACAATGCAATTTTAAAATAACTATTATTGCCATTGAGATAGAAAATGATGACAGTTAACTTTTTTCCATCTACCAGGAAGATGCACTTGAAAACTCATACATATCATGAATTAATTTTTTTGTGGGTAGGTAGAAAACAATTAAAGAAATCAACGTATGATTCTCGGCTGACAAAAATACCAAAGTGGCGGTTGCGAAATATTTTTACAAAAATGCTGTAGGCAACTTTTCAGTTGATTGCAATATTGCAACTAACCCAACGAAAGTTAATAAAACATGATTAGATCTTTCCTTTTAAGAACGAATATTGTTTAATAGTATTAATAAAATGTTACTTTAACATTGGAAAAATGTCAAGTTAAAAGTTCATGCGGGTTTAAAGTTAATTGACAAGTAACAGACACATGAATATAGTTTTTCGTATTAAGAAAAGAAGAAGCCACAGTATGTTAGCCTTACACAATCTGATTTTAATGGCGAACAAATTATCTTATGTATTATGTAAACACCTTAATGCAACCAATCGTTTTGAAAAATAATAGCATGGGAACTGGTAAGATTTTGTTTGATTTGAACTTGGTTTTTCCTCAGAGTGAATATAAACATTTTTATTTAAATTTCTTATCAGTCAGGCTGCTATCTACCACCAATTTATATTAAATTTTGAACAACAAAACTTAGGGGAGTTACCACCAAGTTTATGGCTAGAATAATAGCTATTTCACGATTGCCAATCCGATCATCAGACTCTTTATTCAGTCAATTCCAGTTATTTGTGGTGCTTAGTATTAAGGTAGTTTATCACACAATTTGTGTTAACACAAAAAATTGTGTATTTTTGTCATACAAATACACAATACCATCTGAAACACAAATTGGATAACAGAAAATGGAATGCCACGAATGTCGCATTAGGTGTCATCCGAATTTAGGTTTAGATAGTATTGTGAATTTTGATTATACAAACACACAACATTTTGTGTATACACAAATCGTGTGATGAGCCTTATAGTTTGTCATTCCCCGGGTTCAAGAACATTCAGTTCAGTTCAGTTAAGACGCTTTGATTGGTCAACTGTTACAAAAAATTTAGTTTTTTCCAGATTTTTTGTGACATTAGGCCAATCAGAGCCTCTCAACTGAACTGAACTTAATGTTCGTGAGCCCGGGGATTTTAATTGAAATTTTTTTTTACCTAGCGAGCTAGATTTGAACTGACAAAGCGATTGTCAGAGGTCGCCACTAAGCGACCTCATAGTATGTTTGTATGATTCTTTCATGTAGTTTTCTCAGATTAAAAAAAAAAAACTCTATTCAGATAGCAAGCCCGAGTGTCTGCTTTTGTTATGCCTTTCTTTTAAACAACTACCCATAACGCATGTATATACATATTTGCTTGATCTATTCTAAAGACCATCAGAAAAAAAAACAGAAACGATTATCTGCATGTTATCACATACAATTTTCCACCATAAAATGATTAGGAATAATTAATACTCGCAAATAATAAAATATTGTTATCGCCTTCGTTTCGGTATATGTGGCCTTAATTTACCAGACACAGAAGAGAAACAAAAACAATTTCTGAAAGACTTGTGCTTTAGGAGGATCAAGTACCATTGATTTCTACGATCGAGTACAGTCAATTTCTATGATCTTTCAACATAATCTATAATATTATAGCAATAATACCAACTCCGTAGAAGAACAAATGTAAGTATACCAGGTTAATACATATGTATACAAAAATATCCCCAAAAATATACCTACATATCTAAACATGCAAATTTTTCTAAGAAATAGGATTTTATTCAATATAGCAACTCACCAAGTTGCCGTTTCCAATATTTTGATGGCTTGCTTACATATTACCTTTAGTGTTTTGGCTGAGTTTGATAATATATAAATACAAGTTACTTCCAACGGATGGGTAGCATGCGATGGATAAGGCACTTGACTAATAACTCAAGCGACGCTAGTTCGAGTCCCGGTGGATAATTTTGTGTCGGCTGTTGCTTTCAAAGGCTAGTTTACAGTTCAGCGTGGAAACCAAAATAAATTCTAATCAGTTTGTTGTCGCTTTTGTGCCTCAAATAGGACTATATATGTAAATGCAACTCACCAAATACAACACTTTAATTTTTCCATTTTTTCCTATATGTACATATCATTTGAACGGTAGGTTAAAAATGCAGTTATTATTTTAGCATGAAGAAATATTATATTGCATTCTTAGCCATTTGTTTTGATTTTTTTAGGTTCGGTTCGGTTTTAACAAGAAACAATTGCCAGAAAAGCCAGAGAATTGTTTTGATAACTTAAGTTTTTTTTTTACACGGGGAACTGTAAACTATTAGACTTAAGTTAAAAGTAGCTATTTGTTTTAAAGATGAATGACTTGGTTTAACAATTTTGTTTTTTAACACTTACCGTATCATGACCATTATTTACCAAAAATTAGTTTATTTCCGAACGTCATGTTATTAAAAAAAGCTATTGAACATATACGTTTACTTATCCGTTAGACTCTGAAAGGCTAGTTAACATACAAATGATATAGTTATGTTTATTTGAAACACGAATACACTGCTTAGTGCTTGTTGTAAAATCATGTTTCCAACTCTTAAATCATTGCGGACCTACCCCAAGAATTCATCATAAGATCATAGGGCAAAAATATAAAATGAATAACTCGGTTATAACCCTACTTATCGGGAACCAGATTTTGCTGCACCTTACATAGGTACAAGTTCTGAATTTTTAATATTTTGGTGCAGATAAATTGTGTTTGCTTATAACTTGACAACAGAACCACCATTTGTAAATTTTCGAACTCAGATAATTACCCGCAACAACTTACTAAAGTTTTGTCTTAATTTGACTACATAAACACATCCGCTTCGAGACTGACGTAGTTGCAGTTTTTTTAAAGTGTTCAAGAATCACTTTTAAAGTTTTGTTTTTTCCGTTGTTTTCATGTTCAACGAAAAACAGTGCCCTCATTTGAAATATTCATGTTGTTTTTACTCAATATTTTGTTTTTAATAATTGTTGTCAGTAAATTTGTTTTTTAAATTTGTAATATTTTGTTTGGTTTTTTACTCATAGTTTTGGAAACAATATGCAATTACCTCCATCTTTCAGGGGATGTATGATAAGTTCATCCTTTAAAGTTGCAAAATTACCTTAAGCAATCGACGCAAGCAACAGCAAGACAATCGTCTTTATTAGAATCTCAATTGTACCTATATATAACCTGCTTAACTAAAAACTAGAAAAAGGAAGTTTTAAAATTAGTTGAAAAAAGTGAAAACTTATACCTGGAAGCTGTTGAAGAGCGAGGTAAAATATCTATATAAAAATTCATAATCTGATTACTAATGCTCGGGTTTTGAACAATGTATATTGCAAATATTAACTAAGAAATATATACCTACTCTCCCGTCTATAAATACTCGTACTCACCCAATTTAATAAAATAGATTAATCAACAAACAAAAAAATGAAAACAATAACCTAAACCTATACCTCGTTCCTTGTTCATTATCGTTATTATCTTTATTGTTTATTTAATTCTCATGTATTCACTTTACTTGCTTTACTTAAACAAAGTGAAAATAAGCACGTACATTATGTACATAATATATTTTTTTTATTGTACAGACTTTGCATTTAATCGAGGTTGTTTTGCTTTTGCTTGCGTTAAATGAAATATACTTTTATTTCAATAAACAACAATGAAAATATCGTTTTCTTGGTCTCTTTCAAACAGGTTATTTTTTTTTTAACTTAAAATATGAAGACAAATTTCATCGGCAGCTAAACACAAAGTATTGAAACGCACGGAAATGCATTCCTGTTTTAAAGACTATCTTTCTCTCTCCATTTTCCATTCTTTTCCGGGGGTGGATTAAGGGACTTCCGATTTATTTGTGGGTGGCCCTTAATTTGCAAATACAAAATATGACTTTTTTCGATACAAATAGCATACGTAAAATGATTAATGACTAATGATTGACAACCAACAAAAAAAAGTAAAAATATACTATGTTACTTGTAACACACATTTACTATTAAAATTATAAAAACATTTTTATATTTTAATAGTTTTACAATTTCTTTTTTTCTTAAAAATAGGGATAAAAGTGTCACACAATGATGAAAAACATATTCTTCAAGGATTAATTTTTCAGAACTTACTAATTCAAAGGTCTTTTGAAGAAAACATTTTACTAAGTTTTCCTTTGTAGATGTTATAGAAAACACGTGATTTTACTGAATCAATATAATGCTGAGCTTTGTTTTGGTATTTATTCAGTACCTGGTTAAACTGAACCCAATCAGAAGTATCGAAATTATATGTTTTTTTAAAGTTTTGGGCACCCAAGAAACAATGTGATATTATTTTCGGTGTTATGATAAAACCAATCTGCCGATTCCAAACGGCTAGTTGAGATGCACTTTTCGTGACTTAAAGGTTTTGTCAATGTCAAGATGGAGTAATACTTAAAAAAAAAACAAATTGGCGTAGGATGGGAATCGAATCTATATACATATATCACGCCGGTGATAGTCCATCGTACTAACAATTACGCCAAAAGGATCATAGTTACAGCACCTGTTTCATTCTGCTCCGTGTGCTTAAACCATATTATTAACACTGGATTTAGTTCGAATTGAAGTTAATTTTGAATCCAATCATTTAAATCCAGAATTATTAAGTCCGCATATGCCACAAATAACAAGTCACTGAGTTTGGGAGAATAATTAATGTCTATTTCCATAAAAAAATACAAAGGCCTTTTATTTACCGCATATATCGTCTTTATGTATAAACGATGTTTTTGTTAAATAATTAATTCACTGTCGAATGAATCACATTTAATTCACAAAATTCAATTTGTTCTTTTTTATAACATGAATGAATTATATTTTCCATTTGTTTGCATACTTGTTTAAAAAAACGAGTAAGCAAGGCGTTTCACTGTTTATTTCAAAATTGTTTTTAATTTTTCGTTCACGGTGTCGGTGTCGTTAGCGTTGGAAATTGTCCAATGAACAATGGTACTGATTTTCAAAATAATGGAGGTACCCAAAAGAATACTTTGTTCTCTAAAGTTTTGGTAAAGGTCAATATTATACACTTTTTTGTAAACAAAATTCTTGCAACAGTACGGAAAAGTTTGGAATTACCTATGTAATTCATATTTTTTTATTGTATTTAATTTAAACAAAAAAAAATAAAGAAATTTAAGACGTTGAAGATTTATTGAAATTTATTTATAAGGGCTGAATTCAACTTTTAATTAAAATCATTCAACGATTATTAAATCAATTTGTCGCCCCTAATATAATACGTGTCAAATGGGGCCTATATTATATTTGTAAATCCGTAGCTGTTATTTTTTCATTCTCTACACTAACTATGTATGTACATATATTAATATTAGCATTTTATTATTAACATATATATTCACATACATATATGATATGTGCATCAACAGTGTGAGCACACACATGTTTTTTTTTCTCGATAGAATAAAAGTCGGCTAAGTGCAAGCTTTTCAAAACATCTATCTACTATTTGAGGTAGTTTAAATTATTAAGCAACTTTGTAATTAATTATAACTCACCCCACAAGATCACAAGAACAGTAGGTATAAGACTACAACAAATCCAATTTAACATTTGACAAACGATTAAATATTATAATTTAATGTTAGCAATAACACTCATCACCCAGTTTTTGTTTCAAATGTTATTAACCCAAACTATAAGTTACAAAGTTATTTATTTTCAATTATATAAATATTTTAATTAAATATCTGTATGTATTTTTATTTAACTAACACTTTTGAGCGCGAAAATAAGAATATAAGTTTAAGATAATTTATTAAAAACAATAACAACTTCCGTAGAATCAACGCAAAATAAGCTAATTTTAATTTTATCTCAGGCACAACATAAGATAACAAATAGGTAATAACTTTTTTTAAAACACCGTCCCGATTGTTTCACGAACAGATATCAATGTACAAATGTACAATAAACAAAAATGTGATCAAAGCGGTTCAAACCATTGTAACAGACTGGCTGCTGCTCCCCATAGTGGCGAATCCAAAACTGAACTGTTCGCTAGCGGTTTTACTGATCGAAAGTGTGAGCCTCTACTCTACTCAAAGTGGCTATGGCTGTGGCGAATAGACCTAGAGAGTTCTTTAATCAAAACAACACATTAATTGTAAATGTATTTTTCTGTTACTATACCTCGTATCTCGTATAGATAAAGTTATATGTGCATAAGTAGGTATAGATATAAATTTGTATTTACAGATCGGAGCAAGCAAAAACAAATATGTACCTATATTTAAGATATGATGGGACTTGTGCTTGTGTGCTGGTGCGGGGGAAGCTGGTTTTAGGCAAGTTACAACAATAAAAGCTTATTTTGATTTGTCAATACAAAACGTAAAGTATCTTAATTTGAATAAAATCAAACTACTCGCTGAGTGATGCGGAAGGGTATAGGTACTCTGTACTTTTAGTAGGTGAGGTAAGTAGGTATATAAAAAAAACGAGTTAAAGTTCTACGTTTTTTATTTACTTCAACTTTTAGTAATGGTCATCTTATTACAGATTTATTTCTATATTTTGGTGTTTTGGAAGTAGGTATAGTCGACTACCTATTTACCTACATATATGTATAAGACTTGATGTATAAGACTTAACGAAAATTAATACAAAACTGTTAAAATTAAAAACAAAGTATGTATGTATGTATATAGTGAGAGGTACCCAATTGCAAAAACTTTTCTTGTCAGTTTTAAGGCCTTCACTTGAAAGTACCTACCTACCTATTGATACGAAAAAAGTGTTGTTTAATTTAATCAAGCAATTAAATGCTACACATTTTCAATACATCATATAAAGGTATACAATTTTTTTAAAAGCGACCTGTACTTTTAAAACATCTTATTATATAAAGAGAAAAAGTAAACAAATAATATTTTTAACAAAAATACATGAAATATTTTACAATTATTCACTCTTCATAAAGTAAAAGTAAAGCTTAGTAATGCAAGTCATCTTTTTTTAATTAAAAGATTCCTTTTAAAGGATTTCTAGAAGAGTGCAAAGTAAGCCTTGCTTATAGTAGGTAAGAAAGGTCTCTTTAAGACATTTTTTAAGCGGTATATCTTTGACACGAACCATACCCATACTTTTCTTACAGAAGCTATTGCTGGTGTAAGAAAACCTCTTAAAGACCTGTTTAGAGAGCTGTATCTTTGACACTAACCATTATATCCATACTTTTCTCAGAGAAGCTATTGCTGGTGTCAGCTAGCCTTTTTAAGACCCATTTGAGGACCGATATCTTTGAAATGAACCATTTATGTCCATACTTGCTATTGTTTGTATTAATCACCTATTACGCACAGTGTCTGGTAACAAGTTATTCATTATTTTCCACTACTCAGGCCGATTTTCATCAAATGCTCAAAAAATTTTATATAAAAAATAAAATAATAATAATAATAATAATAATTATTATGTTAATTTTTAGTTGAAAGCCAACTGATTAAGCACTAAATATTCAATAATTTCTATTTGTAAGCTACTGACTTGCTTCGAACTAGAGAGCTGCCATTTTTTTTTGCCATCATTTTTTTTTTATTTTTACGTGACGTCTGGGGTAAAAGCCCAAAACAAAATAAAAAGATAAAATAAATTGAACGATAATTTAATATAAGATTAAGACAAATTAAACTATTTTTTTTTCTGAGAACCCATAGTTTAAGTATTGTTAATTCTGGATTTAGCTAATCAACTGATTTTGGTTCATTAGCGCCATTTTGCTAAAAACTTAACCCACTGTGAACAAAGTAGCCCCAAAATAATTTTTTTTATATTAGTTTTTTAAATCTGGACCCGTCTAATCTTTCTCACATATTTGACGTTTATTATACATTATTTATCCAAATTAATAAAAAGCTTTTTCTAAACTTTTGCGTAATCTTATCGAAATGAGATAATTTGTACTGAAAACACTTTTTTCAGATTTAATTATCTCATTTGGGCTCTAGTCGAAAGAGGCTATGAATGGTTTTTACTAGTGAATATAATGTGTTTAATTTAAGGTAAAAAAATATGTTGTTTGAATGATACAAAGGGATTACAAAATAAATAAAAAATGAAAGTAGGCAGTTGATTGCGGGTTCGTGACGTCACGATTGTTTGATAACTACACCTCACATGCGCAATACGTTAACTCTATTAGTTGTATCATGGATGTGTTCCGTGAAAACAACACAACACCATAAAGTGGCAACACTCAAATTACCAAACCTTCAAAATTCAAAAGTCAAAAATTAAAGATGGAGGTTGGCTTGACTGTCATTCGCATTCCTTCGTTGTTCGCATTGAGTCGCGCTTGATACGGTCGGTCCAAAGTGAAAAGTTATTATTTTGTATTCATCATCTGTATTTGGGTGTGGTGTGCTTGTGGCTGTAAAATTGTCTTTTGTTTGTGGAATTAAGTTAATTTTAATTTTTTCAAGTGCAATATAATATTTTAAAAAAATGATGAATGCTATATGCTTGTCAATAATGGTTGCATTGTTATGCCCGTTAAGTGATGCGCAAAGAACACCAACTATATCCTACATCACACAGGAACAAATCAAAGATATTGGTGGCACCGTCGAATTTGATTGTTCCGTTCAGTATGCAAAGGAATACTCTGTGGTTTGGATAAAAATGGACAGTGAACCCGTTTTTCTATCAACGGGCAGTACCCTGGTCATAAAAGATTCACGCTTCGCCCTCCGATATGACCCCAACTCATCGACATATAAATTACAAGTTAAAGACATTCAAGAAACGGACGCGGGAACCTATCAGTGTCAGGTAGTCATTTCGGTGGTACACCGAGTTACCGCTGGTGTTAAATTGTCCGTAAGGAGGCCACCTGTTATTTCTGATAATTCAACCCAGTCGATTGTGGCTTCAGAAGGCAATGAAGTGCAAATGGAGTGCTATGCTGGTGGCTATCCAACCCCAACGATAACCTGGCGTCGTGAGAACAACGCCATCTTACCAACAGGTAACTTAGAAACGATATATCTTCTAAAGCCAGAATTTTTTCTGTTTAATTACGTAATTTTTATTTGGCTTCCCCAAAAATTAAACTCATCTGAATTTATCCTGAGTAAAGCTGTGGACCAATTGATTTTAAGATTATAAATTCGTCTGTACCTCGGTTTTGGTGTAAATCATTGCATGTACTCTCCCTCCCGCCCTTGTCTCCTCTCATTCATGTAACGAAACTAAACACTTGTCATAGAATGAATCATTCTGAAAGAGAAATTTATTTATTCTATCAAATACAACATCGGTAGACTTTAATAGTTATTTATTTTTCCGATGAAAATTTGTCACCTAATTTTTGTATTCGTTTTGTTTAATAACATATTATTGAAGCAAGCAAATCATTATCAATGATGAGTCTTCAAATTTTGTATTTTAAAAATCAATATTTTTATGCCGAAAAAAAAATCACTTGAGACGCTTGGTTTCAAACTCAATCTCATCTTTTTGACATGTTTTGTAATTCGTACTCATCTAGAATGGCTGTAGGGATTTCAAGGAACAGTATATGCGCAAGAATGAAATGTTGTTTGCTTAATTTGCATCGTAGCTTCTTAAGCAGGTAGATATATGTACCTACATAATCAACAAATATTATTCTGTAAGTGTAGGTGTTTAAAAATAATAAAAATAAGATTTTGCTTTCTATAAAACAAAAAAAATTGTATGGAAATTAATTCGGTTAAAGTAAAAAAACAGGAGCATCCATATTTTATGTTGTTAGAGCTGCAATTCCTCTCACTTAGGTTTAACAATCTTAACAAAAAGATACTATCTTTTCATTTCTCAATTAATCGGCAAGTCTTTCATTTATTACGAAAATCTATTTTGTCTAGTTGACGAGTTATAAAATCCACGTAGAAACATACACAAACATGTTTCTTTAAACGGAAATTATTTTATTTCGAAAAGATTACCATCAAAATAACATATATCTGCAAAGCCTTATGTAAAAAGTCTTGGCGTTTTCAATTTAGCCCCACTATGCCAGAAATCGATCGCATCTAAGCGAACCTTCGATTCGCTTTTCATAATGAGGGCCATAACTAAGACATACTCGATCCATGTATAAAACGCAATGGAAAAAGTCATATTTAAATTTCCATATGTATTAAAACGAAGTTCAGAAAACAAAATCACCCAGCAAAAAATTTGTTTGTGATTGTAAAATGAAGTGATTTTACCATTGTTTTACAAATACTTACTAAGAAATCACCTGTGCTGATTTTCTACCTTCTAACAAATTTAATGAAAAATCCTTAAACACAAACGCAAAATATTCTAAATGAATAAATTGACAATATTCGGCCTTACCATTTTCATGTTCATTTCGTTTCAGGTAATATCCGTGACGGTTAGGTTTCAATTTGTTTCATCGAGTCGAGTAAATACAAATGTGTGTGCGTTTATGTGTATGTATTTACTTAGAATTTAGAACGCTGCTTATAGAGCAGGTGCAGTCAGAAGAACAATATTTTTCTTGAACGACTGGGTATTTCCAAACCATAAAAAAGGTGCAACAAACAGGTACCTACCATTAAACGCAATCTTTCTCATAAAAAGGATATCTGTTTCTAGTGCACCATACCTACCTACATACCTAACAAAATATCTCGATTTTATCTATTCGTCTACCTGATTAAGTAAATAAAGCAAGGTCAGAGTTGTACACTTAACGTCTTTTTATTCAAAAGTATAAAAGTATAAATGATTTAAGATTGTGAAAATAGCTTTGGATATTGTTAATATAAAGGAGTTTGTTGGACCTCAATATACACTGAATCCAAAAAGTTTCCGTACAGTATTTCTAAGACAAGAAAATTTCAAAGTTTCCACAAGTTAAAAAAAGTCTCGTTAATTTAAGGAAACGTTCCCAAATATTAGTTTGATATGTATTAGTAAGTTACTTTCTTACTTAAATCCTCAGATGATCTAATGATGATCATAAGGTGCATAGAGCCTCTTTTACTCCTATGCGCCATCGTGTACAGTTTACCTTCACTTGTCTTCTTAAAGCGTTTGACCAATCCGAAACTAAAAACTGCTCTCCTGTTATGCAGATATGTACGTCAGTTCGCGAGAAGGGGAACGACATCAATGGTTAATAGAACAATTATTTTTAAGCAATTCATTTTGCCAACTTTTGAATGAAACGAAAACGAATCATTTTTGAAATTTCATACATTGGATTTTTATCAATTAAATTTTAATTAACTTTTTCAAATGGCCTTTTTTGCCCTTAGATAATTCTTTGAACAATGGCTTCAGATGCTCTTTTCGTTTAAAATATTGTAGTCAAAATAACATACATATATACATATATTTATGAATAACAAATTAATTTGCAAGAGATTAATTAATTGTTATCAATTTTCTATAAACAATACTGTAAAAGCGTTATATATTGAAATTTCTACAAATTAATCGAAACTCAGTTGAATTATATCTAATCCTTTCTCTCAACGAATCCTCTAATATTATTAAAAACTCAGAGAAGTACAAATAAGCCAGGAGTACAAGCAGATCGCTGATTTTTTGGGATGTAATTAGGATAAATACCAGTAGTGTAAGACCAAGTTTGCAGCTTTGAAAGACATGTGCTAACTGTGTGGTGTAACAAAAACCTCGAAACTTTCCCATTTTTTCAGTTACCTATTTCAATTTGTTCCGTAGCTCTCGGGTTCCCTAAAATAACTGTATACCACAGTGTGGCCCTTCCCATTCTTACGGGCTATGAAACATTTTACATTTATCTAGAATCTGTGAGCCTGGCATTTGGCTTATATCCTTCTTTTCCATTACTTTTATTTGGTCAAAACTATGTATGTTACAAGGTTCTTTATATTCTAAACACCATTTTATTTAAAATTTAAAATAAGGTAACAGGTAGTTTTAGCTATTGTTCGTTATCCAGTTAGACAAAAAAAGGTACACTTTAAGACCTTCTTGCGAAGAATTTTCAACGTAATTTTATTATTTAGAACATAGCGAAGGGCTTACAATTAAAACAAAAATTGCAAGTTAGTAATCAAGTGAGACGGAGTGTATATGTATTTATGTATGTATGTTGCAAGATATAATCCAGCTTACTCATTATTGTTCACCCTACACGACAACAGGTGTTGTTATTTATTTTTGATAATGCTTCCTAAACACTCATACTTTTGACGTCAAAATTAATGCATAGTATGAAGATTTCCAAGGTTACTGTACTGACCTCTTCTGCAAATTATTTAAAGACTTTCATTCACAATTATAGTCTTTGGGTTACATTTCTTTTTTAAATATAAAGCTGTATTTTATTTTTACCCATATCTGATCCAGATTAGATATTGTTTTCAAAATTACATGTATAACAAAAACAACACATAAAAATGGATCTTTTGTACATAATTTTGAAATCCAATCCGGATCAGGTTTGGGGGAATATAAAATATTTTTTTGATTTTTCAAGTTGTAGAGTAAAATATTAATTGGGCCATATGCATAGTCTAAAGGCACTGCTGTTATTCATAGAGAATTGGACAGTTCATAGCTTTGAAGTGGGTTTAAATTGTCTAGGATAAGCCTTGCTTATCAAAGACAAAATATCAACTCATCAAAAAACTATGATTATGGTCCATAGAAAATAGTTTGCCTTCAAAATTAAATAAAATTATTGGTCGACTTATAGTTTAAGGTAAATCTAATTTGTCCTGTTTATTGGCACAGCTAATAATTTTTCTTGTTGCCCTGCATACCTACATTCTGTACATATATTTATATACAAAAGCAATAAAGAAAACAGAATAATACATCAAATATTTTCACACCTTTCCAGATAGTGCAACTTACACCGGAAATATTCTCAAAATAATCTCGGTTAAAAAAGAAGACAGAGGAACGTATTATTGCGTAGCTGATAACGGTGTAAGCAAGGGCGATCGTCGTAACATCAACGTGGAAGTTGAATTTGCACCAGTTATAACCGTCCCACGCCCACGTCTCGGTCAGGCCCTTCAATACGATATGGACTTGGAGTGTCACATTGAAGCTTATCCACCACCAGCTATTGTATGGATGAAGGACGATATTCAACTTTCAAACAATCAACATTACAGCATTTCACATTTTGCCACTGCAGATGAATTCACAGACTCAACTTTGCGAGTAATAACGATTGAAAAGCGACAATACGGCGATTATGTATGCAAAGCTGTTAACAAGCTAGGCCAAGCCGATTCCAAAGTCAATCTCTTCGAAACAGTCATTCCAGTTTGTCCACCCGCTTGCGGACAGGCATATTACGGTGGTGCAGAACATTTAACAAATGCAACATTTGCTACTATAGGAATCTTGTTGGCAGCTCTATTTACAAGATAAATAACAAAGTTATATCCTGCTAAAATATTGTTTTTATATTTTAATTTTGTTTGCGGTTTAAGTTATTTTTGATTTCAAAAAAGAAATTGGTGGACAACATCAATTTAATTGCTTTCTCAAACATTCCCGTCCACTTTAAGTATGTATTTTGATTTTTTTATATTAATCATATTTTCCAAAAAGACCCGTCCACATATCCTTACGAATCTTAAAAATTATATAATTTTTTTTTTTGCGAATCTCAATTATATTCCAATTTTTTCACACTATTGTGTGTTCTAAGTTAATTTTTTTTTTACTAATTATATTTTACGAACCAATCAAAGTTGTGAGACTCGATAATTGCAATTTATTTTACATCACAATAATAAATGGAAAATTATACAAAATCAAATATTAAAAAAATAATTGAGTAATGAAATATCTAATATGTATTAGTTTTAAGTAGTTTATGTACTTTTATTTAAGACAAAAAAATAACAAATTCTTTTCAAAACTTTTTATAAAAATAAATAAAATTCTGTGTTTCAACACATATCAATATTGTAAAAAGAATATTATATTGTATACACATGGGAGCCCAAATGTAGCCTTCTTTTAAGTAATGAATAATTCTGCTGTTGTTCAGAAGTAGTGCATTATAATATAATAATAGACATATACAATATATATATACATTTTATAAAATCAAAAATTTGGCCTTAAATTTGAAAAAATTATACACATTTTATAGACACGCGTCTACCTTATACCGTATACAACATTTTTATACATTTCTAAAGAATAAACAATAATTATTATGACAGTTGTTTTGCTTTTTTTTGTATGCAATATTATAAGCTTTCAAAAGAATAAAGCTGCTTTTAAGAAGCTTTTCGCTTTAATTCTGTTGGTTGTTGGCTTTTGAAAGGAGTTCAGCAAATACGGACGTTTCATATCACTATACTCTGTCCAACAAAAATTGTCAGTACAGGTCTTATGGGAGAGCTTTTTTCTTACAAAAGGTGCCGGTTCGTGGTTGTATTCCCAAATCACCTACTGAAAAAATATACGCAACCACTGACTAACCCTTCAATTGTTGTTGTAATTGTGTGCTATTTTAAAAGCTTATGAGAACAAATATAGGAATGGTGTTGTCGCTTGCTATTTTTCTGTATAATTGGCTTTAAATATTCTTTTAATGTATAGGAAAAAAAAAACCCTTAAGTGCAGTTAAGGATATTTTGACTGTTTTCATTAAGGGATTGCGCTAAAATTCGCGCAAAAGTGAAGTTGATTTAGAATTATTCGAAATTAAATAAGTTTATTTTTAATACATGATGAAAAATAGTGTTTTTGTTCAAACAAAAACAAAATACTTTTCAAAAAAATGTTTATTTGTTTGATGTTTTATAATCAGTGCCAAAAAAAAACTTATGAATTTTGTTAAACTGGATTTTGATATCAACCCATTTTCTATTTTCAAATCTAAATCCATAGTTGGTAACTCTATAAATATTTATCAGAGCTTTTTCGAAATCTATAATGTGCACTACGGGAACCCTGTAATATTTGCGCTCTCTCACAGATTAATGAAATTTTACTCAGTCAGAGTGAGAGGTAAACGTCCTATCTTCTCTGTACTGACTATTTTTGTTGGACACAGTATAATTTGGATTTGTCAAAATATAGGTATACGTTTTAGTTAAAGTGGACCTAAAAACCGTAATTTAAAAGTGAAAATCTATTAATAGGCAAACAAAAATGAAACGCTGTTCGATGGTAAGCGCTTGACTTGATAACGGCCTTACCGATTTGTCTCATTGTTTAGTTTTAAATGTTTGTAATAGAGTTGGAATAAGATTTTTGCGAAAGGAAAAACTGAAAAGTTGTATGGAACATTTTATGCAGGACAACGTCTTTCGGGTCAGCTAGTTTGTTATAGGTGTTGATTTCGAGCTAAGATTATAGTTAAGACTTTTGAGGACAAGATCCCGACAAGATACATCGACTTCCATAATGGAAATCTATGATTATTTTTTTTCTATCACATAATATCCTTGTCAAAAGCAGGGTTTGCCAGGTTTTTAAAGATGAGTTTTTTGTAAATCTACATATACAGTAAACCTGGGTTAAAGCAACACGCATTTTTTTTTACTATTAGTGACGTGAGTAATTGCAACTATCCAAAAATAAAATATGACTAATTTAAGGCAACCTACCATACCTACATGATCTTTTACTTTGTTTCCAGTTTGTGACTGAGTAATATTGCAGCTACCATTAAGGATTTCTTACATTCGTATTGTATTGTTTTTGCGTTTTAGTTTTCCAGGTCCAGCCTTGCCTGCGTTACAGGCAAAGCCTATTCATTTCCACACAAATTCTCAAGGCGAAAACTTGTACATACCTTCACAAAAAAAGTTAAAGAAAAAACTTTTTTTTTCATAAACTGGTTTTCAGGTTAAATAATCTTTTGAGACCCAATTATCGGGTCAAAAAATATATTTTTTGTGACAGTTGGCCAATAAGAGCGTCTCAACTGAACTGAATGTTCCCGGGGGCTATTACTTATCCTCTTATTCTCCCCCTATTATAGCTGTCAAATCTGCCAAAAAGTTTAAATTATAGTAGCAAAACAAAAAAACAAAATAGAAAAGTAAAAAAAAGGCCCTGAGATATTAAAAAATCTCGGAGCCCTCAGAGATCTCTCTTTCTGGGACGATTTTGTTAAGGGACTATGTACTGATAACAAAAGAAATGCCGCACACAAACTTTGAAGTGAAAATCGAAACAAAAAATCGTAATTTTCCATATGATTTCAGGTTTTCAGCTGAGTCCCCGCAAGCAGTAGTTGCTCTCGTACATACCAACAAAAAACTTCGTTTCGCATCAAAAATTGTTAAACATTTTAAATAAACAAAAATAATCGGCCCTATTATGAAATCCATTCGTATCGTAATTTTCTGCGAAAAAAAACAATCACAGAATTTGTTGAAAGCGAATATTAGTCTTAGATTGTATCTGAAAATAAAAAAAATAAACTGTTTCCACCAGAAGATACAGCACGCCTACAATAAAAAATCATAAAAATCATTTCAGCAACTTTGACTTCCACACATTGTACATTGTTTTATTTTAAAAATAAATTTATTACGAACATAACGAACAATTAAAAATTATATCTTATGCTATTCTAATAACTTTTTTTTTGATTTGGGAGTAGAAATTGTCTTTAATTCTACCCTTCGAGTGTTTTTATGTTCAGGAGTTCCTTGTATATTATCTGATTTTTCGGCTTTATATTTCTGTGTAGGATCTTCTTTACTATCGGCACTTGATGATTCTTTTGAAGTTTCTTCAATTGTTTCCTCATATACCAATCTAATGTCTTCTGTGCATTCGTTTGGTGCTTGTTTTGGATTTCGACGTTCTTCAGCTGTTTCTTTTGAGGTTTCATTTTGAATTGAAATTTCATCAACTGTTTCCTCGTACACCAAGCGAATATCTTCTGTGCAATCATTTGATGTTTCATTTGGATTTGTTGTCACTTTATTTATGCTATCCTTTAAATCGAGTTTTCCTTCTGATTTATTTGATTGTAGGATGTCAACACTTTTCTCAGGTGATTCTACTTTGGTTGGCCAAGCATCCATCGCCTCTTCTACAATAGCAGTTCTTTCCACGGCTGTTGGAATGAGAGCACGTGGCTTACGTCGAATTGCAATAGGAGTTGCTTTTTTAGCGCTTCCCTTATCTAAAGTTGGAACAGATGTTTTTTGTATTGACATTAGACTGGATTTTACAGGTGATGTATTGGATTTTGTATTGCTTGAAGACTGTGTAGCAGTGGTAGTACTTGGCGTTCTAGGATGACGTCGAACAACAATGGGTGTGGCTGGCCGCATCTTTTTCTCCGGAGATTCAAACTTTTCTTCAGAGCTGATGATATCCTTGTCAATAATCATTTCATGTGAAATATTTTCTGCAGGGAAGATAACATTTTCATCGTTTTTTTTGTTAGCGTTACATTCTGATTCTTGTGTTTTACTCCCAATATTTTCCTTTTGCTTATTTTTATTGCTCTTTTTATCACATACTGGTTCCAAGGGCTGAAGAATGGTTAAATCTTTATATTCTTCCCCTAGTTCCCCATCGTCGAAAGTTATCATGGAGCAAAATCCATCCGTGCTAGAAACAATCATTATTTTACCATCATTAGACCAAGCAATGTCGGTAAGACGAGTATAATGGATGTTGGAAATTAGGCCAAATGGGACTTTCTGCTGAGTGTCATAAAGATACACAGAGCTCTTCGTAGCTATTGCGAATATCATCCGATAAGGCAAGGGAATAACTGCAGACGAGGGCTCTGCTTTGTTGCGTAGCTTAAACAAAATGGGACAGCATTTGACGGCTACTGTATACTGATCGGGTGATGGTAATACTAAGGATGGTTGTTTAAGGGAGAACCGACTGTAGACATATGTGGTATGGAGAAGATGTGTGGCTCCGTCATAGTCAGCAACTCCGGCTGGAGTAAATAATAGTTTCCCATCGGGAGAGAAGCATAAGCGTCGAAAGAATGTTTGCAGAGTATCGTCATGATATAACCGAACTTTCTTGTCATGCAATTCATTGTCTTTAGGCACTGGCAAAGTTGACTTACTGTTTCGGTGAACTACCTTTTTAGTTTGTATATCGAAAATCCTCAAAATTCTGAAAAAAAACATCTATTAACTTATAAAAATAAAGAAAAAGCTACAAGACTTACCGATCAGTGCTAAGTGTGGCAATGTACTGGTTTTTTGGATCCCACGCCACTCCTTGCACAAAACCTTTATGGTCTTTAAGGATCGAAACCGATTTTCCTTTGTGAACATCCCAAATTATAGCCGTGTTATCGACGGATCCACTCACAAGAAATAAAGAATTCGGAGCCCAGCTCAAATCATAAATATCTTCCATGTGTCCACGAAGGACTTTCATAGTTATCCAAATTTCCTTGTCGTTCTCGTTGGTACTGTCGAGAACATACAAAACATGTTCACTTTCTTCCTTTTGCTTCCAGATAAATATTACACTCTCATCATCTCCCGAAGCCAAAAGATCCCCGTTTGGAGACCATTTTACAACATTAACAGCTCTTTGGTGTCTAGTTAAATCGGCGGCTACATCTAAATTCACTTCGCCAGTTTCAGTGAACGAAAGGTTCCATATAAGAACATGGGAATCTGTGCCTCCGGAGGCCAGCCGGTATAATGATGACTTCTCTGTTTTCGGTTGAATATCCACACTTAAAACTGGATCACGGTTGTGCCAGGATATTTCAGGAATTTTGCATTTCATAGTGAAATTGATTTTTTTTGATTGTTTGAATTTTGAAATAAATACACACCGATATGATAAACTTTTAAGCAGTAGATGAAAAATTGTTCCTGCTTCCCGCCAAGTATTTTTTTTTTAGTTCTGTTTGTTACAATTGAGACTTCAAAATTGTCATACAATTACTGGTCGTGTTTATTGTTGGTAAGTCAGACAAAAAACGTGACAACTTCAGGGTCTCCCAAACCCATGTGATACGACAGCTACAAAACTGCTTTTCTTATAAGTCCTGCGAGTCCATTAAACAATTCTTTTTAACTTTTTTATGAAGACTGGTTATGGAATTAATTTAAATGGCAAGACGTTTCGTACCCAGTGTAAGGAAACAGAAGGGGTTTTCATGCAAACTTGGTTGGTAAAGTGCTGAATTTGGTAAACGAACTGTCATTTCCTTACACATTTTGACATATTTCTCAAATTTACCAAAACTACCCCTAGAGATTGAAGATGTCTGCCTTAAAGGCTCTCCCAAATCAAAGAGAAACGCTGCACTTTTCGTCGCTACTCTATTATTTAATTGTGTAACTAGATTTTGACAGCTGAAAATAACACTTTTTTTGTCAGGTTGGCGTGTCGCATTCGTTTGGATGATACAAAGCGTTTTAGTCGCTGCTGAAAAATAGTTTGGTTTGGGAAGCCCTAAGTTTGGAGTACAAGATTTTTTATAGCAAGGAACTGAACTATTTCATTTGTGTTCAGAACATTCGAATCTGTGTATGAGGTGGTGTGGAGTTTATAGTAATTATAGGGGTGTGTGGTGTCATTCACCAAAGTGTTTTATATTTTTTGGAGAACGCAGATTAATATCAGTTCAATATTAAATTTACTAAATTTTGACGAAAATAGCAAAAATCTTTATACCTAAAATTAAAACAATAACAAGAACAAAAAATAAATTATACAATTTGTTTGAACGAAAAACGACCGAAACACGCAAACTTTCTAGCAGAAAAGGCTGTTCGTCTCCAAAAAAAATATATCAAGTATCGCAACATCCCGAGAATTATCTTTAAAGTTTAATAATGGCTTGGGGATTCGTAACTTGCGGTCCAAATGAAGCTCTGGTCGTATCAGGTACAATAACAATTTCCAATGTATGGGGAGATTAATCTCAATTAATATTTTTATCAGTCTGCAAAAATAATTGCAAAGTGACATCATTTATGTTATTGATTTTTCAATAGTTAACTATTTATATATGTATGCATGTATTAAATTGCTTCCATAATTCTAATTAAAAAAAATTATTTTATTTTACATTAAAATAAATAAATGTATTGATAACAATTAGAAAAATAACTAGGTATGAAGGTATAATGGTTTTTTCTATCAATTTATATCATACAATTAATCAAGGCCTAAGACGAAACATTACCCGGTTCCTAAAACCATTATTTTTTTTTCTAGAATACTATCCCATAAAATCGGCAAATAGCAACCAATACGATTTATTATTGTTTATTAATATACAATTTGATTTCAACTCATAAATATTGGTATATTTATATGATACCTATAATGTTTACCTTAGTTTTTGCTTAGTCTCTTAAGTTGAGCTACAATCTTGAAGAACTACCTAATCAATAGAACTTTGGATTGGTTGGTACCAACTTATAAGTTTTTTAAATA
Source organism: Meliscaeva auricollis (assembly GCA_948107695.1). Classification (NCBI taxonomy): domain Eukaryota; kingdom Metazoa; phylum Arthropoda; class Insecta; order Diptera; family Syrphidae; genus Meliscaeva; species Meliscaeva auricollis. The sequence continues at coordinate 95,592,993 of OX403618.1, forward strand.
AAATGTTATAGGATCTGTGGGCTGTGGTGATATCCCTCTGGCTCTATCTTCAATCAAAGGTTTTCAAGCTTTGCACCTCAAGCCGTTGGCGAAAACATTTAACATGGTCACTCCACCAGAGATGAGGTCTTCCTCTTTCTCACGTACTCTCTGCACTGGCAGAAGTCTTCGTAGACTGGACTATAATCCCAAAATCAAAGCCATAAGGATACCTCTTGAATGTCCAATGAATCACATTTTATTCACAAAATTTAGTTTTTCCTCTATTTGCTGCGTTCATGATTTTTTTTTTTTGGTAGTCTAAAGTAGTAGGTTTTCCTAAAAATGATTTGCATTGCATTCATTCATTGGATGTGGGATGTATTTTTATGACTTATAGGAACAGTAAAAGGCCTTTCTAAAATATTGTTTTTAATCAAAAGAAAGAGAATGCAAAAAAGTGGAAGTGAAGTGATTTTCTTCAAATTTGGTGGTTAAAGTGTGTGACCTAGTCGTGCTTTTTGTTTATATAGTTTTTAAAAAGTTTTTCTGATTCGTTAAAAAAATATCTTCTGTTCAACACCATCCTCGATGCCAGCACAATCTATGTGGTAATAAGAAAAACTTCTTATTCAAAGAGTGGCGCATAGGATCATTTCATAATATGAGTCAAACCCAGCTATTTGTATGCAGATCCGAAAATTGACTAACTATTTAGTCCATAATGTTTGCTGAACCTGTTTCCTGAGTGCCGGAGCTTAAATGTTCGGTTAAATTCTAGCTGTAGGGAAATTTCGGATCTCGCGGAATCTCGCAGGCGAGTAAAGAAATAGACCCATAACTTAAAAAAAAAATGTTATTTTAATCTGTCTTTTTTAGAAAGATTCATTTTTATTTCTCAAACGTGAAGATGGAAGTCATTTATTCGCGGTGTTTTGATAAAATTGCGTTAAATATCAATTCTCTTCAAGTATAAGTGAATAATTTTCAATAAATTAAAAGCTAGTTTGTTTGTGAGGTCAAATGATAAGATAGTTTAAATAAACAAAGAAATGGAACTTTTTTTTTTTTAATTTTCCTACAAGAATTGTTTTCAAATCGATTTGTTGCATGAAAGAATGTCAAACAACATGCATCAAAATATTTTTTTTTAGTTTCCTTGATTAAGCTGATTTCTTATTCGTTTTATCGTATCTTAAGTTTTTTTTTTTTGCCTAACAAGTTTGAATAAGCATTTTTTTAAATGATTTTAAATTTTATATCCTTTACAACATTTTGGTTTACTTAAATTTTTAAAGGATGTTGCTATATGAAGCCATTGCTTGTCCCTGGAGGACGCGCCTTTGTATGGCCATCAATTCAACAAGTGCAAAGGTAACTAACCCTATCCACTCATGGAAAAATAAAGAAACATGTCTTTGATTATTTAATAGAATTTCACTCAACACTATGACTCTCCAAGTTGAAAGTCCCTGTGTATATACCAGCCAAGGTGTACCAATCTCAGTAACTGGCATAGCACAAGTTAAAATTCAAGGCCAAAACGAGGATATGTTACTAACTGCTTGCGAGCAGTTCCTGGGAAAACCTGAAGCAGAAATACAACATATTGCTCTTGTAACATTGGAAGGTCACCAGAGGGCTATTATGGGATCAATGACCGTTGAAGAAATTTACAAAGATCGTAAAAAGTTCAGCAAACAAGTGTTTGAAGTTGCATCTTCTGACTTAATAAACATGGGCATTACTGTAGTGTCGTATACCTTAAAAGATATACGTGACGAAGAGGTAAGGCTGATGTTTCGTTTTTGCTCAACCCATATTCAACAATATCACACGCTTAACAAATATAAACAAGAAATAACAACAATAATTTTTCATATAGTTTTTTTTTATCTTTTATTTAACATTTCATACATTTAATTACCTGCTCTTCTGCTATTGATTTTTTATTTCTATATATTTTTTATAGTAACAAGTTTTCCCCCATAAGCATTGGTTTTTTCTTTTATACTTTATACATAAACTTACATATGTTTCATTTGTAAAAAATTGTAATAAGTACATAATAAACTATTACTTATTTTTTACTTAAACCTATGGTGGAATTCGTCGGATCTAAAATGTAATTAAAATATAAACAAGGTTTTAAAAATGTTTGAATGTAGCAACAAAATATAATCTACAGGTAAATTAAATTTAAAATAATAATAATCCGGTTAGACACTCTATCATACTAATTCTTAAAGAAAAGAGATACAAATCTTCTTTAGCCACTTTGACAGTAAAGGGAAAGAATCGTTCATACCATTTTGCAAAAAAAACGATGCACAGTGGTGCTCTTTATGAGATTCAGCGGCAATTCTCGTCATTTCTTGACATCTTTTCTATTTACTCAACTATTACTTTGATTTTTTGTTTGTCATACGCAATTTTAAGATCTTGCTAATTAATTGTCATTAAATAAATGACAAATTTGAAGTTATAGTGTTGCAAAATAACTTTTAAGTCAACGACTCAAAAACGTGAACTCATAAAAAACAATATTCAATAAAACTGAGTAAGACACCAAAATATACTTTTCTACAGTATTTTGGACTCCTAAGTTCGAAAGTCACGTTTTTTACAAAAAGGTGGTATTTTCTAGTGAAATTATGTCCGTTTGGGAACTTTTTGGGCTGAAATATGAAATCCGTCAGATTATTTAGAGTGGCGATGAAATTCTCAAATACGACCGAAAATGCTTCAAAAAAACGGAAACACGATGATCAAAAATATCTGCCACTTTTTGTTTTATTTATTAATTAATCCACTTTTTGATAGTATTTCAATTTTTTGTTAGTTCATTTATAAATTAGAAAATATTTTCGTTGTATTTTATTTTTTTTTTGTGTATGAAATGATTTTGACAGAATTCATATTTCAGCAGCAAGAAATTCTTTGGGCAGAAATTTTCAAAAGAAAGGAAATGATTTTCTCTCTCGGTACGCTCTCTCTTGACTGGTTTGACAGGACTTGGACTCAAAAATAGTAGAAATTCGTTGTTTTGGCGAGTATCCAAACAGACCTATTATGTCGAAAAAGTAACGTCAAAGATTTCTTCTGACTTGAGTTTTAAAGAACTATTTTACACAAGTTAAGTCAAAATTTCTAACTTAGAGAATTATTCGTTTTCAGTTTATCATTTTAATTGGTTGTTCGTGATGTCAATTTGTAAATACAAAAGTTGACATACTATTTGTATTCTGCTTAATGAAATCTCTCACTGTACCAAAATTAATCAATTTTCGTAAGGAAATGGCTAAGGAAATGAATTTTGTCGTTGAAACTCTGCGCGATGATTCCACTTTTTTCCACTCAATAAAGGCCGTTTTACCGTGTGAATTTTCAATCCGATTTTGAAGAAATAATGTATTCTTTTTAACTCTTTCAATCACGCAACTTTTCATAAAACAATCATGGAAAATTGATCTTAGCCAGATCTTAAGTATCAATACCATGACAAATTGATAAGATTTCCACAGCTTTGTATCGTTTAAAAATCAAATAAACTTAATGACTAAAAGAGTTAAGGGTAAATTGAAACCCAAAAAAGAAAAAACTAGATCCGTTCGAAACTCATCATAGAGATTGACATTTCTAAACATTTCAGCTCCTTATAGTGTTTTATCGTTTAAATAACAATTATTTTAACTGAGTAGACCATAAATTGCATTGAAGTTGACCTTTTCTCTTTTTTCTCCATTTATGTTGTTTTGCTACATTAATGTTAATTGTCCAAAAAGGGTGACTCAAAGGTACGTTATTTTTTATTTATTGAATATAACTAACACTGTTTTAAATGTTTGCATTTTTCATATTATTGTTTTAAGTCTGTTTAGCTTCGTTTTTATAGTTACAATGATTGGTGTAACTCGTGTGCGTTTGTCAGGCAATATTTAGGCATTATTAATGAAATATAAGTTAATGCACAAAAAAAAAAAATACAAACCATGTATTTGTATATACATACATAATATAATTTTGTAGTCCTAAGAAAAAGCGGTTAATTTGTAAAATAATTTTATGTTAGAGGTCTGGGCTAGTTGCTCTTTGCCATTAATATTTTAAGTACTCTATTTGATATTAGTTCCGTGCTTATCGGTTTTTTTCTTCTGCTGCATTTACGGAATCAAATCCAATATTCATGATGTGAGACAGCTTCTAGACAACCCGAAAAACACCTTTGTTTGCATATATGCTGCAACCTCCAGCATTATTCATTTTTATTTTGCTTCACCAATTTCATGTGTTTCTAACAGCTTTTTCTTGCTTGTCTGTTGACGGGGTAATTTTTGGATTTCATAATTGAAATTTGTATCTATTCTTTCTTGTCTTTGTGTAATTTGGTTTTCATACTTATGTGTTGTGCCTCATTTAAAATGTTAACAATCTGTAAGGGTGTATTCATTTGATTTATGTCCAAATGTTTATTTTATATAAATTACTAGTTTCTCATCATTTGCATACAACATTGCAATCGATAATCACCCCTCTCCCAAGTCACAAAAAACACTTTTTAATTAAATTTTTTTTTGTATTGATTGCTTTTCACGTGGGAACATGCTCAATTTTGTTTTGCGCTAACTTCTGAGGGTCAAACATTATAACTTAAGTAGCGAAATTGATGAGAAGCGCTGGGGAGGGAATATGCCATTTCTGTTTTTTATACACATCGCTCATTTACTACAAAAACGTCATATCTCAAAAACCATAAAATTTGAGTTGTTTATACTACCAGAAAGTTTAATTCACAATTTTCAAAGTGCATCAATTTCATGCCTGTAACTTCAAAATTGTACTCATTAAACATAATTGGAAACATGTTCTTCTATGGAGCTTAATGGGAATACAAATCTTTAAACTCATTTTCCCGTGATTCAACATTTTTGAGATATGGCGTTGTTGCAGCAAATGAGCTACATGTACATAAGACTCCAAGGAATTAATTATTCTTGTTATTAATTATTGTTATGTTCCCCCTATTTTTCGTCTAATTTGACTGTTCTATTATTTAATTACATAGTTCGAAAAAAGTTTTTTAAAGCTTCTTTCTTTTAAGTCAAAATTATTAAAATGTTTTAGGCAATGTTTTATTAACAAAATTATTAAAGCTACATATGTATATTTATTTATTTTTTAATTGCTAACGTCCCTTGCTGGGTCCAAATTCATTCTGATCGCAGTTTACACGCTTTTATTGAATTTAAAACATAATATCTATCCGACTTGAAGCAGAATGCAAATATTTACGTGAAAGTTTAGCAAAATAAGGCTAAAATACAAAAATTAAATGGATTTTGTGAAAAAAAATTCTATCTTATCAACTCGATTCTTGCTTGCGTGAAAGGCTTTTAATCTTTTTTTTTTGGCGTTTCACCTTTGAGGTTTTTTTTTTTAGTTTATTAATAAGTGCTAAAAACAGCAAGTGATTGTTATTGAGTTGTATAACAGATATATAAGTTTTTTTATTTGACTCTTTAAGCCGCTGACAAAATACGTAAGTAGTCAAGAAAATACTTTTGCTTGAATGTTGCCCTTCAAATGTTATATGTATGTTCCTGCATGATAATCTCAATATAACATGCATTTTATAATTTAATTTTATTTTATACAAACCTAGAACCATATGAAGCCACATATTTTGGTTTCCCAACAATTTCAGGGATATCTAAAATCTTTGGGTATGGCGCGTACTGCAGAAGTAAAACGTGACGCCCGCATTGGAGAAGCCGAAGCTAGATGTGATGCTCAAATCAAAGAAGCAATAGCCGAAGAACAGCGTATGGCATCTCGTTTCTTAAACGATACTGAAATTGCAAAAGCACAGCGTGATTTTGAATTGAAGAAAGCCGCTTATGATGTGGAAGTTCAAACGAAAAAGGCTGAGGCCGAAATGGCGTATGAATTACAAGCAGCAAAGACCAAGCAACGTATAAAGGAAGAACAAATGCAAGTTAAAGTAATTGAACGCACACAAGAAATCGCTGTTCAAGATCAAGAAATTCAGCGCCGCGAAAGAGAACTTGAAGCTACAGTACGGCGACCAGCAGAAGCTGAAAAATACCGCTTGGAAAAAATAGCCGAAGCTAATAAATTCAGAGTTGTGATGGAAGCTGAAGCCGAAGCAGAATCGGTAAATTTGAAAATTTCACATTACGTATATGGTTTAAAAGAAAAATTAATTTCTTCAGATTAAAATTCGAGGTGAAGCAGAAGCTTTTGCTATTGCTGCCAAAGCTAAGGCTGAAGCTGAACAAATGGCACAAAAGGCCGAAGCTTACAGAGAATACCGTGAAGCAGCAATGGTTGAAATGTTGCTGGAGACATTGCCAAAGGTCAGTGTTGATTTATTTGTACTTATGTCTTTTTAACAAATATTTTACTTTAAATGACACAGGTCGCCGCTGAAGTTGCTGCACCACTTTCTCAAACAAAGAAAATTACTATGGTTTCCAGTGGTAATGGAGACATCGGTGCTGCCAAGCTTACTGGTGAAGTCTTGCAGATTGTGAACAAAGTGCCAGAGTTGGTTAAAAATATAACCGGTGTTGATATTGCTAGGGTAGGTCCTAATTCAAAATATATTTAAATGTACAATTAAATGAATTTATTGTAATACGCCTTAAAAAAAAACCTCTTGTGAAGTTAGTTTGAAGATTCTACATTTTTTAATGAAATTCCGTTACAAACTTTTATAAAAAAAAAATAAACAATTGCTAATTTAATATGTAGTATATTTAATATTTAATATATATGTAATCATAATACAATACAGGCAAACACTTAGTTAGCCTATAAAAAAGTTCTGCTAAACCAAATTAATTTTGCTTTCATAAACTGTTGCTTCTAATTTATGTTAAATTTGAATCAATGCAATATATTTGTAACAGTTTTTAACATTTATTTTTTTATTTCAGTCCGTGCATGCTGGTTAAATGAACGAAAGCGCAATCATAAAGAAACCTTATCTCAATGAAAATAATAATGCAGACAATTTGATGGAAACCAGTTTATTATTCTGATTAAACAAAAAAAAAAAAAAAGAAATTTCAAATAACTTTCATAAAAAGTAGGTGATTTTCACATTAAAAATATATACATGTGTACATATATTTTGAATTATACAATATTTACATAATTTCATACATTAATAAATCCATACAAAGGGTCTTTCACAAACGAGATGAATGAAATAAACTTTGTTTATTATTTTACATATTTAAATTGATAATCAACAATATTAACAAACATGGATATTATCGTATTACGAGTATAATATTATCTTTTCTCCATCCCTCGAACTTATATAACTTAAGCTTCAAAAAATCTTTTGTGATAAAATTAAGCATCACATTCGCATTTAGCATGATTTATGACAAGAGAAAGATCAAGAACCCTTGAACTGTCATACTTTTATTCAAATTTATAAATGGAAACCTTTTTATAATAACTTTGTACCCTAGTATATTCTCTACAAGAATTCAAGATTCGAATGTCAGAATGTTATAATCAAAAATTTATGAAATATGTTGCCAATGCCAAAAATTGTATACCTAAAACTTTAACGTTAAGTTGAAACAAATAATGTTTAATATGTTAGTGTTCTTTTTTTAACTTGGTTAAAAATATTACAGCAATTATTTTTTTATGAACTGTGTCCCGAAAATAAAAAGTATCACAGAATCCATTACAGAAATACTACTTAAAAAGCCCAGTAAAAAACTATTAAATTATGAAATACTACTTAGTTATGAAAAGTAATAAAAAAAGTAGACCGATTATACAATATAAAACCATTTATACAATTATAGTAAATTGCAAAATTTTATAAAACTCAATTATATACTTCAAAAATTAATTTAATATAATAAGTTTTTTTTGTCTGGCAACACAATATTTATGTTAATTGAATGCTATTTTCTTTTATGATATATTAAAATACTAAACACCTACCCTAGGCATATTACAATTTGTTTCCATGATAAATATAAAAGTGCATGTATAAAAGCTTTTATGTTTATCAACAAATATCTCGAATTTGGACACAAAATTAATATTGGAAAAATGTAACATGTAATCATTTAAACCAAAACAAAAAAAGCACAATTTTTGTATAAGTGTATGGTGTACTGAGCAATTATAGAACTTAAATATACATATATATATTTCGTAATATGGAGCAATGATTTTTATTTTTTGCGTGAGTGAATGTTAATGCATGCAACAAAATGGGAGAATAGAAATGTTTAACAATTGTATGTAACAATGATTTGAGGTTAGCTTTACTTGTTGTATTACTTTCTATTAGTATTTTTAATTACTTACTGGCTCCCTTCTGCATAACCGTTTGTTAAAAAAAAAAAAATTATATTGGAAGTCACAATATTTTCACTACTCTTAAGCCCTCAACGAATGTGATACGAAAGTTATAAGTTGAAAACATAATTTGGAGTCGAACTTTCATGGCTAGATAACACACTGCTTCCGGCCGCACTTACTTATTTTATTTCTTAACTGATAATAACTATCGTTTCACATTGCTTAAAATTTACGGAAATATTATATAAGTAAATACAAACTTATTTTTATGATTCGCCTCTATGGAGAATGGAATTTCCCGGAGAATTTTTGTTTTTGGAAAAGGGCGTTCAATCGAAGAATTGCTGGGAAAATCGCTCCCTTTTCTGTTATTCTACATACCAGAGCAACAAATAACAAGCGAAAACGGAACAAAATTCCTGGAATATTTTATGGAACATTTCGATTGGGAGCCAAATTAACCCGGAAATTTCGTTCCCCAAAGGGGTGATTAATTAGGTACGAATTCCGAAAAAAAACTTTCACATATTCCATCGTAATGGAAAATCTCATACAAATTCCCATTACGAACGAATTATTTGATTGTTTTTTTTTCGTGATTGTTAACAAATCTACGATACGAATGGAATTCATGATGAGGTCAATTATGAGTTTCGCCTGAATGATATTAATGGCGTTTTCCTTTTGCCACTTTTTCACTTTAAATTTGGAGGTTTGAAAGCTACATAAAATAAGGGGAATAGAGCGAAAATAGTGGTAATTCGTATTTCATGTCCCATTTGCCACTTCCTATTTAAATTTGAGGTAGTTTAGGGGTAGGACAATATTTCGGGCGATTTTTTATTTGATCAAATTCTCAAAATGTAATGTTACTATTTTAATTAACCCTGCCATGCACTCAAAAGCTTCAGTTCATAATTACATTTTTATGAAATGGTTAGTTTTTTTATGCAAGAAGATCCACCAGAGATTGATTTGTGTGTACTTCATAACAATGCAACGAAAAACACATAATGGAACGAAGTGAATTAGATTAGATACAGTAACATATTTTACCAAAGCAAAGCTTACTACAAAAAATACATGAAAGTTCATAGTCTAAGAGCTGACAGCAAATTTTGGGAGTTGAGGTATAAACAAAATCTGAGCATGCAGTTTTATAGGTATATGCGTCCTGATTTCAAATTCGAAAGTCTGGAAGGTCTATTTTTCAGCTTTCTGCGGTTTTGGGAAGGTTGAAAAAGGCAATAATTCCAAGTCATCTGAGAAAGACCAATCCACTTCAATTGACATTTTTAATATTGAAACTGATGCTCTGTCATTTTTCCTATGTCTGGAGCCCTCAATCTTGACGATCCGATTAATAGAACTCAAGATATATGCGAACCATTTTTGGAGACTTCTGTTTTATTTTTTGTACCTGCCAGACGTTCAATTTGAAATTAGGACGCGTATACCCTATAAAACTGCATACTCAGTGGTTATACCTATACTCCCAAAATTTGCTGTCGGCTCTTGGTCTATTAGCGCTCAATTATTGTTTTTCTAAAATAGATAGGAACGCTCAGTTCAGAGTGAGCTCTTCCGCTCAGGTACTCCGCTCTGTGCTAGATGGCTCAGGTTCTTGTTAAAAATATTTAGCTTCACAAATTTATCAAATAGCTTATGTTAGTTGTTTTACTCATTCGTAGCTCGCTTTCATCTCTCATCTGAAAGGTGCTTCAAGGGTGATTTATCATCAAGTTAGTGAATAATAAAAAACGGTTCATGAAATTAGTAATTTTTTTATTCTCTGAAAACAATGACGGGCTAATGCTTTTACTATATCTGTTAAGCGTAAGTTGCAATAAATAAAATTATGTTTACAATATGTTTTTATTACTACGAGCCTTGCAAGAAATAATTTCTCGATAGATGTGTGCGGACCAATTCGATAATTTTATAACTAAGCCGTCATACATTAAAATATTCAAAACTTTTTTATAGACACAAATCTAATGGTTATCAAACCGAGAAATAAAATATTTTAACAAATAAAATATCAGTTTAATCCCATTTCCTAAACTCGGTGCCATCTGGAGGTTTGACATCGACTTTAGCCTTGCTCACTTCATCCCAGTTTGTGCTTAGAACAGTTCCACCAGATTCAGAGAACGATTTATTCATCGCTTTTTGAACTTCGGGAGAGGCATTGCTGTAAATTTTCTTAAATAGTTGGTTGAGAGCTTCTTCACTTTGTGCTTCGGATTCCTCGCTTTTTTCAACTTCTTTGGCAATTTTATCCCAGTCCTGTTTATGAATTGGAGGAGGTGCAGCTGCAATGGGAATATTTTTGATCTCCAAATTGTCCCAGCGTTCGCCACACTCTTTTGCTAAAGATATTTCTACCTTGGAGGAGGTGCTTTTATGCGACGATTTTTCTGGAACGATTGGACGATATAAATTAAGCTCCAGTTTATAGTTTTCCGCCGTCATAGAAACTTTTTCTCGTTCGATGTGCACGGAATAATTTTTTTCCATGGCATTTTTCAGCAACACCGTAATGACGACTTTTGAGTCAGATTGATACCAATCGTGTCGTACCGACATTTCATCTAACTAATTGAATAGAAACAAATAGATTTTGTTATTTTATTAATAATTTTTATATTATTATATTATTTTTTTTATGGAGGAAAAATAGAATTAATTCTCGGACTTCTTTGTAGAAATATGACGTTTAATCTTTTGTTTTTTTTTTTAAAGAAGGAAGAGTTTGGAAATTGTCTTGGATATTTACTTCAGGGTTGTTACAACTAGTAAGAAAATTGGCATTGGTTACGTTCACATTAGGTGCGTTCACATTCGCATAGGTAGCCTATCCAAGATACCTTTGCGTCCGAAATAAAGGCTTGCCCAAACCAAAGTGCGACAGTGGGTGTCACGACATGTGCGACACGATTTTATATGAAAAACGTTTTGCGCTTAATCGCATTTAGTGCGGGTACTCTCATATGACGCTGTGTAAATAAATTTTGGCGTTGTCGTGTCGCACAATCGCACTGCGACACGACAGTGCGACACGACAACAGCGACGTTACGTTGTATGAAGATGAAAGATAGCAAGACCCAAAAACACAGCGACAACGGCTGTCAAAAGCGTTTGTAAAAAAACTCCGAATTTTATGGTGTCGCAGGTACTTTGTCGCATTTGGTGTGGGTACTCTCATATGACTCTGTGTATATAAATTTTGACGTTGTCGTGTCGCACTGTCGTGTCGCAGTGCGATTGTTTGGTTTGGGCAAGCCTTAATACAACAGAAACTTTTGGCTATAAAAAACTCAAAAACAAAAATAAGGATATCTGACTCAGCTAATATTCAGCCGACTACTTTCATGTCTTGACATTGCATTATTTTCTTGACATCGCTCCCTATTGGGCTTTTTACGTATTTGTCTTTGTCGCTTCTCTTTCACATAAAAATAGAAAAAAAAGAAAACGGTTAATCTTGTTTGAAGAATGTAAACAAACAACGCATACCATACTCAGTATTTTTGCAAAAAAGTGTATATTAACGGTTTAAATTTATTATTATGTTAATTTTTAGTTGAAAGCCAACTGATTAAGCACTAAATATTCTTTAATTTCTATTTGTAAGCTACTGATTTGCTTCGAACTAGAGAGCTGACATTTTTTTTTTATCATTTTTTTTTTTAATTTTTGCGTGACATCTGGGGTAAAAGCCCAATAGCACCAAAATATCTACGCACTTCATTATTTGTCTGTATGATAAAACTTGTTAATTTATTTAAAATGCAAAAACGATTTATCGGCAAGTTATAAACTTAATATTTTAGTTATTTCTTGTTTTTTCTAATATATTTTGTTGTTATAGATATTGGAGCAAACCTCACCGACTCCATGTTTCAGGGAGTCTATGGGAACTCGAAAAAGCACGAAGCTGACCTGGATATTGTACTAAAACGTTCGTGGAACCAGGAATTGCACAAAATTATCATAACCGTGGGAACACTTAATGAGGCTGATGCAGCCCTTGAGCTTGCCCAAAAAGATGGCAAGTTTTCTTGTTTTTTTTTTTATATCTAAAATGTATATTTATGTTAGGATATATAAAAGATAGGCTTTTTATAACCATGGGCTGCCATCCAACACGCTGCAATGAATTTCTCTCAAATCCGGAAGAATACTATACAAAATTGTGCACAAAAATCGAAGAAAACCCAAATAAAGTTATTGCCGTTGGAGAATGTGGCTTGGACTATGATCGCTTACACTTCTGTGAAAAGAACGTCCAAAAAGAGTATTTTGAAAAGCAACTCAGTATTGCGGAACACTACAAACTTCCACTTTTCTTACATTGTCGAAATTCATTTCATGATTTTATGGAGATAATTGAGAAAAATAGACAAAAAGTGCTACAAAACGGCGGAGTAGTACATAGTTTTGACGGGACACTTGAAGAAGCAAAGCGAATTATTGAATTTGGACTCTATATTGGTCTCAACGGATGTTCACTTAAAACAGGAGAAAATTTAAAAACAATTAAAGAAATACCAAACGATAAAATAATGATTGAAACTGATAGTCCTTGGTGTGGAATTCGACAAAGTCATGCTGGTTCTAAATTGGTTAAAACCCACTTTCCTGTCGTCAAAAAAAAAGAAAAATGGACTCCGTCAACATTAGTTGACTCACGAAATGAACCGTGCCAAATAATGTAAGTTTTCATTGATTAATTTTAGGTAAAGTTTGGGCTTTTCGTCTTTTTTCCATAGTAAAAACAACCGACACGGAGGTCAATATCTGCTAAAGATAATTCAGGTATGCTAAACACAATGGCGTACTCAGTTTGTCTAGGTTGAATTTTTAATTTGGAGTTTGTTGTTTCAAGCCCAAAAAAAGAGTCGGAAAAAAGTTGCATTTTCAAGCACAGTGTAATTATTCCTTCAGGTAAAACGAAAACGAGATCATAAGAACCATATAACAACCATTGAATCAGATTTAATTTCTATTTTTATAACAAAAATTGAAATAGCTACTATTTCTATAATATCATTTATATGTATGAAAAAAATAATTAATATCTAATTTAAAAATTACATTTCTATCTGCATAATATTAGCTTAATTTCATTTACAGACAAGTTATGGAAATTATTGCTGCTACAAAAGAAGAGCCTCTCGAAGAACTGTCGGATATTTTCTACAACAATACAATGAAACTATTTTTCACAAAAGACCTATAATACAATGAAATAAAAGATGTGCTTTTTTCCTATTTCTTAGAAATCTACTAATTAACTCATTTAACTACGCAATATACATGCATGTACGTAAAACGCAAGAGCTGTTTTTGAAACGTTTTTGTTCCTTTTCTTTTCGGTAGACCGTACAATTTTCTTTGAGTGTGTCCTAGGTTGTTATAGAGATTATGTAGGTAATAGTTATTAACTAGTTCAGGTTTTTGAGATCTCGTCTCGAACCCAAACAACTCCCGAAGGTTTTATAAAAGAGCCAAGCATTTGCCTGCTGGGTCTTTAGAGCGGAACTTAATTTCTTCAAAGTATCAATGGGAACAAGTCACCGAAGCACAGAGAATTATATGTTCTTCAGCAGCTGATTAATGGGCACCATATATAGAGAGATGCAAAAAGGTCGGGAAGCGAATCCACCTTATACGTGTATACAACCTTATGTTCTGGAAAATATCTTTAGTTCGTATTATTAATTTGTCTTTTATCCAAATTTTCACAACGGATCCACATCCTCATACCTATGTGCGACTGTAAACCAGTTCCACAATCCTTTGTTTTTATAATACCTGATCAGTCTACCTGAGCAGTCTTCTGTATCGCAGCAATATCTGACTACTTTCGGTAGGTGCTCTCACGTTAACTTGGTAGAGAAACTAAACCTGACAGTTCTGTCTCCATAGTGTTAATATTATAATTTTTGCTCACCGTTAGAATTTGGATGGACGAGACTAGTATCCGCGGTTACAACCAGAAGGTTAAAAAGATAAAATGTGTTGAAAATTAAAAAAAAAAAAAAAATGGCGAGTGTCTCCTGATTTCAAACAATTTAATGAAACATAATATTGTCAGGTCTTTGCTTTCCTCTAGTTCTCTTTGTCGCCCTTCTCTTGTTTGGTTAATTTCAACACTTCTAAAAAGCAACTAATTTTATGAGTCAATAAACAATGGTTCAATATAATTTTAACGTTATTTATTGCGCACTTAAAACATATTACAATTTTTATAGGAATTTGGAATACCTACATTTAGTATGATTTAGTTTTATTTATCTTCACTTAGGCATGTTTAGGACACTTCATGCAAATTGAACATAAGGATCAAATTTAGTTCTAATAACAATCGCTGAGAATTCCCCGTTCTAATTTAAAATCATAATCACTTTCAAGCTGCATTTGCTTAGTCATGAGTGCAAGAATTCCATCGACTTCCATTTGTGTGACTTCAAAACTGGTCTTCGTGCACAATTGAGGAGACAGATTGAAAGGCATCCCCATAATATATGGAACTGGAGTTTGAGGTGTATTCGAAGGATTATTGTTAGATGATGGTACACCAAAACTGGTAGGTGGATAAGGATAAAGAGGTATCATTGGTGTAGGATTATGAAAAGGTGGAGGTCGTCCTCCTGGATGTTGATTTTCAACAACGACAAATTCTTCTCCATTTCCATCAGATGGACCTTGGATTGTAATATCTCCAGGTGGGGTTTCAGGACTGTTTTTTTTTTTGCTAAAAAACGATAGCATTTTACGCTTGTATAATAAATTGATTATAAAAAAAAGTTGAAAACTTTAAAGTAGAAATTTTGTCGAGTTAGGGATCTTGAAAATTATAATATATGACAGATGACACATGTTTTTTTTTGTATTGGTCTGTTGTGATATTAGGCGTGTTTCCCTGGAGGTGGCAAAGTACTCTTTTGAGTACTTAATAGCCTGTTTCGACTAGAGCCCAATTGAGATAACTTAACAAATCTGATAAAAAGTGATTATTACAAATTATCTTATTTCGTTTGACAGCTTATTTGCTGTTTTTTATATCTAGGATGCTGTTTGTTTTCTTCTGTCCTATACGGTACAAATTTGTGGAATGTGTTATAAATATTTTGTTAATTTCCGAGCTAATTTCGTGCAAATCAGGTGGAAATTATTTCAATTCGAGTAGAGAATTTTTGTGTAAAATTGATTCGTTGCTACAGGTTGCTAGAAAATTTTTTTTAACTCTCTCAATTTGCTTTTATGTTGCACGTTCTTTGGTTCACAAACAAGAATTTTGAAAACCGAAGTACATCATCGTACAACTACAAAATGGTAGCCGCTTAAAAAATTGTGTGTTAACACTGATCCCTATAGTAAATACAGAGATCAGTGCACAAAAAAAAAAATACAATCGAACAAATCTTATTACGATTGACAGATTTATCAGCTGTTGCTGCGCAGTGCGCATAGACTACTTGCTGAAATCCGTTGTTATGTGATACGCATAAAAAATGTTTGTTTTGCATTGTTGTTTAATCAGTGTTACTTGAAGCTTCAAGTCACTACTAATATTAATAATCAAACAGAAACAAAAGTATTTGTAAAAGTTGCCTTTAATGTAAAACCAAAGAAAACATTTAACAAATGAATCAAATGTAATCTTAAGTGAATCAAATACTCTACAAAATGCGAACCATCGAAGGAAAAGTAGTAATTCTAGGATCAAGAGGTAAGTGATTTTGTTTCTTTTTATGTTGTTTTCAATTTTATTATCACAATTGTATTATTATTATGCTACACTAAGCTTATCTCCTTCAGATCTTATGTTCCTATACACATTCAAAATCTGAGTCACAACCTTTGGGCATTCCTCCCTTTCGTTTTCAACAAACAATGAATATAAAGTTTTGTTTTGAAGATAACATAAATAAACCTATTTCCAAACAAACAAAAAAGAAAACCATGAAAGTACGTTTGTAAGGAAGCTTGTCTTTCATTCTTATTATTACCTACATATTAAAGTCCCCCAAAGAAAGAAGGTAAAAAAGAAAAAAAGTTCCCCAAAAGTTCCTCCTCCATTGTTTTGCACAGCCGCCTTGAAGAGCTGTCGAAGGCGGTTGATAGTTGTTTTTAAAAACTTTCCAAAGAAGTGCTTTATCGTCAAATTTCTACGTAAATCTCGTAACTACATTATCTTAAAAGATTTTGAAAAAAACTAAAGTTTCTTAAAAAAAGTAAACAAAATTTGCTGTGCAGAATGTACGTGCTTCACGCAGAAACAGGACGATGTATTTCTTTTAAAAGCTTTAACGATTAATTGATACGCATGTGTGTAGTGCAAAAGATCCAAATCTTTAATCTTCAGGCTTACTGAGAAGTGAAATCGGTAGATGATAATCACAATTGGACTGGAGAATCTGAAGTAGGAGGTAGGCCTGATTCTGTAAAAAGAAAATGATCGAACGATAAAGTTTCGAGTATCACTGTCCTTATTTGGAGGTCTCACAGCTGTAGCGGACGAAGTAAGGCCTGTCATTGGCCGCGTTCACATAAAAATCTAAAGCTATCCAGATACCTTTCTGTTGTTGTCCTATGTTAACTAACAGCTGACTGAAAAAGATTCTCAAATATACTGGTAGCGCAGGTATCTTGGACAGGCTATCCTATGCGGCCATTAGTTTGGTCAAAAAGTGTTTCGTTTCAAATTGTCATTTGTTCGAAAAAAAAACACACCATAAGGTTTAATGGTAGCGTGTACTTTAACTCATATCTCCGAATTTACTTCAGCTTTTATCTCTCCATTTGTTTTTTCAGATGTGATAGAGATAGCGTTTAGTAATAATCGAATTATGGAATGACCTCCCAGGTTTGAAGAATTAAGTCTCCAGACTAAAGAAAAATGACAGAGCATCATTTTCAATATTACAAATTTCAATTGAATTGTATTTAACTATCTCAGATTAACGCGACTAATCGCGTTTTTTAACCCCCCACAGAAGGCTGAAAAATAAACCTGCCAGACTTTCGAATATGAAATCAGGACGCGTATACCTATAAAACTGCATACTCATATTTTGGTTATACCTCCACTCCCATAATTTTCTGTCAGCTCTTGGTCTATTATAACTGGAATGAAATTTTGTTTATTGGTTTTTTGAAAAAATCTTATTATTATGTCGTTAATTTTTAAAAGTAAATATCTATTTCAGGTGTTGGTAAAACTTGCTTAGTCACAAAATACATTAAAAATTCACTCCACAAAGACATTGGGCCAACAATAGCAGCTTCTTTTTTTACATGCAAGGTGTATCTAAATGATGAAAAGATTAAATTACAAGTAAGCACAACAAAACGGTATATTCGAACAATATTATCATAAATAAAAAAAAACTTAAGTTCATAGCAGGGTTGTCCAAATGTAGGGTTGGGTCGAAATTTTGCCAGTGAAAAAAATCTGTTTTCCAAATTCTGTTTTCAAAATTCTGCTTTCAAAATTCGGATTGTCAAAATTCTACTGTGTAATGAACTTTGTTTGTAATTTTTTTTATCATTATTAAATCTACACCTATAGAAAACCAGAATAAGCAGTGTTTTTTCTTAAATATTCGTAGATCGCTAGAATTTTGAAAATCAGAATTTTGACTGACTGAGAAATAAAAAAAGCTGAATTTTGAAAAACGGAAAACAAGAATTTTGACATGTTCCCTAAAATGTAGCCGGTTGTCATCCGGACCATTGAGCAGAGCACAGATCTTTAAAAACCGAATTTGGACAACCTTTGTTTAAAACATGTTGCATGATTACTTTTCAGTAAAACCTGAGACAAAATTAATGAGCATAATACTGTACATACATACTACATATGTACATATCTAATCTATTCATTTAAAAATATTTGTATTTTGCAGATCTGGGATACAGCAGGCCAAGAACGTTTTCGTGCCGTGGCTCCAATGTACTATCGAAATGCCAACGCTGCTATTCTTGTTTTTGATTTGTCACAACATAAAACTTTCACAGAAATAAAGAGTTGGATTCAAGAACTGCATCGAAACGTGCAAGATCCAATGATACTTACATTAGTTGGAAATAAACTAGATCTCGCATCGACAAGAGCCGTTTCACGTGATGAAGCATACCTCTTTGCTTCGTCCATTGGAGCAAGTTACTTTGAGACATCTGCTGAAAAGGATCAAGGATTGGAACAAGTATTTGTTTCCACAGCTTTAGGATTGGTTCGTTTAGCAGATGAAGGCAAAAGTCGAAGTTTGCGTGCATTTGATTCTTGCGATTCTATAGCTGCCTACTCAAACAATAATACCGCCTTATGTCACAGTAATAGTTCAACACAACTTTCCTTTCATTTACCTTCTGTTCATATTGGAATCCCAGTTGGCAACGATGTAAAGGTTGATGATGTTGGACGCCTTGAAACCCCATCTTGGAGTATAGAACATATTGCGTTTGGAGATGAAGAACGAGGCGGTTGGTGCTGTCTCTAATCCGTTTGCGTTGTTACATTAGCTTGTAAATGTAAAATAAACCCCATTAGTGTACTTGTCAATAATTTTCATTTTATTAAGTTTAACACGGATATAAGTGTATAAGATGAATTTATTTATTTAACTCGATATTATATTTATAAGTAGTAGAATCATTCGAAAATTAAATGACACGTACATAATATACTTAAAAATTATAAAATCAGACATTTAAAGTATACAATTAACTCATACCATAATTCTTATTGAATCTAATATACGTTTATTTTTTTGCTTCTAAAATAAACAAAGTAAATGTGTTTAATTTTTAAAAGTATCAGGAAGATGGAAGATGAGATTTGTAAGAGAATCAGTTGGTGTGATTCTGTATTTTACTAGCAACACATCGGATAAAACAAAGTTTGGGTTATACCTATAATGCGACAGAATACAAACAAAAAAATTTAGATTTTTAATGTTAATTTTGTTTCTATGCAAAAGGAGCTACATCCTAAATTGATGGGTCGATTTATTTGAAACTAAGCGCTTTCAAAAACTGTAAAGGTGTTTTTTTTTTGGGCCACAAATAACGATATCTGCTACATACCTACCCGTTTTGAAAGTTTTATTTAATTTTATTTAATTTGGATAAAAAAATTCATCACGCCTTCTAGGAAATTTGACATTAACAAAATGTTATGGTACATAGAAAACTTAAATATTCCAAGCAGTTTTAACTTATAGCAAGAACGTTCGACCCACTCATGTGTATTTTCTTTCGGCATTCAAAAATTTCTTTCATTCCGAAGTCATTATTTGACTGAATGAATACTATTTACAAATAATCAAACCGGCATATGACTGCAAACGGCTCTTTTAATAATTTTGGCTATAAATCTTGCACATACAACACTTAAGCTATGAGTCATATATTTAAACGGAAAAGTAATATTTGTTTTTGGGACTCTTAATAAATTACTCTTGATCTAAAAATTTCTCGGTGTAACATCCCTAAACGTTCTTTGACACTTAACAAACACCTTTTCACGCAAAACATTTAAATGAACTTTTATCTGATTCTGGATCTGAATTCTCATGACATTGGGATACTTATACCAAATTTTATAATTCGCTCATCTAGCGGGATTAAACTAATAATGCTTAGGATTAAATGTTGAATGTTTTTCTCATACTTTTATGAAAATTGTTCATATAAATTTAAAAAAAATAAAATATATACATATTTTCAACATTTTTGAGAAAATAGCCAATAATTTGCATTTTATCTTCCTCTATTTAGGCGGGAGGGGTTATTAATGGTCTATTTAAATTTTTAATTGAACATAGAAAAAAAATGATTTTATGTGTCTTACGTTTTTAGAAAATTAAAAGTTACGAAAAAAACGTTTTAATCCTTTTAACTGACCTCCGAACAAAGATTAACAGTACCTACTTTTTATATAAGCAAAATTGATAAAACTATTAAGATAACCCATTTCGAAATAAAATACAGCAGTGAAGCGAGTAATTTTTATCAAATTTTTTTTTGTCAAAATTTCGGTTTCCGTCCTAAAATTTGGTATGAGAAGCGAACCTGTGCGGAAAAAGACAAAACACTTTTTGGTTCCACATGTATAACGCTTTAAAACAAAACGGGTCTCAACCTTTGAATACCACTGAATAATTATACTTTTGGTCTAATGACCTATATTATCAATACGACTACCTTACCATTTATAGTAACACATTTCCTCACCTGCGACTTCTACAGGAAAAAATATGGCTGAAATAAGTGCGAAAACCGTCGTAATGCATTCGTCGGATTCTATAATAGGGGTGATTTATAAAAGTAAAAATAATCTTTTACTTTTACCCACACGAACCACTTTTCAAAGAAAATAAACCATTTGGGCCTAAAACCTTACTTTTAATTTTAAAAAAAAAAAACTAAAAAAATATGAACTTTTTGCTATTTTTTTATTTTTGTAGGTACCTTGTTCTTTCTCATAAAAATGTGCATAGCCATTGACTAGAAGGTATAAACTTTAAAAGATGCCAGTTTTTGTTTACATTTGTGCATGTCGATTTTTGAATTAAATCCCGCTAAATGTGGAAATCGTCACATTGTGCGTCGTTGTGGTTGCAAATTTTTAAACACGATAACTTTTGTTAGAATCAACATAATTTGAATCTGTAAACTCCAAAAAAATAAGGACTACTTAAACTTAAGTTAAGTTTAAAATTCAGCCATTTCGAAAAAATCTTTTTGTACTTTTTGTACAAAAACCTTCCTCAAATGTCAATTTTGTATGGAAAGTACTAAAAATTTGCAAAATCGGAATACCTATTTCCCAAAAGTTTTCGTACAAATCAATATTTTACACTTGTTTTTAAACAAAATATATATTTTTAAATAGACCTACCCTCCTATTTTAGTTGATGCACAGAATGTACATTCAACATTTTATAAAAATGACAATAACTTTTCCTAACGTCATCATATCGAGTTAGTGTTTGTTACCCGGGTACCCGAGCACCCGGGTACCCGGGAGTCTCGTTTGGGAGTTGGAACGCGAAGACAAAAGTTAGGTATTTCATTATTTTTTTTTTTATTTTATAAAATATATGTACATATGTTGATATGTAATTGCAGTATAAGGCTTAGAATATTAGCGGTGATGAATTGCAATGCACTGGACATTTTTGAGGAAAATATAATCTGGTATAATAAGGAACAACTTAACTGAATTTTAGGTACATATATGGTTGGAGAAAATATATCAATTAGGGTTCTTTATATCTTAAACTCTTCTCATATAGCAACAACTTTCTGAATGATAAATACAAAGAAAAAGCTATACAAAAAGAATCTTTTTGAGTAGCTTTTTCCCTTTTTCAAAAAGGTTATTGTGTACCTTAAACTTACATATATACCTATTTTGAATCTTCAAGGCTTTGGTATTGTTTGTTGTCCGAACAGATAAATTCCTAAGGATTGAATTATCCTTTTATGTCTAGTTACACACAGAAACAACCGACTGACTCATTAAAATGGTGATATGCAAATCATTTAAATTTCATTTTAGAGTTTGATAAATTCAAAGGCAGAAAATAATTTAAGGCTTGTCTTCATGAATTGCGGGCGTGTTACGTTTTAATTCATCGACTTATTCTAAACTAAGTATGTGGGAGGGACCTTCATAAATATAATTAAGTGTATACATATGTTGTTGTATAACTGTATTTTAAATGCACTGATACATAATGCATTGTTTTGTATGAAGTGTACAAAATCAATACACAAATAAATTATGCCTTTTAAAACACGCAAATATTTTTACCCGGATCCCATATCTAAGATTTACATAATATGGTTTGGATATATGTATTTTTATACATTTTGTATTCGTCAGTAGTTAATAGAACATGACATACAAAAAAACTGCGATTTGTAGGCAAAAACAAAATAGTCGCAATAATGCATTATACGGGAAATTAATTGAACAGTAACAAAAAACTTGTGTTAATTACAACATAATATATAATAATATGTATTTCAAATAATGAAATAAGAAATAATTCTTTAAAGCAAATACAAATTATGTCAATTCAAATGGTGCTTATGCAAAACTAGCAATACAAACTCTTGATAAACCCAAAAGTGAATTAAATGACTTTGAGAGTATCATTCTTGCTATCCTGTAGTCTTAGTGCATGATTTGCTTAGAACAAATTAAGAATTACTAAACACAATTTTAATGTTTTGTGTTAGATTGTAAGTTTATTGACAGTTTCATTCATTTATTTATCTGATAAGATAAACGTTAATCCATTTTGAAACAATCTTAAATTTTTATTGAATACTAAATAACATTTCTTTTGGCGGTTCACCTATTTTCCATATAACTGCACTCCGACCCTTTGTCATTGCATATGTGTTTGTGCAACTCACACTAGTAGAAAAGTGCTTCACTTATTTTTGAGAAGACCCATTCATGTACTTCTTATAAGACTTAAATTTAATTTAAATTTTTGGATTAAAAAAAAAATTTTCAATTTTTTTTTTATAAATTAATTTTTCGAAAATGAATTATTTTGATATTTTGGTTCAAATGTGCATTAATATTATATTGAAAATGGCATACCAACTTTTTTTTAAATAAAGTTTTAAAATTTTTTTATATAACAATTATTTTTTTTACAAACGGGTCTAAAACCCGTATGATATTTTTGTTTTTCTCTTATTTAAAAAAAAAAGAAACAGAGCAGTACGGCATGTTTCAAATGGAAAATCACATCTGGAGTGAGTGTGTAAATAATAAACACAAAAAGCCAAAAATGTCAAAAATAAGTACTAAAATATTTTACATTTTTCAACAATTTTTCAGATTTTTCTGACAGTTCTCCTTTAAAAATTGGCATATTATGCCGTTTGTGATTTTCATCACTACAGAAATATTTTTTTATTTATTTTTATAAAAAAGGTCTTCATCCAAATTTAAATGCTTCTTCCGGAATGTTTCTTCAGACACACGAAGCTGATTTAAAGTATTAAAAAGTAGAAAAAAAAGAAGTATTTTCAAAAAATGTTTTTTTAGTTAAATCAAATGGCATACCTAGTTTTGAGATCTTATTATGTTGAACGAAAAAAGTGTCACCAACGTTTAAACGTACACACACACACACACACACACACACCCACACACACACACACACACACACACACACACACACACACACACCCACACATTAATACACTTACAAACACACAAACACACATACACACACACATATATATACACTTACACACACACATTTTCACACACACACACACATAACGTCGAGAAATGTCAAAATTTTCGACAAACCGCACCAATCACAACACAAATTTTGTGTTCTTCATTGTTTATTACAGAGTCAATTTATATAGTTTTTTTTTTGTTCTAAAAGTTGAAAAAGCGGAAAAATAAAAATACTATCAAAATCTTATTACAACTATATCTTATTACAAAGGGCAGTTACACCAAATTGCTCGTTTACCCGAACAAACTATTTTACCGTATTATACTAGTGGGTATTACATTGACAGAAAAATTTCTCACTCTTCTCATTTAAGGTTTATCACCATCTTGAAAAAATTGCAACAATATTGCATCTTTTTTTGGAAAAAAAAAAATTACTTTTATGACATGATAAGCTCTAAGAACTAGAGCCTAGTGACTGACTCTATCAACCATTTTCTGTGTGCGTATTGTTTAGCAGGTTCTAAACGTGTTGTTAAGATGGTCTTTCCGTGACAAGCTTTCTTTGAGATTTTATCAATTTCCCGCAAAAAAAGCAAGGTGACATGGCTGGGAATCAAACCCATCAGACCTCTCCCGGCGTGATAGTCTATCGCACTAACAATTACGTGCACAGGTACTACGAAAAGCCTTTTTAAATATTGAAAGTGATAAATTATACCTTCCATGAGAATCAATATTCAAAAACATTCTGAAAAGGTGTTTTTAAGGCTGTGCAACAAGTACCAAAACCACTCTGTGAATAATAGAAATATTTGAATAGTTATTCTCAAGAATAGAAAGAGATCACACCCAATGATATCTTGCGTGAAAGTGTGTCAGAATCTTGTACAGTTATTATAGAATTTTATTAGAATCTTCAGCAGACCATTAAAGTGATAAAATTGGCCAAATTTATAATTTGACTGTTAAAATTAAACAAATCTGTTTACACATGCTAAAAAGTGTTCAACTAGACCCCTATATCTTATTATATGATTGGGTCACTGTGGCGTATGCGCAACATTTTTTGCGTAGAGAAAAACTTTAACATAGATAACAAATCTTTAACACAGCTCTTATCTCTGAATAATTAATCAAGGCAAACGATCTTAAGTGATCATTTTCTATTGTCTTACATGATGCTCATAACTGGTTATTCGGAAAATTACAAATAAAGCATAATTTTTGTTTTCGATTTATTATTGCTTTCAACAAATCAACTGAAGCAATGTAGACGGGGTAGGT
This sequence comes from Meliscaeva auricollis, assembly GCA_948107695.1. NCBI lineage: Eukaryota > Metazoa > Arthropoda > Insecta > Diptera > Syrphidae > Meliscaeva > Meliscaeva auricollis. The sequence continues at coordinate 95,617,856 of OX403618.1, forward strand.
TGTTAAGCATGTTGGCCGACATTGTTATTTTATTTAATTATAGTTTAATTGTTTACAAACAAAAGTTGTGACTTAAAGAATGTGGCAAAAAAGAATTAGGGAAAAGGTGCGAACAGTGAGACACTTTTCTTTTCAATAGATATAATAATCCCTTGAGCATATATTTTTGAATCATATTTTACTTTAATGTTGCAAAATAAAGGAAAATGTGCAAATTTATATTACACATATAAGACCTAGTCTACCTAGGGAACAGAAAACATTTAGGGACAATGTAGTGTATGAAAGTATACGAACGCACATACGTAATGATGTCGGGGCCAACATAAATACCACAAAACCGATTTTACGATTGTGCGACACCCAGTTAAAAAAGTACATTACAAGTACCTACACTTACATATATGTATTCAAAATAATTTCTTTCTTTTAGTGTTGGGCTTACAAGAATAAATACAACTGTATTTATATCCCCTATATAATAGTATTAATTTCGTAATTCCGTAATAAAAGGGCTTGATTGTACTAAGTATTAAACAAGCCAGAGATTAAACAAGCCAAAGGTAGTAGTACTGCATTCTATTACTTCAACTCTATGGTAAAAGAAGTTTAAAGTACTTGAGAGAACTTTAAAGTTCTCCATATAAAAATCGTTAAAGCCGTTTTCGAGAAACTCGAACAACTCAAAAATGTTGTATGGGAGGTACTCGGCGTTCTAGATGAGATATTCAAAAACAAAAAAAACTTTCGAAAATACATAAAAATTATCTCTGCCAAATTTGAAGATAATCCGTTCATGCGTTTGGTCACTGGAAATGTGTACAGATGGACGCATGGGTGCACAGACCGACGGATGGTATGACGAAAAAACATTTTTTTAGTTCACCATCGTTGTAATGTAGGTTTTGATTAAAACACCAATTTTTTTTTGACACGAAACAAATACTTGCCCTATAGAGCAAGTATAAACAATATGTGGAAGCTTGGTGCTTTGGTAACTTTCTAGCTCTTCGTTTGCCTATCAGTAAAACAAGAAACTGCAAAATAAAATCCTTTACCAAACTAAAATATCGAATCAAGTTTTAAGAGATTTCATTACAACTCAATATAAATGCCATCTAGAAAAAAGTAGGTACTAGAGAGCGCCTGATAATAGGATATTTGGTTTTCTCGAAAGCACTGAAAGAAAGTTGAAATAAATAACCAAAAAATACTAAAAACATAAAATCGAATTAGCATGAAAATCATGCTAATCATGGAATTGGTAATATTCTACTACCAGGGAGTCAGATTAATTCGCAGTACTCGCATTCACATTCCTTTTCCTCCGCCACCGAAGGTCTGGGTTCGAGTCCCAGCCTATGCCATGTTATTTTTTCGGGGGAACTGCCTCTGGAGAGGAATTGACAAATTCTCTTAGAGTACTCGTTGTCAGGAAAAGTGCATCTCAGTTAGCCGTTCGGAACCGGCAAAAAAATTGTAGGTCCACTCTATACCTGCTAACTATATATGCACACAGGAAATGGTTGCGAGTACCAGTCGCTAGATGAGGCCTTCATTCTCCGTATATAAGACTAAGGGTATTAGGCATAAGAAGCTAAAACCGTTTCATAAAAGCTCTTGATTGGATCAATTCAAAAAACACCCGCTCTATTTATACGAGTAGGTATCTATTGGTCCTCTCAAAACCTAAGATACTCGAACATAACATGTGAAATAGAAAGATAATCTTTGTTAATAGATAAGTGGGTTCGAATCCTAAATTTGACTTTCCTAACTACATCCGTCGCCACAATGAATAATTTAGTAGAACCACTTTGTTTTCTTCAATCCAAGTCTTTTTGGGTACCCTTGCTCAACCATTAAGTTAATGTAATCCCTGAAAGGTGGTAATATACTACCAACGTATAAGTTTGGAAACATTCCTAAGAATTTCATTAGTTTTAACTGGATCCCAGTGCATGTAGCCGTAAATTGAATTAACATTCATCCCTTGTGCGAAATTCCCTTTCCTCATGTCCTATGAAACCTTACACTACTTGTAATCATAAATTCTTTTTTTTTTAATATCAATGCGTATTCTCTTCAGAAGGTGGAAACTAAATGTACTAAATAAATCAAAATAAAGTTTTTATTATTGTACTGACCATGCTCTCTTTCATTTTAGGAATATAACCTGGTGCTAGATGGCTGTGCTTAGAATTTGCAGCGAAAAGTTGTTCACACAAATATACATATGTATACGTTTTAATGAGTCCTTTTGGAATCCGCTTTCATGGAAAAGAAACCATTTAATTATTCCCTGTAAGTAAGTCGATAAAGTGCTCTAAACAAGACGGATGTCGGATTGACCTTAGTATACATTTATGCATCTACCTACGTTATTTTGAGAGGGTCTATCGTGAGTTATTCATTATGAGAGAAGTGACTTAAATTTGAAATTAATATAATTTTTTTTTGAATGCTAATTAATTGGCCCAGCTTCTATTTTATACATAAATAATATCCCATTACAAATGTTCTTATCTATCTTTATTTATTTCTTAGCTCCAAACTATTGTTAATTATTTTGGGCATATTTCAGTACCTCATCTTTGTTTGTTGCTCGTATTTTGCTATCTGATTTCGTTTATCATACTTTTTTTTTATTGACCTAATTTACCTATGCCCTACTTTTATATGACCTTACTAGAACCGTGCATACATTTTGCGCACGATGCCATCATTTATGCTGATCTTTTTGAAAAAAAAAAAAAAACTATAATAACTTCTTTTGAGGAGACATAGAAATAGAATACGAAAATACAGAAAACCTGTAAAAAGTCAAAGTGTATGCAGATGAAATGGTTAAGCTAAATTATTCAAAAAGAAATAGGTAGGAATGGCCTGAAAAAAATAAAAACTTCTTTTGTACATTATGTGTGTTCGTGAGAGTAAAATAAAGACGAAATTCAATTTAAAATCTTTCTAACACAAAAAGATGATATACATAAGTAAGCTCGTTAAATTAAAAGGTTCAAAAAGTGTACGAAAAACCTAGATTAAAGTGATATCTTTTGACAGAATATATGGCAAGGTACATTAAATAAAAGACATACATGCAAAGAATATAAGTTTAAGAATTATTTCTTCGTTTTGCCTTTCATTTACATTTGTATTTAGAAAAAAGTCGAAATTAATAAAAGTAAAGACATGCTTTGATATCAGAAAAGATATCTATCATAGATCTACAAATGATTTTCTTTCTTGAGTTTTCTCTCTCATAGCTCGAAGCGTTTGGGCTATTATCTCATGAGGCTTGTTTTTTCTTAACCTCTGAACATTGTTTTTAGAGTTGTAAATACTCTTTTGCAGTCCCAAATTGTATAATGCAGATGTAGGTATAAAATATATTTTTTTTTTTATTAATATCATATTCTGCTAACAATTCTTAAATATATTATTTCTAATTTAATTATTCGTACAATGTATTAAAGAGAATAGTTTGTAGCATTTGAGGGAAAGATTCTTCGAGTGATATTTGGTTGAGTGTGCATCGATGGAAAGTAGAAAATAAGATACAACCACGCACCCTATGAGCTCAAAAGCGAAATCGACTTTGTCAAAAAAATGAAAAATACAATGCGTTCATCGACATTACGTTCTTTCAACATGAAAAAATACCTTGTCTTATATATGGCTGGATTGAATTAACATAATTTCTTAAGCTTGATAAACCTTCACATCCTCCACTACTCCCCGTCCTTAAATGTAATTATAAATAAGCCAATGTGTGGATTCTGGGGGACTTTGGATCAACTACAGAGGATGACATTCTGCGTCGATGCCAATAAAAAAAAAAACATGAATTACATGAAGGGCAAGTGTTGGTTTCGTCTAAGAAAAAAAATTGAGGTTTTTTTTCAATATATAAATACAGATATAATAACTTTGAATTTCAAGAGCAAGTTCATGCGACCCAGTCGTGCATTTTATTTAGATCCTATTATTCCTTGTCTATTTGAAAACAAAGCAGAAAAAATAATAAAACCCAAACCAAACCACCTAAAATGCACACCATACGTAGACATATCAAATAAAATAAATATTCTGTTAATACATAATAAATATACTTCAAGTTAATGCAAAAAGTGTATCCTTTATTTAAGTTCAATGTTTTTTTTTATTTTTTTTGGAAGATTTTGAATCTTTTGGCATTTATGTATATGTATTTCTTTTGTTAAGATAAATAAAAAAAAACTATAATATATTACCCCTAGATTTTGCCGGGACAGAGAGATTGCCGTAAGTTTTACGAAAATCGGTCCACGTGATTACAATTATTTTACAAAAATAATTTCATTATTACAGTGATAAAATTGATAAAAGTCCAAAGCTTTTTTTATCGAATTTTTTTGGACATTTTTGAATATTTTGGCCAATGATTTTTTTTTTAAGAAGAATAAAAAAGAACTTAGAAATCTCTCGAATTTGCCGAAATAAATCGATTGCCGTTGATTTTACGAAAATGGGTTCATTATTACAGTCATGACGATATTCCAATTTTTTTTTTTAGCTTTTTGCTAAGACTACAGGTTTGAAGATAATGTATCAATTGATAATAAAATGGTTAACTGAGCATGTTAGACAAATTTATGTATATATAAAAGTTTACCTGTGGCTTCCTCCTGTACAAGTAACCAAGTTAAAAAACATAGTTTAGGAATTTTTCAGAGAAAATCCAATATAACGTGAAGCATTTAAGGATAAAGGTACCCACAAGGAAATTTATTAAATTGCTATAAAATAACTTTCTAACTTTGCTGTCAACCCTTACCAAATAACTTTTTAAATGTTCTGAGCACTGACCATAAAAAAATATTTAATTGTGTTAAAACACATAACAATATATGGTGCAGAAAGGAGATTTGTCTGCTAAAAACAATGTGGTTTCTTAAAATGGCATTTTTATTAGAATACCTAACTCAAATACTCGATAGTTAAAATATTTATTTATTAGTTTAAATAAAACTATATTCGAGCATTTAGTGAGGGGTTTTTGTTTTAAATTTACTGTCCAACTTGGAAGTAAACAAGACAAGTTATCCGCCAAACAGCTGAGTGTTTAAAATAATTTGTGATGATTTTAACCGTGTCGCACATTTTATGTGGTATCCATATGATTGTAAAAATACATCTCATGGATTAATGGAGATCTTTAATTATAGTGATTTTATATTCCATATTGAGGGCCAGCAGAATTTGGGTATGTGGGATGCCATAAAATGATTTGTATTTTTGGAAAGGCCTTTTAATTCTTCTGTGTATGAGATGTTGAATTCTTGCAGTCCCTAGTTGGGGCGCTTAGAAGTTAAGGTTTAACAATTTTGTAAACAATTTGATACCAAAAAATATTGTTGTCACTAAGTATGTTACCAAGCAGTTTATTCCACTCTTTACGAAAGAGTATTGAGATGACATTGCACGAGGAATAAAAATGATCCCTTTTCACAGTCATTTCAATGGTAGTTACTATTTACCCTCTTGAAAGAAAGAGAGAGAGGGGCCAACGATCGCGCGGTCAGAGTAGGAGAGCGTGGAAGCTAATCAGTCTCTGATCGTGAAGGGATACAGTCGTTGGTTAACTCGGTGATAAACTTTTATATTTCGAATTAGGGCTTTTAAGAGTCACTATTGGTACGAGCTTTCCCTATATAATTTGCCCAAGAAAGTGTTTTCTATAGGTGCCTGAACTGGCAGCTTTATTCTTATAATCAATCTAAGATGTATTTGTATTTTTTAATGGAAATGGGATGCTGAAAGTCAAATTAATATTTTAACAAATTATTTTCTGCAAAAATTTAAATACAAACAGATATACAATGAAATCGAAGCCAACCTGTCTTTCAAGATAGTGTCTCTTCTAGGACCACCACTAACCTAACAAATCGAAAAATGCAATTTGATAATTTTTTTTTTTTTTGACTAAATGGATTTGGCTAATAGAAATTATAATAATAATAATAATATGTAATTGAAAAAAATGTCAATTAAGTTCTTATGAAAGAATTTGGTGGATAACATTTCATGATTTTATTGGGTTTTTTGTCAACCAATTCTGAGTGTGCCTAGGTCACTTTCATAGGTTTATTACATAATGCATTTATGGATGAAAAAGATTTTTAAATCAATATTTAATTAATTTAATTTATTTTTCTCTCAAAGTTTCAAAGAAATGCACACACCAAAATTGGTTTTCGCACTATCTAAAACAGTTCCAATTTTGCCTTTCATTTTCAACAAAACCAATGACAATTTACTCATAAAATCTTTCATCCAATTGATATCAAGAAGAAAACTAATCATACTATAATGAGTGAGCATACAGCATCTGGTTTCATTTTTAATATAATTTATTACATATGTACCTATTTTGTTTGATGCACTACACTACACAGTAATGCAGAACTAAGATCTAATCATCATTTCAAACAACAAAAAAACCTGTTTAACGTTGAAGTTCAATCACAAATTGAAAGGAAAGGTTTTTTTTTCTTCGAAACAATCGTCTCATTTAGGAAAGGAAAGTGGCTTTAAAGAATAATAATTTGATGCATATGTACATCATTTGCTCTAACCATCAGTCATTCAAAGAAAAAAGCAACAACTTTTCACTCAACTTGAACAACTGAAGCGGCGTTTTTTCATTACTTTTTCCTATCCTACGAGCCACTAGAACACAATTCCACGGAAATTGTTTCTCAGGATACACAAGTATGTACACTCTCATATGTATGTGCACACGAAAAAACTTTTCTGAAACTTTTTTGGATTGAAATTCAGTCATGCAAAATATCATCTGGAGTTCGTGTGTGTAAGTTTTCAGTACACCTGGGTATGCCCTTTTGTGCAGGAATCACTTCCGATTTGAACCTTGTTTCATTTATATGTATCTACCCCATTTCTATATATGGAATAGACTCATTATAATTCATACCTCGTAACGTCGAAAAGAAGCGTATACATAGGCATGAACCAATTCCATTTATATGTGTGTATGTTTTAAACTTAAATTTTCATAGACATACTTCTGGAACACGTTCAAAAACCACGCGCTAGATACTCTGCACCATTTTTATTCCAAGCACACAGATATTTTCAACACAACACCAAAAAATGGTTTCATCGTTTGGAAAAAAGGATGAAAATTCACATTTTAGTATTTTGATGAAACCGATTTAAAGATTTTTAAATATAATGAACTTAAGATAAAAGGTATCATAAGATTATATATATACATAGTTTAGGTTAGATTTATTAAATAAGTTCTGCTGATAGCTTTGGGATTGCGGTAAGTTAATCTGTTTTATACTGTCAATATACACCTGGGACCTTTTCTAAAAATAAATTATACAAAATACCAGAAATATTTCAAATTTGGGTGAATATTTTAAAGTATAAATATCGTCGCTTTTTACAATAAACAATATAATACATTTTGATTGTTTATTTAACAATAAAATATATTATTAATTAATATGTTATGTTTCAGTATCTAACTCCTCAAGCCAATGAATTCTAATTCAAGAAACACTGCTGGTCTTTTAAATACATCCAGTGCATTGTAAGCACTCAAGTTGAGTTTTCTTCGAACACAGTGGCAACGCTTGTTTCAAACTAACAACACTTTTAAGACAGAATATTCCTTTATATCATGTAGAAAAATCAGACCTCTGGTAAATACCATTCTTTTTAAAACACATTTGATAGTTTTAATAATATTATAATAATAATAATAAATTATATCACTATTTTAAAAAGTTCGTCAAATACCAAAAAAGTCTACTTTTTTCTTGTTACCCTTCAATAACGAAGTTGCCAAAAAAAAAAATATGCTTACTTTATAGATTGTAATATTGTTCACAAAACACAAGAGGAGGGTCCAGGAGAAAAACGGTATAAGTCTCTTCAAACCATTCCGAAAATACGCAATTCAAAATTTAGTTTTTCATACAACTTCGTTCATATTATTCGCGCCAATGATAGGAATTTGAAAAATTTTAATTTGTCATTGAGCTCTAAGAAAATATTTACATATGAATAATAAAAAGAGGTCTCAGTTGAATGGAGTTTAATTTTGCATATATTAAGTTATTGCAGATAAAGGGAAAATTCATAATGCATAAATGATAAAACGACTTTAGTCCACTCTTTGTTGTAAATAATAAATGAGGGCATGAAATACCAGAAACATGAATGTGCAAAAATGAAAATATCTGGAGATCGTGTTACAAGGTTTTTCGGTTTCGAAAAATTATAAAGAATATCTACATTATAAAATAATGCGATTTTCTTGCTGTCTGAGTATTATAAATTTTTATTAAATAAAAGATCACCTAAAGGTTAATCCAACCAACCATTAAACGCGAAATTCAAAAAATTGCACATTTATGCTTCTGGCCTGACGGGGATGATATGTACATCAGACCTTGCGTCAAATTCGGTAGTTGTGATTTTTTACTGAGTTGTTTATAATGTTTAAGTCGATGGTAAATCCAATTTTTCGACCTCAAGCGCAAAACCCGAATAACTATTTGGATTCAGGTGTCTTCATCCAAATGGCGGTTGTAAATTACATAGTATTTTGTATATCTTGGGTCTTAGGTGTTAGGAAACAAAAATATTTGCATTTCATTTTTAAGTTGTTTCGGTTTGGTAGGGGTTTTAAAATGTATTGTATATTATTTATGAATTTCATTTAAGTAACAAATAAAATCGATCAATAGAAACACTTATTTTGTTTTTACTTAAAAAAAATTCTATTGGCGATTGCTTTGAATAAATAATGGTGGGGCACCAAGTCAAAACAACTGAAATTCGAACGTTTTGTTTAATTTATTTTGTAGTTTTTTTTTTAGTGGGTCTTAGTCGCAGCGCTCAGCCCTCGTTAGTATACGAATGATCTTGCGCATTTTAAGATTTAACTGGATGTTATTGTGATTGGTTGTATTTGTCCAATCGAAAATTTTGAAATATGCATACATGTTTTCACGTTTGGATGCATCTAGAATCAAAATCCATCATTCATAAAAAAATGTATGTAGGTATTTTTTTTAAGTCTCTAGAATGAGTAGATTTATCGAATTCGATTAAAAAAGTTGTTGCTTATTGGGTTGGACATGGACATACTTTTCACAATGAAGCGACTTGTAATAATTGATGCCTCGGCTAATTTATGTTCTTGCATTTAGAGGAAACGTTTATTTAAAAAAAAGTGCGCATTTGGCAGTGGGTGTCATACAATTAGCTTGCATTTATTTTTCAATGAATTATGAATGATTTGAATAGTGATGCCTTTTTTCCAAGTTTCAGTGGGATTTAGACTATTTCTAAATAATATTAAGTTTTTTTATTTATACATTTTTTTTAGAAATTGTTGTATCGTTTTAGATTGGGATTTAATATGCAAAGTTTAAAGAAACTTTCCAAAATAATGTATGCTAGCAAATTGTATGGTACCCTCTGGCGTATGCGCACTTTTTTTTAAAGATATATGCCTCTTAGTGCGATATCATAAATTAGCCGGGCTATCAATAATAACTATTACTATAGTAGCTCAATAGTGGAAAGTATTCAGAATGTCAAACCCTCATAAACAAGTAACAACTCTTGCAATTTTATTTTTAATCGATTTTAAGTTGCTATATGTCTACTCATTCTAGACTAAAGCTTTGGTTAATTAAAAAAGATACTTAGATGATTTTTTTTTTGAATGATGGATTTTGATTCTAGGGCCCTCGAAACGAGAACATATGACATTCATAAATATGTATTGCAATATATGCATATGTCAAAATTTCCGATTGGACAGATCCAACTAATAGCTTGCAGTAAAATCTTAAAAAGAGCAACATCATAGGTATACTGAGGTCTGAGAACAGTGAGAACTGAACTGAAAAAGTTAAATAAATAAAACAAATAATTCGAATTTCACTTGGCATTTTAGCTAAGATTAAAAAAGGGTCAATTTTAGTATTTATTGAAAAATAGGGGGCCCGAGGTTAAAAATAGGGCCATATGACCCCTTAAGGGACCAAATGGCAATGCTGCTGGGGGCACCCTGTGTACGTATAAGTTTTCTTGCACTGTTAATTTGATTGTTGACTGGAGATCTATTTGTATTACGACTTTTTATATAGTACAGTATTACACTTAAGTAAAAAACAAATAAATTATGTCATTAAAAAAAAAAACCAATCCAGACAAAATCATGAACACACTAAAAGACAGCTAGATAATACAATTGGGGCTTCGTACAGAATTGTGACAATTTATGTTGTGAAACTGTTGTTGTCTGTTGTTCTTGTTTTAAAGGGCTGGCTATGTATTATTGACGATTTACTATCGTAATTGGTGGTATTTGAGGTTCTTGAAGTGACTTTTTCTCGCTCTTTTTTTCCATCAGTTTTCCCATAAAATTGAAAAATATTCCATTATGTGCTCTTCCTATTTATTAACTGATACATTGTACCTTAATCCACCATACAACGTGAAATCTTCACTATAAAAACTTTTTTGTATTCTAAATATTACGAACATTGACACTGACCCATACTGATCAAAATTACATAAATATGTTTGAAAAAAAAAAAAAAAAAAAAATAAATAAATAAAATTAATCCTAGCAATAACAATATAAAATATTATGAACTCAATAGATTGAATGGTAGGCACTTGGTGGAAGTTAATTTTTATTAAAATTAATAAAATACATAAAATAAAACAAAAAACACTTTTTATTCCACTTTTTAAATTTTGATTTTTATTTACTATTTTTGGATAGGAGCCAAAAATGATTACGATACACCCCGGAAAAAGAGATTGACGATAAGAAATGGAGTAAGATCCCGTACATCCCCGGTGTTTCTGAGAAACTCTCGGTACCACTTTCTAAATTAAATATAAAACTTGCATTCTTTAATAATAATACGATAGAAAACGCTCTATGCAATAATAAATTAAAACACAAAGCTGATCCATCTTCGAAAAGTGGCGTCTATAAAGTAACATGTAGTGAATGTAAAGCCATTTATATAGGAAAAACTTCACGCAACTTAACTATACGTATAAACGAACATCTAAAAGATTCCATTAACAACGCCCCTTCTTCTAGACTATTCCAACACATAAAAAGTACTGGACACGGCTGCTCTCTCGAAGATGTAACCCTTTTAAAAACATCAAATTTCTTCAAAAAACTGCAATCTGTTTCAAGTTTAATTTTTAAAATTTTTTGTATGTATCTCTATGTAACAAAGAATGTCACTTCTAAGTTTTTTTTTCACCACATTGCCTCTGCAAAAACTAAAATTGTATGATTAAAATTAGTGCCCTGAGAATTTCCTAATAAGACGAAACGCGTCGGCCTCATTTGCTTATTACCAAAAATAGTAAATAAAAATCAAAATTTAAAAAGTGGAATAACAAGTGTTATTTGTTTTATTTTATTTTATTAATTTTAAAAACAATAAATATGTCATAAAATATTAATTTTACCTGCAGATAATGAATTTATTTTACCTATAATTTATTCGCATATTTATTCGAATATAAAAAAAAAAACAATCTCGTTACAATAAAATAAAATGTTCGAAGTTACCCATCCAAAGAATATTGAAAATCAAACATCAAATAATTTTTATTCCAACTTACCCAAAGGTCGAAAAAAGAAATTCATTTCAGTTTAATACATAATATGTGACGAGATTATTACGTTCGCAAGGATTTTTCCGGGCGATGTGTGGCATACAATTGCCCATTCAGCTGACGATAATCTATGTTTCGTTTGCAAACAATAAAATCTCCATCACCATCCGGAATAGTAAGCAGATTATTCTAAAGGCTTTGGCTATGGACTAGATTAGGTGTCCAATAAAGAACATTCAATTTGTAAAGGAAAAAAAAAAGAAATGGAGAAGAATTGGAAAACAGTATCCTAAGCCAACTATAAAGCTTAGAAGGCAGCAGGATATACGAAGCTAGACTAACACCAACTCCTATTGGCATTTTTATTATTTCAAATCATCTGTTAGATATCTACATGGGAAACATATTGCCCATGAAGGATTCAATATTTGTACACGAATGGAACCAATCGAGTTTCAGTTCTGGATCATGTTGCAATTGTCACAGATTGTTTTTGCGTTAGTCCTTTAATCGGATTATCGGCTTATTTCTTGAATCTATTCTAGACACGCTGTTATTGAAAAGTAATTTAGAAAAATACGAGAATTTCAGTTTCATTAATTACATTTATTAATCAACTGCATATTTGTGTTTGGTTTTTTTTTTTTAATATGAAATGTGAATATAACAATAATAATTATAATTAAAACATAAATAAATTTAACAAGTTAAGAAAATAACAATTTCGTTTTCAAGCTATTTTTGGACAAATGCAAATCAATAAGATCATAATCTTTAAATGAGCGTTAAATACATCTGTTTAAAGTCCATTTAGCATACATTTTTGACTGGCAGCACAAAAATTAGATAAATTTACAGACAATTTGGCACACATAAAAGTTTTAGAATTCCTCGATAGTTCTCAGCTCGCTTTTTGTTTTCAGATTTATAAAGAGGTAAAATAAACGCGGACTTTCACAGTTCAGGAAAAAACACCAGATGACAGCGAACAATGCAATATATAGGTGACTGCAGTACAAATATAAGAAATTTTTTTTGGAATATTATCGGGACTACACGAGCAAAAAATTTTTCAAAATTTTATTTTTAGATGTTGATAAATATGAGCCATCTTCAAAATAGCATACCATTTTTTTTAAATAGCTTTTAAGTTGCCGTAATAATGCTTAGTAAAAAAATTTTCGAAAATTATTTTTTTGGATTTAAAAAAAAAGTTTGAAATTTTTTCGAAAACTGCTAAATAATTTTTTTTCAAAATTAAGTTTTTAGATGTTGAAAAATAATATCTTAAAAATAGCTTACCAATTTTTTTTATGAAAGTCCTTGCAAAATTTTATATAGAAAAACAAAAGTTTTTTTTATAAAACGGCTCTAACGATTTTCAATTTTTTTTTTTTAAATGTATCATTAGGTGTGTTTTTTTTGGCAAAGCTGTCCCCAGTACAGTAGGATCTTACACGTAATACAAATACAACTCCGTACTGCCGATAAAAGTAGAAGTAAAATCCTACTGCGGATAGAATTTTGACATTTGTTCGTGTCTCGAATATAATAGTTGGTACAAATGATAACTGCTGTGTATCTCGAAGATACGTTCGTAGAGTACGAAAAGTAGTTTATTGTTTACCATTTTCCATTTGTCGATGAGAGTTTACTCTATTCACCCTTTTCTGCACTTTTTGAGATGTCATGTTCTATATGCAACCAAACTAACAGGAAACGAAAACGCAACGAGATTTAAAATGCTGTCGACAGCATTTTTGTAAGAAAAAACTGCATTTTTCTCGCTTCGGTGTCATAGAAAGCTGTGTAATCTACTCTTTACTATCTCTTCCTAAAGTATCCGTTTTTTTATCAGCGACATAAGGTCTTTAAGCTGTCTTATTTTAGTTACCCAGCGTTTTATGAGTGATGCACACTAACGCGACAAAAAAAATAAAGTGTTTTTTTTTTAAAAAGGCTTTAAGGCTTGCCCAAACCCGACAGTGCAGCAAAATTTATTTACACAGCGTCATATTGAAGTACCCACACCAAATGCGACAAAGCGCAAAGCGTTTTTCATATAAAAGTTCTTGGTGCACTGTTGTGTCGAACTGTCGCCCAAACCAAAGTTCGATAGTGCGACACGAACTTTTATATGAAAAACGCTTTGCGTTTTGTAGCATTTGATTTGGGTACAACCATAAAAGGGTGTGTAAATACATTTTGCTGCACTGTCGTGTCGTAATGTCTCACTTTGGTTTGGGCAAGACTTTTGTCGGCAGGATTCTCATAAGAAAAATGCTGTACTTTTTGTCGCGAACTCAGAAAGCTGTGTAAAGTGTAGTTGTCAGCTGTTATATTTTAGTTAAACAGCGACATCTAATATATAAAGGCTTCCCCAAAGCAACATTCGCACTGTCGCGTGACAAAGGCTTTCATAAGCAAAATGATTTGTCACTTTGACGCGTTTGGCAGGGGTACTCGTACCTGTCATGTCGCACTGTCGTGCAACAGTGCGACACTTTGGTTTGGGTAAAGCTTTATGCTTAAATCACTTTTTTCGTTGCTACAAAAACGGCTTGGGGTGTGTTAGGCTTTGTAGCATGGTTCTGACCAACCAACATCGTGTTCAAGTCGCTTAATGTAAATTCAAAAGTGACCAAAGTCTGCGAACAGACTTTGGTTACAGTTTTTGGTTATTTTTTTATTCAATTACTTGACAGCTAACCAAGAATACCAGCCTTATAAATAAATAGAAAGCACACTACTGCGTATAGTACGGAACGTCTTTTTGGTAAATCGTAGTGTACTACCGATAGTGTTACCAAAAAAATACACCTATTATAGAAGAAATCATATTGCATACTTTGTTTTAAAGTTGAATTGATTTAAGAAGTTGTTTTAGTCATTTAAAAATCGAATTTTATGTTTTTTTAATTTTTTTCTTAAACTGCACTTACAAATTTTTAACTAAACCGACTTCAGCATCTATAGAAACCTTATCTATAAGAGCAAGTACGTGCGATCCAGTCGTGCAATATATTTTTTTTTAACTAAAGTTTTGTGGCGATTGAGATTTTTTTTTGGAGTTAGAGTATGTCTCGCTAATAGGATCCTTGGATTTATAAAGAAATTCGTCCGCGATTTCCATGACCCTTATGTCCTTAAACTTCTCTTTGTTTCATTTGTAAGACCAATACTCGAATAAAGTTGTGTAGTGTGGTCACCTCACTACTTCATTCACATAACAAGACTTGAAGCAATTCAGAGAAGGCTTACATGTTTTTGCCTTCATTTTCTTCCATGTTCACATAAGAAAACACTTTCTCCGTATTCTCAAAGACTCGCTTTAATGAGCCTTCCTTCACTCACTAAGAATAGAGAGTATTTGGAATCTTGTTTAATTGTTAAAATCATTAATAGGTCAACATCATCTCTATCGGTTCTAAGTTCTAAGTCGTTTAAATTTAAATTTTAGTCATACAAGAATACAGCAACCATATATTTAGTAGATCAAACTATGGTCAAATAGGCCCCTTAATCAATTGATTACAATATTTAATACATTTTACTTTTGTATAGATTCTGTAAATGATAGTTTTAGATGAATTAAATTCAAAACCATGTTCTAAAATAGCTTAGAATAAATTAATTCATATTATAAGTAGTATATATAAGAATTGTTTAAGTTAGTAATTTATGAATTTAAGAAAATAAAAAAAAGCATCTTATGTACATAGGTACCTACATATGTATGTATCTCTTTAATTCAAAACCAGTGTTTTATAAAGACATTTTTATTTGTCTACTGAAAATAGTTTTAAATAAAGTTACCTATAATAATGGTGGATGTAAAGTTTTTTATTCGTAAAGAGCTTTACTTTTTTTGTCGCCCAGTTTTCTTATTTAGGTATGTCATATAAAGGTATTGTTGTTTTTTGTTTTTTTTTTTTACAACTGGAACTTTTTTGCAGAACATTCAATTTTGTCTATATAGAAAAAGTAACAATTGTCTACTTTAAGTAATTTGCTTAAAGCTCCAAACATTTCATGTGCGCTAGGGAAGACGACGCAACGTTGCAATTTTATTGATTGAAGTTGACAACGACGATGCATTTGTACAGTAAAGGATAACTCTAAGGCCATGCACATTTATCGTTAAACCTGGGTAGGTATCTACAGATTCAAGTAGGTAAGAAAAAAGAAAATAAGAATATAAAAATCAACTAGGTATATCTTGTACACGTTCTTATAGTTGGCTTTGAAGCTATTATATCAGAAATAAATTCATCTTATGACATGATGTGGCGACATCTCTCGGATAGCAATAGTTTGATTTTAGGAGCAGTCTTTTAATCTTGTTCTTCAGTTTCAGTCGAAATAAATAGAGCCTGCGATGACTAAGAACAAGTTTCTAGTATATAGGATTAACTTCATATTCGAGTTTTTGAAAATTGGAAAACATTTCTCAAAATTCTTTTTGAGTTCGTAGACCGGTGAAAAAAGGTGATTTATCAGCAGGTACATCAAAAACAACTCTACTTCTCATATTAGATAAACTTTTATTATGTAAGTGTTTCCTCAATGAAGAAATTAGAATGGTCTTTCGTCGGTTTCCGATTACTCGAAGCCGCGCGACGGTGATGATGATAATTAAAGTTTTTATTTAAAATAAAACACTTCGTTCAGTCTGAATTAATTAACATTTTATTGAACAGAAATTACTTTTTTCTTCCGAGATTCTCATTTTGAAGCCAAAATAATACCTTTTATGTAAATAATTTGCTGATCAAAACTTTTGCTTCGCATGCATTATATTCTTTTCTTTTCATTCAAAATACCCAACTTTTCAATTATATTTTTTTTACTGAAAATAAGAAATATAGCATTGTTGCGCATAACTTTAGGACAGCTTCACAAATTGAATGAACTGTTTGTCGCTAAGGGTATTAAATTTATCAACGAAGATTGATGTTCGTCATCCTGAAGTTTAAAATAATGAACATAATTAATTTGTTTTTCTTATATTAAAAATAAAAAAGACAACTTAAAATTTCCATTAGCCTCTGTCATTTCAGCCTGTGGCATATGCGATTTTATATGGAAAATTTTGTATTGTAATCTTTTCCTTGAAGTTTTAGTTAATGTATATACAAATAAATACATATACACTAATGTACATAAAAATACAGGGCGATTTCAGTAAAAATATGGTACAAAAACTTGATTAAGTTGATTTAAGAAATAATTTAATTTATTAATTGATTAATTATTGATTTAGTTGATTTAAGAAATAATTTAATTTATTAATTGATTAATTATTGATTAAGTTGATTTAAGAAATAATTTAATTTAAGACTGCGTCATACGTACTTCACTTGGACATTTAGTCCATTTTCCATCCCAAAACAAAAAGATTTTCCTCTTCTAAGAAATTTTTTACGAGCTGTCTGGTGTGTTTTGGATCATGATCGTGTTCGAATAAACTGTTTTCATGGATTTTGGACCCTAAAGTTGGAATAATATGGTTCACAAAATTTCCATTCATTTCCATCATTTTAAATTCATTGATTTCAATATTTTGAATACAGAATCATCTTAAACTTATTGATTTCATCATACTGGCTTTAAGAACATTAAAGATTTCAAGTGAATGCAAATATTTTTTACATGTAATGGGTTTTTAAATAAGTTTTTTTTTAATAAAACAAAAACGGTTTTGGATATCAATGAAATTCTTCATTACTGTGAATGTACGTTCGATGCCATTGTGTATGGAACTCGATTTCTTTTGCATGGCCACGACGGGAACGCTTGCAGAGGTCCAGACGCTGAACCCAATTTTCGATGGTTTTCAAGCATAAATCGGCCGATACTGCTGCAGTTTCACGTTCGATATTTGTTCATCAATCGTCGCTGGCTTGTTGGAATAGACCATAGACTTGACTTTGCCCCAGAGGCGGCCAAGCGACTGGACCATTTCGTGATAAAACACGTTCTCCAAACTTGGTTTCAAATAAATTGATTGTGACCGCCGTCCTGTTGGAACCACATGTTCTCCAAGTCCATATCATCCAATTGGGGTCAAAAATATTCGGTTAGCATTGAACGGTAGCGATCCCCATTCACAGTCACGTGCCGGTCTTGATCAACACGGAAAAAGTACGGCCCAATGACGCCGCCGGCCCATAAATCACACAAACCGTAATTTTTTCGGGATGCAATGATGACTCATGGAGTACGTGTGGATTGCTGCCTGACCAATACCGCATATTTTGTTTATTGATTAAGCCATTCAGCCAGAAATGAGCCTCATCGCTGAAGATTTTTCGATGAAAATCTTAATCATTTTCATGTTGTTGCTCAGCCCAATTCACGAGCATACGACGCTTTTGGTGGTCAAGAGGCTTCAGTTCTTGCGTCAATTTGATCTTGTAAGGATGTAGGCCAAGATCTTTTCGCAAAATTCACCACAACGACGTCACAGAGATGCCCAACGCTTGAGAACGACGTGTGAAAGACACATTTGGGCTCTCTGCAACTGAAGCCTCAGCGGCAGCAATATTCTCACCACTACGGGCACTTCTTTGTCTCACTGGCACGGGAACATTTTGTACTGTGCCTGTGGATTCAAATTTTTCCACTAGACGCTCAATTGTTGATCTGTTAGGACGATTATGACGACCATAAATTGGACGTAGCGCTCTTAACGTTGAGGCCACTGACTCCGAATTTCGGTAGTAAATTTTAATAATTTTGACTCGTTTTTGGCTCGTATATCTTTCCATCATAAAATGGCAAAGCTTACTGAAGAGTAATGTCAAAAGAGCGGCAAGAAATATGACGTCGTTTGCTGTCCCTGTCGCTCTACTTTTGTAGCATCCCTGTTGAAAAACCCTTTATAACTGTGGTTTGTACGTTCACTGTCGTTATAATAATTTTGATTGGAAATCAATTATTTTCTTCACATCATTTTTGTAATTTTCCATGGCATACAGAATATTTTATTTTTTTCAATTTTCCATGTTGGGTCTTGCAAATAATGTTAATATAGTCCGTCCTAAATACATAAAAAGAAATAAAACAGGAAGGAGTAAGGAAAATGTTAGCGATGGAAGATGATGGTAATGTATTGAAAATTGACCGAGTGTTAAATGAATTTGTTGGTCAGCCAAGTGATATCTCATTCTGTATTTATTCAAGTGTATTTGAGCAATAAAGAATGAATAAGGTTTAATTTCATATTATTCCAATATGGAAACATGTATGTATATCTATAGGTACAAGGGTTAAACAGATCCAAACAACCAACATTTGAGCATCAGATTGGAACTTGGAATACAAAATATATCAATTTATCCATTACCTGAAAAAAATTATGCCAGTACATCAATTTTAAGGCTTCAATAATGCAACTCAAAAACTTGACTGGAAATGAAAAACACGTAATACTTTTTTTCTAAAAATATAATGTTTGATTTAAGATTCAAATAAGAGCGGATTCAGTTTTAAAATATTGTTTAGAACAAACCGAAAAATCAATTATAAAGTGGTCTATCACACTGCCTGATTAAATTTCCTGATCGCTATAAACAGCCCCTAAGTACGAAAATGTCATTCTGTGATAAGAAACAGAGATTCTAACTATAAATGAAACTGCGAAATTAAGAAAAACATCACAAACACAAAATTCGAATTAGAAATGTACATAATGTTGATACTAATCACATTAATAGCCATAATGATGATTTGAATAAAGGTAAACATATAAGTGCTTTCATCGTTGTCACTGCGATGTGTCTATTGCTGCTGCGAGTGCTGCGATATATACAGATGCTTTAAAAGGAATCCATTTATAAACTTCATTAATTTGTGCAGTTTGTGTCCTATTTCATTTAATTCATTTCGATTCCATTCGATGTTTTTGTCTCCCACCTCTTGTTTATATTTAAGGTAAACGCTCTTTAGAACATGTATATCAATGTTTTTGGAGTTATACTTTTTTACCGGCGATTTTTATTTTTTTCTAAACCGTTAGTGGTTCTTAATCCCATTTATACTGTTTTTTTCAGACATTAATACGGTTTTTACTTTTCCGTACACGCGTAGTGTAAAGGCTAAGCAATGCGATTGGTACAAAACATTATTGTTCAGAATAAGTCTATTTAATCATGATGTATCATGAAAAGTAAAGAAAACACGTTTTCACCCAGAATTTGGTGGCTCTCGGTCTACAATATGATGATTTACACATACATCACTTCATAATATCAATATTCACTACTAAACTAATGTACCTATAGCCTTAAGTATAACAACAACGTACACGTAACTCATTTGTGCAGTTAACCTCCACCCCACCCAAATAAAGGTTCATAGAAACTCTCTCAATATAAAACCTCTCCCAAATTATCCTATTTGTTTTATTTTCTCGGTCTGCAAATAATTTCTACGATTTTTCCATTAAATCACATCAGTATGAATTTATAAAGATTTATAAGTATGTACTTCAAAGCTCCAGGGAACCATTTCTGTTATTCGGTTATACATTACAGAAAATGGTCGTTTACGTAAAGGTACATTATATTCAATGCCTGGCCAGCATGAATGGGCACATACTTGTCTCTAGAGCAGCATGTTTGTAAGCCTTCACATTCTTGTGTTGAAATCAGTTATTTGAATGCCAAAAGGTATTTTTTCTATTTCCATTTAACTCAGAAGTAAAGTGCTTTCAGGAATTGAGTTGATATACCTTTCTGCGATGGAATTTGTATTTGCTGGAATTCGTTTGCAATCAACGAGAAACCGACACTTTGAGATCGCCAGTGATTATTTTTTTTGAAAGGGAAGTGAAATACAAAACCTAATAAGCTGGAGGTTGTTTACAATATTAAGGTATCTTTTTAATTTTTTTTTAAATTACCACCTAATTTTTTGACATGAAATGCTTGTGGCAATAAAAAAAAAAAAAATTGGAAGTGTTCTATGTATATAAATTAGACAAATTATTATAATGCTTAAATTAAATAAATGTCATCTTAAGTAAATTCTGTTTTGAAAAAAGGTAAAAAATCACACTGGCCGACTAGACTAGATGAGTTGGTTCTGTAGTAAGGTGTTGGACTAATAAAATTAACATTCAGGTTTCGGTCCCTGGTATGATCCAATTTTTTTTTTCTTAACTTCTTCCTAGAAGTGTTGTTGTTGTCTGCCTTATATCATGTTGCACTAGATTGTCTATCAAGCAATCAAATCGCGCGCGCGATTTGATTGCTTAATACACAACTAGAGCAACATGATTTTAAGATTTTCTCTTGGACATTTTTTTTTTACCTTTTTTTTTTTGGGATTTTGTCTTCGCACCATTTTGATTTTTGGGGATTTTGGCATTTTATGTCATACGCTTAATGGTCAACCAAGGAGATACAGACTTATGTCCACACAAGAAGAAGTTACACACTTTGAGACCTTTCATTTGATATACATTGGTAACTAAATTTTCCAACACTGGACAAGAAATGAGAATTTGATGACAATGGTACAGTGAATATAGTGGTTGCTTACTATCTCAGAGGTATGAGGTTCGAGCCTCATCCTGAGTAGCAGTTTTTTTCTTAATCTCCCAGCATTGACATATAAAATATACCGGTTATGTAAGAACCCACATGCCTCTCCAGCCAGCTTTGTCCCTAGCTAGCCGCCTCCAGTTAAGCACGCCAAGTTGGTTGAGGTCCTTCTCCACTTGTGTGTGCCATCTGTTACGTTGTTTTCCTCTGCTACGTTATACAATCAGGATTGGATTCGAAGATTCGTCAGCTGTAGTTACAGCTTTTTCCATAAAGCTCGTCGTTGAATCTTCTTCTCTATACTCCTTCGATACGCACAGGACCAAAAATTACTCGAAAAATCTTTTTCTCAAACCAACAAGCTAATTTTCATCTGATTTTTTTTTAACGCCAATGCTTCTGCTCCTTACAACAGGTCTAGGATGATCAAGGTTTTGTATATTGTTTCCTTGGTTCCTGGTTGGTGTTGGTTATTGCCGTAATCCATCTTGGATTGTTAGCGCCATCTTAAGTAAGTAAGTAAGTAATATATTGTTTCAAATGATTCAGTATTTTCGTTGTGGAATATATTTTACGAAAAAACTGGAAATGACGTAAAATTGTTCTGTTGGATATGCTAATCAATTGATTAACAAAAGAACCGTCAGATTGATACACAGACAGAAAAATAGACTGACGAGATATATGGTGTAACAACAAGCACTTTATTCGACTTCTTTATTATTGTAAATTGGGTTTCATAAGAACCTTGAAAATTGGGTCACTGTGGCGTATGCGTAACATTTTGTTGCTATTTGAATAAAAAGCTGTAAAAGCTAGTTAAAACTAATGTATTGCTCATTATACATATACGTTATCAAATCAATTGATCTTTTAAGATACATTTAAAATAATTCTACGATTAATTTTTTTTTTGTTTTGTATTGAAAAGAAGGATTTCAGTTAATAGCTGTATTTTATTTTCCAGATCTACTCTGGATTGTATTTATGCTCGGGCATTCATGTATTTTTTAAAAACAACTAAAGATCCTATCTTATGTTTGAATCAAATTTGCAAATTCATTTCTCATCACACCCCCTTTTACATAAGTAAGTTAGTAATATATTGTTTCAAATGATTCAGTATTTTCGTTGTGGAATATATTTTACGAAGAAACTGGAAATGACGTAAAATTGTTCTGTTGGATATGCTAATCAATTGATTAACAAAAGAACCGTCAGATTGATACACAGACAGAAAAATAGGCTGACGAGATATATGGTGTAACAACAAGCACTTTATTCGACTTCTTTATTATTGTAAATTGGGTTTCATAAGAACCTTGAAAATTGCGTCACTGTGGCGTATGCGTAACATTTTGTTGCTATTTGAATAAAAAGCTGTAAAAGCTAGTAAAAACTAATGTATTGCTCATTATACATATACGTTATCAAATCAATTGATCTTTTAAGATACATTTAAAATAATTCTAGGATTAATTTTTTTTTTTGTTTTGTATTGAAAAGAAGGATTTCAGTTAATAGCTGTATTTTATTTTCCAGATCTACTCTGGATTGTATTTATGCTCGGGCATTCATGTATTTTTTAAAAACAACTAAAGATCCTATCTTATGTTTGAATCAAATTTGCAAATTCATTTCTCATCACACCCCCTTTTACATAACTCAAAACTCGCATAGTTGTAAGCAGCAGAAAAAAAGAGAAAAATAATACCGAAATCTAAAATAACGCGTATAATATAAGAGATTCGTAGCTTGAGTGTGATTTTTACTTGCGATATAGATACAAGGGCAAGTTTAGGATTCGTAAAAAAAGTCGAACTCGAGATAACAATCAGACATGAAATTACGATGATAGAGAAAGAGAAAAAAGTGTCAGTCTGTCTGTACCCATCTTGAGCTAGAGCCTAAAGTACTTAAGCGATTATCTTCAAACTTGGTAGTTACGGGTTTTTGGTGATTCCCTAGAGGGGAAATTGAAATTTTTTTTTAGGACCAAAATTGACGGTACCTGCCATACAACCAATATGGAAAAACTTGATTTTCTCAAAAACGGCTCTAACGATTTTGATAAAAATTTATATGTTCAATACAACAGGCAAGATCATACTTTTGAAATAAAAAAAAATATTTTTTCATCTGTTAAAAACGGTACCTTCCATAGAGCCGTTTCCATTTCAAGTTTCAAAATTTTGAAAAAAAAAATTTGGATTTTTAAAAAAGTTTCAAAATTTATTTTTCAAAAATCAATTTTTCGAAAACGCGTGACTGATCAGACTGACAGACTGACAGACTGACAGACTGACAGACTGACAGACTGACAGACTGACAGACTGAC
Source organism: Meliscaeva auricollis (assembly GCA_948107695.1). Lineage (NCBI taxonomy): Eukaryota > Metazoa > Arthropoda > Insecta > Diptera > Syrphidae > Meliscaeva > Meliscaeva auricollis. The sequence goes on from OX403618.1 coordinate 95,641,427, forward strand.
AGACTGACAGACTGACAGACTGACAGACTGACAGACTGACAGACTGACAGACTGACAGACTGACAGACTGACAGACTGACAGACTGACAGACTGACAGACTGACAGACTGACAGACTGACAGACTGACAGACTGACAGACTGACAGACTGACAGACTGACAGACTGACAGACTGACAGACTGACAGACTGACAGACTGACAGACTGACAGACTGACAGACTGACAGACTGACAGACTGACAGACTGACAGACTGACAGACTGACAGACTGACAGACTGACAGACTGACAGACTGACAGACTGACAGACTGACAGACTGACAGACTGACAGACTGACAGACTGACAGACTGACAGACTGACAGACTGACAGACTGACAGACTGACAGACTGACAGACTGACAGACTGACAGACTGACAGACTGACAGACTGACAGACTGACAGACTGACAGACTGACAGACTGACAGACTGACAGACTGACAGACTGACAGACTGACAGACTGACAGACTGACAGACTGACAGACTGACAGACTGACAGACTGACAGACTGACAGACTGACAGACTGACAGACTGACAGACTGACAGACTGACAGACTGACAGACTGACAGACTGACAGACTGACAGACTGACAGACTGACAGACTGACAGACTGACAGACTGACAGACTGACAGACTGACAGACTGACAGACTGACAGACTGACAGACTGACAGACTGACAGACTGACAGACTGACAGACTGACAGACTGACAGACTGACAGACTGACAGACTGACAGACTGACAGACTGACAGACTGACAGACTGACAGACTGACAGACTGACAGACTGACAGACTGACAGACTGACAGACTGACAGACTGACAGACTGACAGACTGACAGACTGACAGACTGACAGACTGACAGACTGACAGACTGACAGACTGACAGACTGACAGACTGACAGACTGACAGACTGACAGACTGACAGACTGACAGACTGACAGACTGACAGACTGACAGACTGACAGACTGACAGACTGACAGACTGACAGACTGACAGACTGACAGACTGACAGACTGACAGACTGACAGACTGACAGACTGACAGACTGACAGACTGACAGACTGACAGACTGACAGACTGACAGACTGACAGACTGACAGACTGACAGACTGACAGACTGACAGACTGACAGACTGACAGACTGACAGACTGACAGACTGACAGACTGACAGACTGACAGACTGACAGACTGACAGACTGACAGACTGACAGACTGACAGACTGACAGACTGACAGACTGACAGACTGACAGACTGACAGACTGACAGACTGACAGACTGACAGACTGACAGACTGACAGACTGACAGACTGACAGACTGACAGACTGACAGACTGACAGACTGACAGACTGACAGACTGACAGACTGACAGACTGACAGACTGACAGACTGACAGACTGACAGACTGACAGACTGACAGACTGACAGACTGACAGACTGACAGACTGACAGACTGACAGACTGACAGACTGACAGACTGACAGACTGACAGACTGACAGACTGACAGACTGACAGACTGACAGACTGACAGACTGACAGACTGACAGACTGACAGACTGACAGACTGACAGACTGACAGACTGACAGACTGACAGACTGACAGACTGACAGACTGACAGACTGACAGACTGACAGACTGACAGACTGACAGACTGACAGACTGACAGACTGACAGACTGACAGACTGACAGACTGACAGACTGACAGACTGACAGACTGACAGACTGACAGACTGACAGACTGACAGACTGACAGACTGACAGACTGACAGACTGACAGACTGACAGACTGACAGACTGACAGACTGACAGACTGACAGACTGACAGACTGACAGACTGACAGACTGACAGACTGACAGACTGACAGACTGACAGACTGACAGACTGACAGACTGACAGACTGACAGACTGACAGACTGACAGACTGACAGACTGACAGACTGACAGACTGACAGACTGACAGACTGACAGACTGACAGACTGACAGACTGACAGACTGACAGACTGACAGACTGACAGACTGACAGACTGACAGACTGACAGACTGACAGACTGACAGACTGACAGACTGACAGACTGACAGACTGACAGACTGACAGACTGACAGACTGACAGACTGACAGACTGACAGACTGACAGACTGACAGACTGACAGACTGACAGACTGACAGACTGACAGACTGACAGACTGACAGACTGACAGACTGACAGACTGACAGACTGACAGACTGACAGACTGACAGACTGACAGACTGACAGACTGACAGACTGACAGACTGACAGACTGACAGACTGACAGACTGACAGACTGACAGACTGACAGACTGACAGACTGACAGACTGACAGACTGACAGACTGACAGACTGACAGACTGACAGACTGACAGACTGACAGACTGACAGACTGACAGACTGACAGACTGACAGACTGACAGACTGACAGACTGACAGACTGACAGACTGACAGACTGACAGACTGACAGACTGACAGACTGACAGACTGACAGACTGACAGACTGACAGACTGACAGACTGACAGACTGACAGACTGACAGACTGACAGACTGACAGACTGACAGACTGACAGACTGACAGACTGACAGACTGACAGACTGACAGACTGACAGACTGACAGACTGACAGACTGACAGACTGACAGACTGACAGACTGACAGACTGACAGACTGACAGACTGACAGACTGACAGACTGACAGACTGACAGACTGACAGACTGACAGACTGACAGACTGACAGACTGACAGACTGACAGACTGACAGACTGACAGACTGACAGACTGACAGACTGACAGACTGACAGACTGACAGACTGACAGACTGACAGACTGACAGACTGACAGACTGACAGACTGACAGACTGACAGACTGACAGACTGACAGACTGACAGACTGACAGACTGACAGACTGACAGACTGACAGACTGACAGACTGACAGACTGACAGACTGACAGACTGACAGACTGACAGACTGACAGACTGACAGACTGACAGACTGACAGACTGACAGACTGACAGACTGACAGACTGACAGACTGACAGACTGACAGACTGACAGACTGACAGACTGACAGACTGACAGACTGACAGACTGACAGACTGACAGACTGACAGACTGACAGACTGACAGACTGACAGACTGACAGACTGACAGACTGACAGACTGACAGACTGACAGACTGACAGACTGACAGACTGACAGACTGACAGACTGACAGACTGACAGACTGACAGACTGACAGACTGACAGACTGACAGACTGACAGACTGACAGACTGACAGACTGACAGACTGACAGACTGACAGACTGACAGACTGACAGACTGACAGACTGACAGACTGACAGACTGACAGACTGACAGACTGACAGACTGACAGACTGACAGACTGACAGACTGACAGACTGACAGACTGACAGACTGACAGACTGACAGACTGACAGACTGACAGACTGACAGACTGACAGACTGACAGACTGACAGACTGACAGACTGACAGACTGACAGACTGACAGACTGACAGACTGACAGACTGACAGACTGACAGACTGACAGACTGACAGACTGACAGACTGACAGACTGACAGACTGACAGACTGACAGACTGACAGACTGACAGACTGACAGACTGACAGACTGACAGACTGACAGACTGACAGACTGACAGACTGACAGACTGACAGACTGACAGACTGACAGACTGACAGACTGACAGACTGACAGACTGACAGACTGACAGACTGACAGACTGACAGACTGACAGACTGACAGACTGACAGACTGACAGACTGACAGACTGACAGACTGACAGACTGACAGACTGACAGACTGACAGACTGACAGACTGACAGACTGACAGACTGACAGACTGACAGACTGACAGACTGACAGACTGACAGACTGACAGACTGACAGACTGACAGACTGACAGACTGACAGACTGACAGACTGACAGACTGACAGACTGACAGACTGACAGACTGACAGACTGACAGACTGACAGACTGACAGACTGACAGACTGACAGACTGACAGACTGACAGACTGACAGACTGACAGACTGACAGACTGACAGACTGACAGACTGACAGACTGACAGACTGACAGACTGACAGACTGACAGACTGACAGACTGACAGACTGACAGACTGACAGACTGACAGACTGACAGACTGACAGACTGACAGACTGACAGACTGACAGACTGACAGACTGACAGACTGACAGACTGACAGACTGACAGACTGACAGACTGACAGACTGACAGACTGACAGACTGACAGACTGACAGACTGACAGACTGACAGACTGACAGACTGACAGACTGACAGACTGACAGACTGACAGACTGACAGACTGACAGACTGACAGACTGACAGACTGACAGACTGACAGACTGACAGACTGACAGACTGACAGACTGACAGACTGACAGACTGACAGACTGACAGACTGACAGACTGACAGACTGACAGACTGACAGACTGACAGACTGACAGACTGACAGACTGACAGACTGACAGACTGACAGACTGACAGACTGACAGACTGACAGACTGACAGACTGACAGACTGACAGACTGACAGACTGACAGACTGACAGACTGACAGACTGACAGACTGACAGACTGACAGACTGACAGACTGACAGACTGACAGACTGACAGACTGACAGACTGACAGACTGACAGACTGACAGACTGACAGACTGACAGACTGACAGACTGACAGACTGACAGACTGACAGACTGACAGACTGACAGACTGACAGACTGACAGACTGACAGACTGACAGACTGACAGACTGACAGACTGACAGACTGACAGACTGACAGACTGACAGACTGACAGACTGACAGACTGACAGACTGACAGACTGACAGACTGACAGACTGACAGACTGACAGACTGACAGACTGACAGACTGACAGACTGACAGACTGACAGACTGACAGACTGACAGACTGACAGACTGACAGACTGACAGACTGACAGACTGACAGACTGACAGACTGACAGACTGACAGACTGACAGACTGACAGACTGACAGACTGACAGACTGACAGACTGACAGACTGACAGACTGACAGACTGACAGACTGACAGACTGACAGACTGACAGACTGACAGACTGACAGACTGACAGACTGACAGACTGACAGACTGACAGACTGACAGACTGACAGACTGACAGACTGACAGACTGACAGACTGACAGACTGACAGACTGACAGACTGACAGACTGACAGACTGACAGACTGACAGACTGACAGACTGACAGACTGACAGACTGACAGACTGACAGACTGACAGACTGACAGACTGACAGACTGACAGACTGACAGACTGACAGACTGACAGACTGACAGACTGACAGACTGACAGACTGACAGACTGACAGACTGACAGACTGACAGACTGACAGACTGACAGACTGACAGACTGACAGACTGACAGACTGACAGACTGACAGACTGACAGACTGACAGACTGACAGACTGACAGACTGACAGACTGACAGACTGACAGACTGACAGACTGACAGACTGACAGACTGACAGACTGACAGACTGACAGACTGACAGACTGACAGACTGACAGACTGACAGACTGACAGACTGACAGACTGACAGACTGACAGACTGACAGACTGACAGACTGACAGACTGACAGACTGACAGACTGACAGACTGACAGACTGACAGACTGACAGACTGACAGACTGACAGACTGACAGACTGACAGACTGACAGACTGACAGACTGACAGACTGACAGACTGACAGACTGACAGACTGACAGACTGACAGACTGACAGACTGACAGACTGACAGACTGACAGACTGACAGACTGACAGACTGACAGACTGACAGACTGACAGACTGACAGACTGACAGACTGACAGACTGACAGACTGACAGACTGACAGACTGACAGACTGACAGACTGACAGACTGACAGACTGACAGACTGACAGACTGACAGACTGACAGACTGACAGACTGACAGACTGACAGACTGACAGACTGACAGACTGACAGACTGACAGACTGACAGACTGACAGACTGACAGACTGACAGACTGACAGACTGACAGACTGACAGACTGACAGACTGACAGACTGACAGACTGACAGACTGACAGACTGACAGACTGACAGACTGACAGACTGACAGACTGACAGACTGACAGACTGACAGACTGACAGACTGACAGACTGACAGACTGACAGACTGACAGACTGACAGACTGACAGACTGACAGACTGACAGACTGACAGACTGACAGACTGACAGACTGACAGACTGACAGACTGACAGACTGACAGACTGACAGACTGACAGACTGACAGACTGACAGACTGACAGACTGACAGACTGACAGACTGACAGACTGACAGACTGACAGACTGACAGACTGACAGACTGACAGACTGACAGACTGACAGACTGACAGACTGACAGACTGACAGACTGACAGACTGACAGACTGACAGACTGACAGACTGACAGACTGACAGACTGACAGACTGACAGACTGACAGACTGACAGACTGACAGACTGACAGACTGACAGACTGACAGACTGACAGACTGACAGACTGACAGACTGACAGACTGACAGACTGACAGACTGACAGACTGACAGACTGACAGACTGACAGACTGACAGACTGACAGACTGACAGACTGACAGACTGACAGACTGACAGACTGACAGACTGACAGACTGACAGACTGACAGACTGACAGACTGACAGACTGACAGACTGACAGACTGACAGACTGACAGACTGACAGACTGACAGACTGACAGACTGACAGACTGACAGACTGACAGACTGACAGACTGACAGACTGACAGACTGACAGACTGACAGACTGACAGACTGACAGACTGACAGACTGACAGACTGACAGACTGACAGACTGACAGACTGACAGACTGACAGACTGACAGACTGACAGACTGACAGACTGACAGACTGACAGACTGACAGACTGACAGACTGACAGACTGACAGACTGACAGACTGACAGACTGACAGACTGACAGACTGACAGACTGACAGACTGACAGACTGACAGACTGACAGACTGACAGACTGACAGACTGACAGACTGACAGACTGACAGACTGACAGACTGACAGACTGACAGACTGACAGACTGACAGACTGACAGACTGACAGACTGACAGACTGACAGACTGACAGACTGACAGACTGACAGACTGACAGACTGACAGACTGACAGACTGACAGACTGACAGACTGACAGACTGACAGACTGACAGACTGACAGACTGACAGACTGACAGACTGACAGACTGACAGACTGACAGACTGACAGACTGACAGACTGACAGACTGACAGACTGACAGACTGACAGACTGACAGACTGACAGACTGACAGACTGACAGACTGACAGACTGACAGACTGACAGACTGACAGACTGACAGACTGACAGACTGACAGACTGACAGACTGACAGACTGACAGACTGACAGACTGACAGACTGACAGACTGACAGACTGACAGACTGACAGACTGACAGACTGACAGACTGACAGACTGACAGACTGACAGACTGACAGACTGACAGACTGACAGACTGACAGACTGACAGACTGACAGACTGACAGACTGACAGACTGACAGACTGACAGACTGACAGACTGACAGACTGACAGACTGACAGACTGACAGACTGACAGACTGACAGACTGACAGACTGACAGACTGACAGACTGACAGACTGACAGACTGACAGACTGACAGACTGACAGACTGACAGACTGACAGACTGACAGACTGACAGACTGACAGACTGACAGACTGACAGACTGACAGACTGACAGACTGACAGACTGACAGACTGACAGACTGACAGACTGACAGACTGACAGACTGACAGACTGACAGACTGACAGACTGACAGACTGACAGACTGACAGACTGACAGACTGACAGACTGACAGACTGACAGACTGACAGACTGACAGACTGACAGACTGACAGACTGACAGACTGACAGACTGACAGACTGACAGACTGACAGACTGACAGACTGACAGACTGACAGACTGACAGACTGACAGACTGACAGACTGACAGACTGACAGACTGACAGACTGACAGACTGACAGACTGACAGACTGACAGACTGACAGACTGACAGACTGACAGACTGACAGACTTTTACATTATTATATATTTTCTTCAACACGAAATTAAAGTCTAGTTTGTACATAAAAAGTTCTTGTAAATAGGAGCACGTTTGACAAATTTAAATTTCCCGCAATATTAAGAAGGAAAGTTAAATTTATAACACTTCAGGCGACACAGGATGACTTCATTAACTCACACAATGTGCAGGTGATTTTTAATTTATCATCAATTAAATTGTAATCAAGGCAAGTGTTTTTACATAGCCTTTCTATTTTCGCAACACCGTCTATGAAAGATTCTTGTGTTATTCAAAGGATAAACGATGAGAGAGGGTTGAAGAGAAAAAAAGCGATACAATTTAAAAACGAATTTTCTTTGCCTTGCCATGCAAAAATTAAAAAAAAAAGAAGCACGTACTTTCGTATGTTCTTTTGGTAAAGATAAATATTGTGAAACGTGCTCTTAACATTCTAACTTTTCTACATGATTATATTGCGCTCAACTACCGTTTCATGACATTAAAAATCATTTAGGCCAACCTTTGAACCTACAATAAAGGAAGGAAAGATTTTAATTTGAAAACCTCATTAAATAACATGACAAAAAACGTTTGTTGTTGGCATTTGAAGTCATACCATTTAGTTCAATTTGTAGAGAGTTTTATATATATTAAAATATCAACAAGGACTTAAGGTAATTGAAAGATGTGAGAGATTTTACATATTGGGTGGTAAAAGCCTGTGACAAAATTCTTAGTATGTTTTTCAATATGGCTACCGTTTTATTTATAAGGTTCAATTTAATTCTTTTGAAATTTGTAGGGGGAACAAGGATGTGGAAAATAAAAGAAATCGTTAATGAATTTTACATATTGATAGAGGAGTAAGGGGAAAACGATTTGAGAGTGGGAAAAAGTAACTAATGAAGTGTTGCAAGTTGTATTTTATTCATCATCATCATCATCATCGGCTCGACAACCGGGGTCCGGTCCTGGCCTCTTTCAACAAGTCTCTCCACCTATCCCGGTCTCGAGCCAACGCCATCCAGTTGCGCACCCCAAGGCTTTGGGCGTCCTGGTCTACGCCATCTCTCCAGCGCAAGCATGGTCTACCACGCTGCCGTCTACCATAGAATGTACCGCAAAAGACTTTCCGAGCAGGTTCCTCTTCGCTCATACGAGCTAGGTGCCCTCCCCACCGGAGTCTACCGAGCTTAATTTTTGTCACTATGTCTGCTTCAAGGTAGATTGCGTACAACTCATGATTGTACCGTCTCCGGAATCGTCCTTCCTCACATATGGGGCCAACAATTCTCCGTAAGACTTTTCTCTCGAACGCGGCTAAGAGGTCACAGTGCCTTTTGCTAAGCACCCAAGTCTCGGATCCATACATGAGTACTGGCAGGACCATGGTCCTGTTCAGCAGCAGTTTTGAAGTTATGGTTAGATTTCTGGATTTGAATAGCTTTGACAGACTGTAGTAGGCTCTGTTGGATTTGAGAAGCCTCCCGCGTATTTCTTCTTCTATGTTGTTATCGGCTGCTACTGTCGACCCAAGGTATTTAAAGGATTGCACCACTTCAAATTCGTGCTCCGCTACCTTGATTGTTTGACCAACTGTTCTTCTCGCATTCAACGCCACCATGTACTTTGTTTTACCTTCACTAATGTGCAGCCCCAGATTTTGTGCCGCCTGCTCGATCTGGATGAAGGAATCGTGTACAGCTTGTTCGGTTCTTCCGATGATGTCGATGTCGTCTGCGTAAGCCAGTATCTGGCTGGACCTGTTGACGATGGTCCCTCTTGTTGCCGTGCCAGAGTCCCGGATTGCTTTCTCCAACGCCAGGTTGAAGAGGAGGCAGGCCAAACCATCCCCTTGTCGGAGTCCATTAAAGATGTTAATTGGTCTGGATAGCAATCCGGCTATTTTAACTTGGCTTGTTACGTTGGTCATGGTCAACCTACATAGTCGTGTCAATTTATTTGGGATGCCGAATTCTCTCATGGCTTTGTAAAGTTCTACCCTGGCTATGCTATCATAGGCGGCTTTAAAGTCTATAAACAGATGGTATGTTGGGATGTTAAATTCTAGACATTTTTCCATCGCCTGCCTAAGGGTAAAAATCTGATCAGTTGTTGATTTGCCTGGAATGAAACCACACTGATAGTGTCCGATGATGGTTTTAGCGTATGGGGTTATCCGGTCTTGTAGGATAGAGGAGAGTATCTTATAGGCGGTACTCAACAACGTGATACCTCTATAATTGCTGCACGTTGTGACATCTCCCTTCTTATGTATGGGGCATATGATACCTTTTCGCCAGTCTTCTGGCATTTCTTCATGCTCCCATACGTGCACTATGATATCATGAATTGCTTGACGTAAGGCTGGACCGCCGTGGTGGAAGAATTCGGCTGGTATGCCATCGGCTCCCGGGGCTTTGTTTTTCTTGAGCCGTCCTATAGCCTTCTCAACGTCTTCTATGCTTGGTGGCGGTAGCATAGGGTGTTCATCTTGAAGTAGTGGAGCCTTCACTTCTGCTGTGAGCTGACCATTTAGCAATTCATTAAAGTACACTTCCCATCGCTCCAGTATGCTTTGTGGATCGGTGATCAGATTTTCCTCTCCGTCCTTGCAGTATGTGCAGCGTGGTGTGTACTGCGTCATGTTTCGGACGGATTGGTAGAACTTCCGCGCCTGGTGCGGACCTCGCTCTCGGCTGCTCTCTATTTCACAGATTAGGTTCTTCTCCCAGGCTGATTTTTTCTGTCTGTGAAGCCGTTTTTCTATTCTTCTGAGCTCTTTATATTCCTCTTCGCGTGCCCGCGTTCTATTCATAAACTTGATAAATTACCTGAACACAAAACTACAAGTCTTTTACCATGTAAATCAATCCTTTCCACAGCAAGCTCCTTTTTAAAACAATTTTAATGAAAACAATTTTCTTTATTTTTTATTATTATTTAAAAAAAATATATCTGACCATAGAAATTGTTCGTTACTTTAATGATTAAAAACTTTTTAATCATTAAAGTAACGAACAAACAAAAAATATATCTGACCATAGAAATTGTTCGTTACTTTAATGATTAAAAACTTTTTAATCATTAAAGTAACGAACAAACTTTATGGTCAGATATATTTATTCAGATTATTCTTGTTACTTCTTTACCGATCGCAATAAATAAAAAAAACTCAATAAATTAAATTAAACACATGTCAAAATTTTATTTAAAATAAATTAAGCAGTTCGGTTAAATATGCAGACCATCTTCAGTGAAATACGCAAATACACTGCAGAAGTAAACTGTAGAAACAAATAAGAAATAGAACAACAATTTGTTTATAGTTTTGACGTACATATATACAATAAATTGACGATGTAAACAATAAAGAAAAATGAAATAAGCATTTTGTTACTTGTTTACATTATTTGGCAAGCGAAAATAATTAAGGTTGTGCATAGCACTTGATCGCGCCAAACTTAAATGGGGCTTAAGTTTGTCACGTCGTCGCACAGAGGAGTAAAAATCAGGTCCAAAATATTTTTTATGTTTTTCTTAATGGAATTGGCCTAAAATATTTTTTATAACTTATGATGCATTAAAAAGTTACACTGACAACATTTTTGGGGTTAAGTAAAAATTTTTTTTAATTAAGTTTTTTTTTCAATTTAATGTAATTCATTTTACTAATTTATTCATTAAATTTTTTTCATGAATTGTGATCTTATCGTTATTTGAATGTAATTTGGTTCTATATCTAAATTGAACATAATTTTTTAAACAACAAAGGGCGAATTGACTTAAAATACCTCAAGACTAAAAAACGCCATTAAAAAAAAAAAATGTAATGAGATGGGTGATTTTTTTTATGTGCATGAGATGACAAAAATGTACAGTTAAATATAAAAGAAAATTTTTGCCCAATCGTACCCGGAAGTATAACAAAAACACCTTTTTTTCTACCGAAAATTACATAAATTTTCATGCATTCTTGTCACCTCAATTTTTAATACTTTATCAATAAAATATATGGAAATTTCTGTATTAAAATAAAGTGCATACCTTGACCTTAGACATCCATTAGAAATTTTTTCACAATTATCACAAATCACAATAAAAAAACACTTATGACCGGATTTAGGGGTCGAATACTCCTCTGTGCGTCCTCCATCGGGGTTAACAGCAAAGAATCGACAGGCTGGTGTCCATACGCGCCGTGTCACCATCTCAATCACTGTATTTTCAGATCTAAGTCGTTGTAAAGGAAGTAGAGTTCGTGGTTGTATTTTTTTCTAAATTCTCCATCGATGAACACTGGCCCTAAGAATCTTTCTCTCAAAGAAACAGAGCTGGTTTTTATATAAGTCTTAATATTAGTCTTTCATATTTAAAAACAATAAGTTTATACACATAGTTTTGGCTGCATGTGGCAAGAAGCATTGCCCTGTTGAAAAATATCACCAAAAAGCTCCTGCGCAGACAACTTCAATACTTTTTCCAGTACACGAATATAAACTTTTGCAGTGACTTTGGATTCTAGGAAGGCCTTTACACCTTCAGTTTTTGGGGGGAATCCACATGATGCATTTAGAGCTTATAGTCCTTGCTTTGTTACTCTTCACTCCGATGTCCCATCTTCACCCATGAAGCTTAAACTTTGATTCGTTAAAAACAATAACATAGTTCCAAATGTCTTGAAACCAGCTAAGACGCTTCTGAGCTCAGAGCTTGGCTTGAGTTCTGTAGGTCCATTTTTGTTCACTAAATTACTTCGGTTCTTTTCGGGCTGTTATCACAATCTAAATGCACCTCTTGTTCATAATAACATTAATTTGTTTGCTTTTTTCGAACATTCGAACATCCGAAAAGGGTTAGAAAATGTTTTTACAAAATGTTTCGAACAGCACTGTTTGGTGATTCTTGAATATTTCACTTTGTGTTACGTTTTCAAATACTATTTCCTTTTCCATTAATTCACTCCGTCCGTCAATTTACTTACCTAATTTGTTAATATGAATTTAAAGATTTACTATGTTTTCCAAGCTTAGGTTATTGTCAGACAGTGAGAGATGTTGCCTTAAATTTTAATCGTCGGCGTTGATTGAACTAACTTGATATATTTTTTGGTGAGTTTAAAAAAAGGTGATTCTCTATATTATACGTAATGCCTTTGTTTTGAATATTTATTTGCATTTTAAGTGTTTTTTATTTTTACCTCTAAAATGGGGTAATGTATTCCTTTTCCCATATAAAGGAATACATTATCGTTTTTTTAACCGACCACTAACAATTTAACTTTCATAAGGTCAAGTTTTTGATTTTCTTGAAGGCATCACTGCTTAAGTGCTTGCATTGAAACCGAATTAAATATTCAATAAGCTATTTAGCTTCTTTTAAGTCTATCAGAGGAATAATTTGAAGCCTAATACAGGCTACAATGTGTTAAACTTTAATATTATTTCGATTAGGCTTCCTAATATTCGTTTGATGAAGCACAGGAATTCATAGCTAAGGAAAGACTTTCATTGAGAAGCTCCTTCTTAAAAATGTGCATAAGCTGTTTATAAGCTTAAACCACCGTGTTAAATAAAATTCAAAGTAAAAGTTAAATCTTGAATCTTGAATAGATACCTTCCTATTACAATTCAGTTTTTGTATCATTATTCTGCGGTAAAATTTTTATCGCTCGGCGGTACTAGTATATGAAATAAAGCTAAAACAACTTTGGAAAAAAAGACAAATGGTCAGCACATTTTAAAAATACTTCGGGATGCCTCAACGAAACTCATAGGAAGCTTCTAGTTTCAACTTAAGTTAGTTATAAGATGAAGAAAAATAAAAATGAATTAAAAACAAAAAAAGGTATCAGCCTATCAACCAACTCTCAGATTTTCATCCACCAGCAAGTGGTTTTTCTCTTAACTTTAATAATTGTATCATTAATTTCACAACAAAATTCTCTACGTGGACGATTAACAGAAGAAAAATCATAAAATAAAAATAAGTTTGAAAATAAATTTATTTTTTTGTTTATGTTTGGGTGATACTTCGACAAGACTTTTATAAGGCCTAGTACGAGTGTTGTGATGTTTGCCCAGGAGCTTCCTTATGCAAATATTAACCTGCAATGGGAACTTGCAAATAGCTTTTCTAAAGAAGTTATGAAAGTTGTAGGTTTCTATAAGCCCTAAAATAAATACATTCTCTTTATCTACTTAGCCTGTAATTATCTGTTTAAAAGCTTCACAAGCTTCTCAGATGCGCCAAACGTATTTTTGTTGAGCCTTATACAAGCAATTTTGCTGAATGGAAAATAGCTTCGACCCTTATAGAAGTTAAATTGTTAGTTGGGCAGTTTATCATTTCTATGAAATTATAGTGCAGTTGCGTTCATCTGTACACAGAACACCTTAGAACTCAGACGATCTAATGGATTTGCTTGAAATTTTGTAATTTGTAACTTCCAAATATATCGTTTAAATATTTTATTATTTTATTATTTAATGACTAAGAAATATTTATTTATTTCTATTTCTGGTTCATTAAACAAAAAACAATCGGCATATTATCCTTTCCACCTTCACGTTCTTGGTTATTTGTTGGTAAATTTTTAATTTAAACTAGTTATGGACAATGTGAAACTTTAAACTTGAAATATGTATTTATTCGATTAGCTTGTTAAGATATTTTAAATTCATTTTTATATCCTGATGTTTTGCATTAAACCTTAAATTTATATCCAATTGAATACATGTAAGGTAGAAGGGAGATCATTCTCTGGATCTGCCAATCAATTTTTTCGGTGAAACAAACTCTGTTGAGAGAAAGCAAGCGTTTTTGTTTCCCTGTTAATTAAGTCCGATTCAAGATACGATCTTGATGGATTCCTTTAATAAACTTGGATTAATAGAAGACACGGTCTTTAGTTGTTCACAGCTTTATTAAGAAGAATATAAAAAAGGTTAGGTTTTTGACAACCGGAAGGGTCTGACATTTCATATATTAACTTTGTAAACAAATTAGCGAAAAACATAGAATTGTTTACAGGGTGTTTAAATTCAATTAATTAGGTTAATTATTTATTTTTATAGCAAATGTTAATGTAAGTCATGTTAATGTAATTAAAGAAAATTTAAATTAAAAAATATCTTTGAAATGAATATTTAATAAAAAATGTATTTAAGACTCAACATCCTCCCGCGCTTGAAGGGACATAGGTTCTTCAATAGGAATTCGTCGAATTCTCGTAACAGCTCGTTGAACTTCGCCAGTAGATGTTTTGAGAGTCACGACTCTCACAACATTATCCTTTCCAGGATGAGTTTTGACGACTCTGCCTAGTTTCCATTTCAGGGGTGGAAGGTTTTCATCTTCGATGGTAACCAGATCATTAATAGCAATTGGATACCCAGACTTAGCCCACTTGGCTCGAATTTGTAAATTCTGCAGATATTCTCGGGACCATCTTGACCAAAACTGTTGGAAATACCATTGTAATTGCTGATAACGTGTTAAGGTATTGACGTTAGAGTGGTGTAACTGTGGCTCGACTGCTGCAGTGAGAGGTGTACCAACCAAGAAGTGGCCTGGCGTAAGCGCTTGCATATCGTTTGGATTCTCAGATAAAGGTGTAATTGGCCTAGAATTGAGAATAGATTCAATTTGAATTAAAAGAGTATTAAGTTCGGGATATGTTAAAGAAGAATTTTGTAAGGTTCGTTTCATATGAAACTTGCAGCTTTTAACGGCAGCCTCCCACAAACCCCCGAAGTGAGGAGATCGAGGAGGAATGGTTTTCCACTGTATCCCATCTGCTGCACACGCCTTAATTATTTCTTCCCTATTTTCACTCTTCATGAACATTTCATAGAGCTCATGCAATTGGTTTCGCGCCCCAATGAAATTTGTTGCATTGTCACTGTAGATTACTGAGCACAATCCCCGTCTGCCAATGAATCGTTTTAAAGCCGCTAGAAAACTGTGGGTAGTTAGATCTTCCACTAACTCAAGATGGACTGCTCTGGTCACAAAGCAGACAAACACTGCAACATAAGCCTTCATAGGCGATGTACCTCGACGACGAAAATGGATGCTGAATGGACCGCAAAAGTCAACACCAACGATATTAAATGGCCTCGACTGTTGTACTCGATGATGAGGCAAATCACTCATAATTTGAAGATTACGAGATGGTTTTGCTCGTGCGCATCGAACACATTTATGAACAATCTTACGAGTCACCATCTTACCATGTATGGGCCAAAACTTGTCACGAACAATGTTAAGAAGCGCTTGCGGACCAGCATGAAAATTCTTCTCGTGCAGATGACGAACTAAAACTGTTGTGAATGCATGGTCCTTTGGCAATAGCATAGGATACTTTGTATCGCAGCTCAGATTCGAATTAGATATTCGACCTCCTACACGAAGTATTCCCTCAGAATCCAGGAATGGTGAAAGCGAGTTGATGTGACACCTTGAGGACAGCTGATCACCATTAGATAATGTTTCGATTTCTCTTTGAAAACTTATGAGCTGAATGTATTTTACCAAACCTTTCAGAGCTTTGTTGAGTTCTGCGACACTAAGCGGACCAAATAGCTTTATATTTTTCTTGAAGCGATTGTTTCTGTATCTGAACAAGTATGCAGTTACTCTCAGGAGAGATTCGTAATTGTTGTGGTATTTTATGTTTTCCAAAAAATCAGGTTCTATAACAATCTTTAAAATCGTTTTGGTTCTCTTTCGTTCAAGCTGAAGGTTTTCAGCGTTCAAAATTGCATTTGAGGAAATCCAATCGCTTTCTTCCAGCTTCAGAAAAGAAGGTCCACTGAACCACAGGTCGCTTTGAATTAATGCTGACGGATATGATCCTCTCGATATTACATCCGCAGGATTCAATTCCGAAGGAATGTGTCGCCATTGAGAAGTTGAAGAGTGTTGATGAATAATTGAAACGCGATTGGCCACGAAGGTCTGCCAGTTACATGATTCCTCAGCGATCCAATTCAGCACAATTGATGAGTCCGTCCAATAAGTTATGTGCTGTAAGATGGAACCAAAAATCTCTTTTAGTCGTTGCACAAGCTGAACCATCATCGCTGCGGCACACAACTCCAGACGTGGTAGCGTAACCTTACGCACCGGTGCAACTTTAGATTTGGCACATAACAGGTTAGTTCTTACAGTACCATCATCATCTACAGAACGTATATATACACATGTACCAAATGCACCTTCTGAGCTGTCTGAAAAGGCATGAAGCTGATAATTATCTGTATGACCAAAAAATACACGACGATGAATGTGCATATTGTTGAGTTCATGTAGACCTTTTTTAAACTTTAACCATGAGTGGTGGCATTCTTGGGGCAGAGCTTCATCCCACGCAAGCTTCAGACGCCACAGCTGTTGCATAAACATCTTAGCAAGAACGATGACAGGGTTTATAAGACCTAAAGGGTCAAATAGATGTGCAATATCGGAGAGAACTGTTCTTTTTGTTATGCACTCTGAAAGCGGGGGAGTTATCTCATAGTGAAAATTGTCTTCGACTGGGTTCCAATAGGTACCTAATGTTTTGATTACCTCTTTACCCTTTATTTTGAAACATTGCTCACGATCAGTTTTTGAAATTCCTTCCAAAATTTCGACAGAGTTTGCACACCATTTTTTAAGCATGAATCCACCTTTGCCCAGCAACGATATTAATTCTGACTTTAAAGCCTTTAATTCATTGAGAGAATCACAGCCAGTGATCAAATCGTCAACATAAAACTCAGAGCTTATAGCTTTAGCCGCTGCAGGAAATTGTTCCCCTTCATCGATAGACAGTTGTTTTAATGCACGAGTTGATAAAAATGAAGCACAAGCAGTGCCAAAAGTGACTGTGCACAAACGATAAATGGCAATCTCCTTTTCCCAATTTCTCCATAAAATATAATGAAATCGTCTATCAGACTCATCTAACCGCACTTGGTGATACATTTTTGTTATATCAGCTGTCATCACAAATTTGTGTCTCCGAAATCTCAGAGCGATGGAGAACAAATCTGGCTGAATAACAGGACCTACCATTAGAATATCATTTAATGATTTCCCAGAACTCGTTTTGGCAGTAGCATCGCACACCACACGTAATTTTGTGGATGAGCTTGATGGCTTCATGACGCAGTGATGGGGGAGAAAATAATGTGGGGAGGTGAGGTCTACATTGTTTACCAATTCCATGTGAGAATTCAGCAGCATTTCGTTCATAAAGGCAGCGTATTGTTGAAACAGGTCTGAGTTTTTACGGAATCTTCTTTCGAGGGACAGAAGCCTCCTTTTGGCCATATCATAGGAATCCCCTAATAAGTTTGGATTCTGCTTGAAGGGAAGTCTCACACTGAAACGACCAGACTCTAAGCGCGAATAGTTGCTCACAAAATGATTTTCGCATTCCCTTTCTTCTGTTGACAGAACATCTGTTTGACAGTTGAAGCTTTCAATTTCCCAAAACATTTTTACCGAGTTGCTTAGTGCTTCATCGGTTTCGGATTCTTGCGGAGTGTCTCTAATAGTGAAACTAAGTCGGTTAGAAGTGCTCTGATTATTGGATTTTGGGATTTGACCGGCTACTACCCATCCAAATAAGGTGTTTTGCAACGCAGGTAAGTTCGGTCCTAATTTAATCTGTCCTACGCATAGTATTGTGTAAAATAAATCGACGCCAAGAAGCAGGTCTACACGCTGAGGAACATTAAATTGTGGATCAGATAAATTAATATTATTTGGAATGTTCCATTCTTTGATATCAATTTTTTTGTCAGGTAGCAGTCCTGTTATTTGTGGTATCACAAGCGCCTCTATTGTAGCTGTAAAACCATTGATACGAGAACTGATGTTAAGAATTGCTTTGTGTTTAGCCATTGTTACAATGTTATTGGCACAAGATAAGGTGGTATGGGATTGCAGACGTTGCGTTCCAAGACACTGCATAAGCCTTTCAGAAATTAAATGTGTTTGAGATCCTGAGTCCAAAAGTACACGGCAAGGTATGACCTGTTGCAATTTGTTTAATATATTTATGACTGCTGTTCCCAAAAGACTATTTTCAGAAGAGCTGGCGTACATTGAATGAGAAGTTGAAGCAGGTATTTCGTTGGAAATATTGAGGTTCTGAGAAGACGTTGGGTGACTACTTGAACTAAGTGGGGCTTGTGGTACAAAAGTTGGAGCATTTTCAACAAGATGCAAAAGTGTGTGGTGTTTCTTTCCACAATGACGACAACCACTAGATGGACAATTAGCGCTACTGTGATCTGTAGATTTCAAGCAGTTGTAACATAGATTAAGATTTTTAATTTTGTGTATACGTTCGGGAATAGAAAGGCCTTGAAATTTGTAACATCGATAAATAAAATGACCGGGAACTGAGCAGAAAATGCAAGTGTTTTTTGTGGTAATAAATGCTTTTACATTGTTTTTTGAATTAGATTTTTGACCTTTCTGATTATCAGATTTTGTTGAAGAATCAAGAGCAAATAAATGATTTGTAACATTACCTTCAAGATGCTGAGCTCTCTTTTTAAGAAAATCAGTAAGTTCCTTTAGGCTTGGTAGTCGATCTGTTGGTGCGTCATCATTCCACTTACTCAGAGTAGCAGGATCCAACTTGGAAGTCATTATAAAAACAACAACATCGTCCCAATGTTCAACGGGTCTCTTCAGATTACTTAATCCAGTTAAATGGTTGCTGATTTTATCCACCAGGTTCCTTAAATCTGCTGCTGATGCCTTATAAATCTTGGGATGATTAAATATGCGTTGGAGGTGCTCCTGCGCAATAATTTTCTTGTTTTCAAAACGTTCCTTTAGCCTTGCTAATGCCACATCGTAGTTGTCGTCTTCTATTTTGAGCCCTTCAACTGGGGCAATCGCCGTTTCGCTAAGCTTCGAAAGTAGGTAATGAAACTTAGCTTGCTTAGACAGTTTGGGATTGTTATGCACCAGTGATACGAAGCGATTGTACCAAACCGTCCACTTAGTCACGTCACCTGAAAATGAAGGAAGTTCAATTACTGGCAATTTGATTGAATCGTGTTTATTAGACGTTGATTGGGATACGTCCATTGTTTCATCCTTGTTCACATGCTTGACGTTCAAAAGAACTTTAAGTGTGGCGATGGTGGAGTAGTAGACTTCTTCGTTATGAGAGCGCTCCGGATTGTTGATTTCCTCGTAATCAGCTTCTTCAATTTTCAATTGTGCTACCTTAAAATTGCTAAAGGCAGACTCTAGAGCTTCAATACGAACTTGTAGATCGGGCACAGACGTTGAAGCAGGGTTATCTTTGGCTTGAACAGAGAATAACCTCACTCTTTCAATCTGGTCCATGGCCACAAATCGTCGAGTTTTAAGAGCTTCTAGACCCTTGAGTTTCTTCTGTTGGGCCTTTAAAGTAGCTCCATCTACAGGTTCGCTTGTTGTACCCTTTTCCGAACTGGTGGTTTTTGTAGCTGGATCGTCCTCAGGCATTGTCGACAATACAGCAAATATTGTTAAGTAAACGTTAAAATTTGTGATAAGATCACGTCGGGGTCACCAAATAATGTTGAGAGAAAGCAAGCGTTTTTGTTTCCCTGTTAATTAAGTCCGATTCAAGATACGATCTTGATGGATTCCTTTAATAAACTTGGATTAATAGAAGACACGGTCTTTAGTTGTTCACAGCTTTATTAAGAAGAATATAAAAAAGGTTAGGTTTTTGACAACCGGAAGGGTCTGACATTTCATATATTAACTTTGTAAACAAATTAGCGAAAAACATAGAATTGTTTACAGGGTGTTTAAATTCAATTAATTAGGTTAATTATTTATTTTTATAGCAAATGTTAATGTAAGTCATGTTAATGTAATTAAAGAAAATTTAAATTAAAAAATATCTTTGAAATGAATATTTAATAAAAAATGTATTTAAGACTCAACAAACTCATTGTAAAATATCGAAAAAGTTTATCAGTTCTCCGCCATACAACAACCTAGTGGGACATGTATGTTGTTGTTTTTTTTATTCCAGAATCTTAAATAGCAAGGGACAAATTTGTCGTCAATGTTTAGCGTTTTTCTTTTAAGATAACTCTTTTTTACTAAAATCGTTTGTAAATTATATTTTCTACAGTATGTACAACTGACTTTCATTTTTTGCCAGTGGCAAAGCCACTTCAAGGGGTTCCTTTGCCAGTGGCAAAAACACCTATGTTTTGACTTTAAAATTAAAATACTTTTAGTATTTAAATTGTTCTTAATGTTGAGTGTGCCAATTTTTATTTTATTTGATTTGACATTTAGACACCTGGCAATACCTTCCCCACCCCATGGCAAACCACCCCCCCCAGGGAGGCTTTGCAACATCACTTTTTTTTACAATTTAATTATTTAAAATAGAAATAATTTAGGTATCAACTTGAAATATACTATAAAATGAATATAATAAATTAAAGGAACATATTAGATACTAAGAAAGTTTAAGCCACGGAAAATCTAAGCGTGAGGTCAAATTTCCCAAATCCTTGCCAAATGCTCTCCCTTCTACCCCGGATTATAATATTGACTAGTAAAGAACTTTGTTTTCAAAATTGAATCTACAACAAAAATGCAAGAATTTTGTATAAGTATATGAAGGTAAGCTTAACTAATAAATACTAATAAATATTTATCATACACATATATAATCAAACATTTTTTGTTATGGATATAATAATGATTTTACGAGATAAACGCTTCCGCTGATAAAAAAATATCTAGGAAAAATGCTGGCATCATTGCTCTTGCTGTTTGACCATTACCAGTATTCTATTCATAGTCTATATTTTATATCCTGTACATATGTATATGTATTTCCATCTCGTAAAGCTAAAGCATTATGTTAGATATGTATGTACATTAATATAGATTAGAGTTTGAGTGTTATCATGTGCTAATGTGCTCTGCAGCAACCACTTTATAAGGCAGCATTCCACCTAGACAGTATTTGAACTATTGAAAGAAGAAGTATGCACACACATAAGGCAGTATTCACAGATGATTAATCCAGTTTGGAGTCATAGGTACATAAACATACATACATATGTTTATCATAATTTAACTATATAAATACATGTAATTGCTCTCAGATGTTGAATTTTGTCATTTGGGTATGTAGAACAGGCAAATACTTTTAATTTAATTGTTCTTGATTCAAGCCCTTGGCTTCTATATAATTAAAGCTGTAAGATTATATAATTGCAATAGTTGTTAAATTTGAAATAAATTAATGAACAGTTTATCTATGCTTCTGTTTAAAATGAGTTAAATGATAAATTATATAATAAATTGAACCTTAAATGCCAAGGTTTGTTTTTTGGCATTTAGAATGTTCACGATTAAAAATAGAAAAAAGTGTTACAAAATGAATTTAAAAAATATTGACTTCCAAGAAAGAACGTTAGATGAAAAAATAGACAACAAATAGAAAATAATATAATTGTGTTATCATTCATTCATACATCGATATGGATCTCAGTACAAAATATAGACTACTATATATTTTGGTCTCTTAACAAATAAATACAATACAACTGAAATTGTAGCCTTTATACTAAGTAGCACTAAATTTGTAAGGTCTCTTAAATAACCACTAAATGAGTAAGATCATTTTGAGAAAACTGTTAGGTTTGCATTATTCAGTTTAAAGAAATGATTGGTACAAATCTTAATAATCGACTGCGACTCTCCTACGATGTTCGTTTGGATGTCTTAAGACTTCAGTTTTTTGTACCTTCTGTTAAAACTTCCCAACATCCGGTTACCTGTTCGAAAGTTTCTAATGTTGTCTTTTTTGTTAAAATTTATTGCAAGTTACAAAAATTTTGCAACAATATAAATAATATACATAATGACAAATAAAACCGTTACTAATCGTTATTTATAATACAAGCAAAATGTACTAACCCATGGAGTCCTTACAATTAGAATAACTTAGTTGGTTATTGCTTTTCTCAATGACGAAGTTGCCTGTCTTTCACATGAAGTATATAATACCATAGGAGCTTATCTTTCATTAGTTTGCCTGTGAGATGTATGCAAATGTATAGTTATAAACAAAGTGGCAAAGGGTAGAGAATTATTTTAGAATAACCTAAAACTACCCTGTCATATACTCATTCATAATACATATATTATATTTCTCAATATATGTATGTAGGTATTTGTTTTGTTAAAAGATCTAAATCCAGCCTTAACTTCTTTGACACAATTTTATTGTGTTAGCAACGATTTGCTTTTTCGAGTTTAAAATATTTGTTTTGAAATATTTTACACCAATACACCCTTATACATACAAGGATATTCAATCCTTCAAAGCTTCTTATAAAACCCAAGAAAGCGCATGGGTTTGAGCGGGAGTATAATATGATTATAAGAAATTGGGGGATAAGAAGTAGAATACACACATACATTATTTAGGTGCCTTTATTTTGAGTCCCCAAGACCCAAGGGACGACAAGATGTTTCACAATCGTGGTGAATGGTTAAAAATCAATTTATGATTTTTGCTCTGAACCAAAAAACAGATTTAAAAATTAAGGGATATTAGGATTTCGGGCAGAGTTCCTATTCTATACAAACATAAGAAAAAGGTTGAAATAAAGGGTCACAACTATATATTACGTCTAACTTTAACTAGTTGGAATCACGGGCAAATTTTTCCTTCCGATTTTTTTGGGGCCATGCAAATAAACAATAAAAGCATACTCTGGAAAAGAGGGCAAATGAATTGACATTTTTGTTCAGACTTTGAATAGTGAGTAAAGTTGTTTTTGTTTTTGTAGAAATCTTACGTCCATCTATCACAACCTTACTCTCGCCAATGAGCTGGAAAAGGTGGAAGAAAACCATGAGGCTAAAATAATTTATTTTCTCTCTGCCCTGTACCACGTGATGTTAAACTCCATCGTTTGAAGTCCCGAACAAGAGAAAATAACGAAGGTATGTACTATATAAGGTAGATACATATTTTATTCACGCAAAGATTCAAAAGGTATGAGTAAGAGATCTTTTTTCTGAGATATCTGAACGCTTACAAGAAATCTATCTACATCTTCTTCACATTTTCAACAGCTAATATGTACACACGGGCACTTTACTTACTTAAGATTCGTTAATGCCCTAGTGACAAGTAAAGTATGTATTGTAAAAACAGATTGGATTAGTGCTTTGAAAGTAATCTACAGCCTGAAAGATAGCACGTTTTTTTTTGTATTATAACAATTCCTAGAGTAGTATACATATTCATACAAATAAATGGGTATGTTGTTTGCACATCCTCTTGAACATTGACATTCACATTCGTGATGGAAATCGCATACTATTTATTTACTCGCATTACTTCAAAGAAACATCGAAAGCAAGCAGTATGCTTTTATTAAAAGTTGTACAATGCACATGCACACATTATATCTAAGTATGTGTATTTCAGTAGGATCGTAAAGTTGTTCGCACATCACTAGAGAAAGTGCGAGAATTGATTGGGTTTGTAAATCATACCTAAATAAAATATTTTAACAGATTTCATAAAACTACTCCTGAAGAAGTCGGGAAAATCCAACAAAACGTAGGGAAAAAATTATGAAATAACGTTTTATTTGCATAAGGAAGAAAGTGACAAAAAATTAAAATATTCATATTAATATTAAAATAAATTAGTCGAATATTTATTAATTCAAATTGTGATTGAATTGCTTATTTTTAAGCAATGCTCGAAATCATTTGAATCTATTTGATCTTTACACTGTAGATAGCCAGTCGCCCAAGACATTCTAGGTCGCAATAAATTACAAATCCCTAATTTTTTGGCATGTTATTGGGACCATACCATATACCAGTAGTATAAGATCAAGTTTGCAACTTCCTGATGCCTGGTAGCTTTTTCTATAAATGCACATTTTAGAAGTTGGTTGGTAGCAAACTTGGTTGTACACATCATGCATACTTCATAATTACATGCCAAAAAATCAGCGATCTGCAATTTTTTGCGACCTAAAGCTCTTTATTCATTTTGTACTACTGGTCTTATTGAAAAAAAATTCTTTAAGTTATGTATTAAATACAAAAAAAAAAATTGGCAAATTATAAAATATTTAATTTTGTAGACATATTGAAAGGAAGATTAATATGACAAGTGCACGGTTAAACATTTTGGTTTACTTTTTAATAGCCTTTGTATTACAGCCGTATGCAATACAGTGAATACGAGTATTACTTTTTAATATTCTGTAAATATTAGATTTTGTTTTAAACTATTTTGTATTACCTACATTCTAATAGTTTTGTAATAAAATTGATATTTTCAATGAGAAAAAGATTAAAATGTAATCCAAAGGATTAAAATTTAATAATTTAATATTATATTTTAATCAAACTTATTGAAAAAAAACCCTTTTCAGAGTTTTCAAAGCAATTTTTAATACTTGAAACGAAAAAGTTTCTTTGTGATTTTCTAACGGGAATATTAAAGAAATGAGAGCTGATAGGAAGATTTTGAAATAGGATTCGAGTTAAGCATATGTTAAACCCTCAAAAAAATATAGTTTTGCTACGGCAACAAGAAACTTTGTTGACCAGTATAAAACGAAAAATACATTAATTTCAACTTAAAATTTCTTGGATGAGAAAAGAGTTATCGAAATGATTTAAACTGAATAAAATAGAAAAAAAAACAGTTCTTTTATAATCCAATACAATTTTTACTGTAAGAAGTAACCTCACGTTATAATATCGCTTCAAAAATACTGAAAAATGCTTTTTTTTGTCTTTTTCTAACAGAAATATCTCAAAAACTAGAGATAATTTGAAAATTCTGACTTCGGATTCAAGTTCAGCATGTTGAAAACCTTTAGAAACGTTAATCAAATTTTGAGCAACAATAAATAAATTAAATTTTGTTGACCTATGTACCTAATTAAATAGAAGAAATAGAAAGTAATCAGACATAGTTTATTAAATAAAATAGGTAGGCTGTGGAAACAACAAAAACAAAAACTATAAAATTAAGTTACGTTTTTATAGCATTTTTTTTTTTACTTTTTATAAAATTATAGGTACCTACATGGCCGTTAAAGAGTTATTCTATCCAAACCATAAGCAAAATAAAGTCGCAATTGTTTATTCTCATAAAACGTAGTTTTGATTAAATAGTCCCTAAACAGAAGAATCCGTTCATATACTTACCATAAATATTTATTGTTTATTTAATATGTGTCTGAAAATTATGTTAAGGACAAAAAATGATTTGCATAACAAAATGAACACCATTTATCTCCGTGCAATCGGACAAGGAAGGTCCTTTCCTTAATATCTTTAAATATGTTGCCTCTAATCGGGTGAGCAATAAATTCGTTTATTTCTGAGACATTTCGTAAGCTCATCGTTACGACTCTCATGTGACTGATGTGTATCTCGAGCCAAATTGTATTGCCATATTCAATATGTGTATATTGTGCGAAGATGTACATTATACTCTTTTCCAAATGCAATTTGGGTTATTTCTTTTTGTTTTATGGAAAAATATACAATTGCCTTTAAGGGAGATTTGTTTGCGTTGAAGTTCTGTAGCAAATTGAATATAAAAATATTCCCTTATTTAGTCGCATGAAAGCATAATGGAAGGTTTAAAACAGCGTTCATTTTCAATAAGGTTGTAAAAATTGCAGTAAAAATAAAGTTTTATGAAAATGAATTCGTGGGAGGGTGAAGTATACATACTTAAGTTTCTTTTAATATAATGTAAAATGAAATATTGGAATTAACTATCTGTGCAAGAGTATTTGTAAAGAAAACACATTTGGTTCAGTCTACTGAAACAATTATATAATTATACATGAATTTCCTAGCGACCGCAAAACATGCAAAAAATAAAAAAAAGATAAAAACGACATGCCAAACAAATAAAGTTTGCAAAAATATAATGATTTTTAAACTGTATCAGAAAGCCAAATTGCCATATTATTTAATTTTGAAAAAAGGCATTTCATTACATCTTGAAAACCGTTGTTTTCCTCGACTAAATTTGTTTGGGTTATGAACGAAGAGACATTTTTCTCATCAGAACAAAGAAGAGGAAATTACTTTCTTACCTAAAAAAAATTTTCAATATGTTTAATGAGTTAATAAATCTTAATCTTAAACAAATGTACAAACGATTTACATCAATAAAATATTGATATTTAAAAATAGATTTCTGCTCTATCTTATGAATAAGTTCTAACTGACTGTTTTTTCGATTATTGAAAAATTGGCCCTAAGTTTCTTCATACTTGTTACATTATGAAAACGGAAACTAATATAAAGGTCAATAGTTAATCGTTTTTGCCATTCATTAATGCGAAAAGGATATAAAAAAAAAATATCATTTAAGAATATCGAAGCTTCGAATATTACTTCCATACTAGATTTATCCGTTGATTTCTCCAATCCGCATATTCAATAATACAATAATACAGGTCAACAAAATTTAAAAAAAAAAAAAAATTTCTGCATGTATAATATGTCTAGCAGCTCTTGTTTTCGAGATATTTTAATCTGCATGTACTAAACATAGTTTTTTGTGCTAATTCAATGTTGTATTACATGTCCGCTAAATCTTGGTCTTAATTCTCCAGCACTAAAAACTGTGTTGGCCTCTTTACTGTAACTTATATGCCCAACCAAGTAAGATTGATATTAGGTTCATTACAGTCATGCAATATGATAGCCAGGAAGTACTTTTGGAGCTCCAATCACTAAAGCCTTAACCTTAACCTGAGGCTGATGGTATACCAGCCTTATTTTTAAGAATTGCGCCACATCAATTTACTTTCCTTTGCTTTGCGTGTATAATAAATCTCTCTCCGAAGGTATTAATGAGTGGAAAATCTCTTATCTTGTGCCTATTCGTAAATCTAGCTCCAAAAATTGAATAGAATATTATAGAGGGATTTCCAAACTATCAGCAATTCCAAAGCTGTTAAAGAGCATAGTAAAAACTAAATTAGAGTTTTTAACCAGGGAATCTATATCTGAGATGCAGAATAATATTAATGTCTCTGGGCGTTTTCTACTTCCATACAAATATGGCTATTTTTTCCACCTTATATTATTAGATTTTATGGAGCAAAGGAGTCAAGTTGATGTAAGGTTTATGGTTCAGTAAACCACTCCACCCTATTTCGTAAGAGGAAATTATTTGGTTTCCATTCTACACTTCTAAATTGGATATCATCATAACTCTTAGGTAGAACTCAAAAACTTTTGTGATTAATAACTCTTTTTCGCGATCAATTCAATTCAAATACTTCGAAAGAAGGGAAGCCATCTGGGTCCCGTCCTGTTCAATATACATATATACTACTGATAATACGTCTGTGATAAAATGTTCCCTTTGTCTTTTTTATGCTATTGATCTGAAACAATTCCTAGAAATTAAAAGTGTTAAGGACTGCAATCTCATACAGTATGATATTAATCAGGTCTCAGAATGGTGCAATTTAAATCTTATCAAATCATTTACTTTAATGTATTATATGATTGAAATAAAATTAAGGAAACTCAGCTGATTTTTGTGACCCTTATGCATTGATGTCCCTCCTTTATACAGCTCTTGTTAGATCCTTTGTTTCAAGAACTATTTAACTCCTTCGTGGGCTTTAGGTCTTTATCTTCTTATACTAGTTTTATATAGTCGACGTTTAGAGTTTGCTTACACTCTTTTTCAAGACTTGTTTTTAATGCGAATTTTATGATCATTCTGAAAATTCTAAATCTGTCTAACTTTTTTATCAGCTTTAAATTACCTCAAAAATATAATGAATGAAGCCTTATAAAATACGTTTCGAAATCTTGATGACTGTGACGTCCTTTAAGGTTTCATTCATTATATTTTTGAAATAATTTAGCTGATAAAAAAAGTTAGACAGATTTAGAATTTGGGGAGTGATCCTAAGATTCGCGTACATAACAAAATACCTGAAAAAGAGTGTAAGCACACTCGAAACGTCGAATATAAATAGTATATAAATAGTATAAGACCTAGGGCCAACGAAGGAGTTATATAATTTTTAAATTTTTATTGTAAATTGTTAATTATTTTATAATAAATACTCAAATACTTCATTAATTCTCAAAAATCTGTTGTATTAAGCGTTACATAAATAATATTTTGTCATTGTATGTTCCACTGTGTGGATGGCGTCTCTTAAAACAAGAACAAGGTTTTTTTTTCAGGTGCAAAGATGTTATCAAACTTTCTTTCCTATTCTATGGGATAGATTTATAAATTTATACTCATATTCTGTACTTTAGAAAGCTCAATGCTCTATTTTTATCTTTTTGTTACGTTATATGTATTCCCGTAACTTAAAACATATTCAATGAACACTGATGATGATGATGGGGATGACAATGATACTTTAAAAAAAGTATTATTTATGAATTGATAAAAAATCATTTTACGAAGCAACATAAATAGATCTTCGTGTTGGTACCTATAAGGCTATATATTAGTTGGAATAAAACAATAAATTTTATAAAAGTGGCTTTTATTTCGCCTATTACTATATTATTCACAAAGCACTTCCAGGCCACGTCCTCTGTTTATATGTGCGTAGGTAATTGTGGTACATACATATAAACAAACATTTGTACATAGATACAAACTTCTTCACCCTGAAGGAACCACCGCACCACAGAAGCAGCTGAACTTTCAGAGCAAAACTAATTGAGCATCATCTGCAAGAACATTTCATTAAATTTACGAGGAAATGGATGCTGCCATAACCAGCTTGAAAGAATGAAGAAACTTTTAATATCCTTTAATTTATAAAAAAATACATATATATTTTTGAGTAAAACTAGTCGGGGTTTATTATGCTTGTTGTTAACTATACACTTGATATTTAGTAATTATGTAAGAGACTTTATGCGAGTATAGATGTGGTTACGAAACATTTAAGACTAAGCAATTGTTTTATTCTTAATAAGTATTCGGGTATCTACACCGGGTGATTCTAATTTATATTTTTCATTTATTAAACTTAAATGGGTAATGGTTTTCTTTTTCTTTAATTGAAAGCAATATATAAAATTAAAAATATTAAATAAAATAAACTAATTTTGATGACGGTTGCTTGTAACCTTGCATATACCCAACCTCGCACTACCCCTTATCCTTAAGTGATTCCAAGCAGGAGGGCAGCACGTCCCCAAGAGTTATTCAAATTTTCTACCAAGTTTTGGCACGAATAGTGTTCTTAGTCATTTTATGTTAAAATAAAAACAATGAAATTAAAATGACGCGTCATCTTGAAAAAGCTATTGTTTTTTAACATGACGGCTCCTCCCACCCCTCTATCAATCCCGAAAAAATTATTTTTATCTTTTTTGGTAAAAAAAGCACGCGGTTTTGTTTGTTGCATTTTTGTTTTTTTCTATAAATTTGTAGTTCACATTTAGCTTGTGCTGAAATATACCATAAATAAATTCACATTTTCTGAAAAAAAATATCTGGGTAAGAGTATTTTTATTTCAATGTATTATTATTTCAAAAATAAATTTAACAATTTCTTTTCTTTCATTTTCATGTTCTCAGGCGTGCCATTTTCTTGAATTTTTTTTTGATTCGGATGGAAATTTGAAAATACAGCGATTGTGATGGCTGGGTCACGTGGAGCGTATGGACACCAACGCACCAGCCCGACGTGTCTTCGCATCCAACCCCGATGGACAACGTGACAGAGGAAGGCTTTATCTAAGGTGGCGCGATCAAGTGGTGGAAGACCTCAACCAACTTGGTGTGCAAAACTGGTGGCAACTTGCTAGGGACCAGCCTAGTTGGAGAGGTTTGTTGGTTGAGGCCGAGATCCACCCTGGATTGTATGCGCCATCGTAAGTAAAGAAATTTGAACGTATGGAAAATATTTTTTAATGACTCTTTTCGCTTTTCCTAAATTGCGAAAAATAATCATTGAAAAACAAAAAAAAAAAAATCATACCAACATAAGAAAAGTTTCATAGAACTAATGACTTGTTTTATTAAAAACAGGAAACTATTCCCAGAACGAATTAGTTAGAGTTTCTGACTGAGTTACAGATTTTTCCAAAAGGTAAACAAAACCTACGAGAAAATGATTTCATGCACAAACTGAAATGTACTGAGTGCCACGGTTGTCACCTCAGTTTTTGGAACACCCCTGTCGTTCTATACAAGTTACTCTATAAAACGCAGGTAATTAAATAATCAAACTTTATGCATATTGTATCAAAGGCTACTGACTTATACAGTGGTACCAGCACTACGTTTTAAACCAAATTATTTCCTTTGAAACTCGAGGACAGAATTCAATTCGAAATTGCGAGTTCAAAAAATAATTTAAAGCTGCATATAGATCTGGAATATTGCAGCAGTAATGATGTCGTTAATGTGTAAGATAATTTGTTTCCTCTTCAATTTCTGTTCTTGATCATTTTTTATCAATATTAATCTATTAATTCAAATCATTTATAAAGTATGGAGTTTATTCGACTCCATAAATAGAGAAAATAATTCAAACAAAATTGTGAACTATCTACTTATTCTCTGGTTACGATATTTAAATAAATGAATCTTTAAAATTCCTGTTATAAACTCGCTTGAGTAAAAAAAGTAGAGACCTTAATATGATTCTAACATACATACATTAAATGAAAGGCATAATGTTAAAATTTATTTATATACTTGTATCTACCCTGAAAATGAGTATTTTTCTTCAGTTATACCTTTATTATCTCGCTTAAGAGAAAACATCGAAATGAAAATTACTTAATTTTTTTTTTCAAAAGACCGCTCCCAACTTGCGCTCAAATGCCTAAGCCTAACGATTGACGGAGAAAAAAAGAATAGAAGACAAAATTGGATTGTTTGGGTTTATCGTCTCGCTCCTTTAAAACACGGGAGGGCATTTTATAGCAAGGAATATGAACAGCAGGCAGCTCTACGACTCCCAGTTACCATTCCTTTAAATATCCGTACAAACGGCTACTTCAAACTTCAATGCCTTTGAGCCCAACAGAATTTATAATTAACTGGGCAGAATAGAATGCTATTAGCAAGTGCTTTCATATCCGGATCTGTGCAAATGGTCTCCGTAAAATTTTAGATTTCGTGATTTGTATTATTACCCACCGCTTATTATTTCTGAGTGTTATTTAGCAGATAGACCGAATTTTTTGTTTGCTTGTTTCTTCATCTGAATACCCTAGATTATTACCTTCTGTTACGAGTGTAAGGATACTTGAGTAAACTTTTGTTGTTCGGAAGCTAGATTTTTTTAATAATTAAAAGATTTTCAGAAATGATTAAAGTTATAACAATCATTGTGAGAAGAGTGTATTCAGAACGTAAAAGCTTTATCTCTAACAGTTTCGTGGAATGACTCAAGGTGTAGGACAACATTTTAAAGAAAAACATAAACACATGTCAGGAAAAAAAAGTTACATACTTTCTTTTTTTTAGATTACATAAGAATGAATTGAATAGAATATCTCAAAATTATAATGTCAAATTAGTTTGTGTCACAAGACAGGCCGGCCGTAGCCAGGAGAATATTTAGGGAGGGATAAAATTTTTCTGTTTGAAGTTTGTTATAGAAAAAATAATAATAATAATCGCAAAAAATGCTTTTTCCCATGTATGAGCTGAGTATATTTATGTATAAGATGAAAATGATTAGGTAGGCAAACTATTATGTTTAAGGTAAAATTATTGCAATACATATTATTTTTTTTTCTGAACAAATATTAAAAATTCAGAAAACCCCTCAGAGAAAAATCAACCACATAAAATAGAAGAAAAACTATAAGAATTCGCTATGGTATTTATCCAAGAAGAATATCCTTTAAATTAAGAAGATCTTATTGAAAAAAATTGATGATGCAGGTAATAGAACCTGAGAGTAGAGATTACCTGTCAAATAACTTACCAGTAGGCTAGCCTGCTATATGAAATTTTAATAAGATTTTTTTAATGAAATCAAGAAGGTGTCTCTATGGAAATATCTAATTCAGGAGTGACTTTTCAAAAAGGAATACAATCAATTTATTTTTTTTTTTAAATTAAATAAATAAATAAAAAATATTGGAACATAAGTATAATATAAACGGTCCTTTTTTTTAAAGAAAAGGCGCCACGGTGCATCGGCTATTCAGGTTCAGCGATTCGGACACAATGAAATTCACTTGAGTATTTTTTTTCGTAGCGATGTTTACAGGGTTTTGGAAAAACGTTTCATACAAAGATTCCTGAGAAGGTTTTTTCTGAAATTTCTGTCTCAATAATATTAAATGCTGCAAACAGATCCATAGATTTTGATTGATGCGTTTTCAAAAGAATATTTATTTGGTAAACAAAATTCATTCCAAATTACTGTTGACAAAACAAACTTAAATATATGTACCAAGTTAAGTAGCTTTACTTGAATTTCCCGAACATGCTGCATTAGAACATCATAAAGGACCCCGCACTCTCTGTAAGAAAAAAATATTTTGATTTGAATGCTACCTTTTTTTAACAGAGTACTAGTTTTTATACTCCCATATTGACTGGCTAATTATACCTACGTAAGTAGGATTAGGTATAATCTTTCGTAGAATATATTGAATTGAAAAGATGTTTTTCTTAGTCTTTATGCTTGCATGTTTTGTATACACGCAGTGTTTACCAATTTTGATGATTCTATTTTTTTGTGAAAGCTGGTGCTTACCGCGTGGAATTTGGTCCAGTTCTGAAAAGTACATAGACATTTCTACAAACAATCAATGCAGGGGTATAGTCATCCTACATTAATCATACTCACTTGTTTGCATTTAAAAAATTTCTTAAGTGGCTTTTCATTTTCCCAAAAAATATACGCCTCAAATAATTCTTCATGTTTGACTAAGGTCGGTTGAAGTCGTTTATTTATTGTAAAAATTTTATATCATAAAATAAGTTCTTTCTTAAGTGTCCTACTTCTTAAGTGTCCTGTTCTAAATGTATGTACAAAATAATAAAAAAAAATTAAAAAAAAAACTTTTTTTGTTGTGTTTTTTTTCGTAAATATATCACATAACAAATTTTCAAGCTAAGTTAGGACTACATGAGCAAGTTCGTGCGATCCAGTAGATTTTATTTTAATCCTATTGTGCTATAGATACTCATAAATACACCCACATTATATATTTACTAAGATAACCCTATAAAATGGAACACTATATGAAAAGAGAGATCCATTAAAAATCATTAAAGTCAGTAAGGCATTAATTTTGGTTTTGTGGTGACGTGTGCGACCGCAAAGAAAGTATAGAACACGAAAATGTCATAAAGTTGATTTATATGTGTCTGTGAAGTATTCGAATAAAAGTTTCTAAGAGATTTTCTGTGGATGCTAGGTATTAGGGTTGTCGTATGTCGTAAGTTTTGTCCCCGGAAAGTACTTATGAACTTCTAGTATCTTTAATTCTTGGTGCAAACTTTTGTATTCGGTAAGTCACGTAGGAATCGAAAACGAGAATGAAAATTAATAAGTCTTATACTATGTGCAAATGTAAGCTTGCTGTATCTAGTTGTACTTGTAACCTGTAGATGTCTTAACATAGATGATTGCAATGCATAAGAAATTATTAGCCAGTATTTATTTGAACTATAATAATTTGAATATAAAGCCTTCACTCGAAAATCGTTATGATTCGGGATAAATAAGTTACCAAATTCCGAAAGGTCATGAGATGGCCTATCACCATATTAAGTTTGGAACATCCTTTACGGGACACCCTGATATTAGATTTCGGTCCCGTAAATTTTCGGGGGAAGGTATTGTTTTTTTTTATCGAAATCGAAGGAAAGTATTATTGAAAAGAAGAAATCCCAAATTGAATTACCTATTCCTTCGAGATACATTTAATGAAAAACACTATAAATTTTTGTTTGTTCTTTGTGAAGTTATATGTAAGCCTTCACAACTATTTTATTAAAATATTTATTTATGCATACAGTTGATTTTGAAGTTTGTTGCATTTTCTTGACTTCATCCATTGTTTGTTAAGCTTAACTTTGAATAAATTTTACTAAACACAACGACAAATCAGTGAATAAATAATGCAATGTTAAATTATATACCAAGAAAGATAACAGTGTTTAAAAAAAAATCTGACGGGCTACATTCTCGTTTCATTTTGTTTGGTTTAAAAGCTTCATTGTACATCATTAAAGAAATATCCACTTTCAGTTGAGACGCAATTAAAATGGAATTAAATTTGTTTTGCTTGCGGCCTGAGACTTTGCCCAGAGTATTTATTTAATCGCACAGGCAAAGGACGTTGCCAACAAAATGATGAGGCCGATACCAAAATGTCATGGGAATATAACCTACATCTGCTAAACTTAATAGCTTTCTTCGATTTTTTTTTTGTGTCGGCTCTCTGCAGAACATTGTTGTTGTTTGGTTTGTTTACTTTTGTATCAAACGTGATTTATGGAACTCACATTTCACAAAAAAAGCTTAATCTTTTTATTAAGCTACTTACCCACTACAGGGTTTTATTTTTATAAATAGGCACATAGTTGTAACTTGTAAGTTTACCCTAGACATTTTTGAAAAAAAACAAATTGTTCTAAATAAAAATATATTTTATGGTGCGTTCGATTTGGTTGGTTAATAATGTACAAATATACTAAATCGAAGGCGGGAAGCAAGATTGTTCTCTAAGTCCTTTGTAAGTTCTATGGAGTTAGAAAAAGCTTTAGTAGCTTTCCGCCGACGAAATGTAGAAGTGGTTTTGGTGCTAAGTCCTTGTTATTTTTGCAGATTACGAATACATAATTGAATGATACCTATAGTCTGGTGGGGTTTTCAGGACCAAAGCAGTCCGTTATATAAATGTTCAAATAAAAGGTTCGTGGACAGTGGTGAAGTCTATTTGAGGGTCTTCTAGTTTTCTGGGACATCTGTAGTCTGAAGTAACAAAATTTATTTTTGTCCCTATTTATTTTGAAATACTTCTAAGGTGTATCGCTATTCTTATACCAGAACATTGAACGTATAAAATTGAAAATTGGGAAAGATCAGTTTTCAAAGAATCACTCGAAGAATCTTTCTCTCAAAGCAAAAAAGCAAATTTTCATCCGAATCTTTTAACGCCCATGCTTCTGCCCCATACAGCAGGACTGGGATAGTTAAGGTCTTGTATAGCGTTTCCTTATTTTAAGAGATTTGTTAAAGTCAAACCTTGCAACCAAATTAAACAGAACAAAAATAACCCAACAAGCTGATATTATAGCAAAAACGTTGACATGTAAGTTGCATTCAAAATTTAAACAGATTCATACTTAAAAATCAATATTACGCTAATTTGTAGAACTGGGACGTAGCGGTACGTTCCATTAAGTTGAAAAATGTTATTTTTTTCCTCTGCGTTTGATATCTATGGATCTATAGTATCTCTGGTAGAATGAAGGTATTAGAAAGATTAACATGGTCTATACCATTTTATAAAGATTTTTTTCTCATATGGCAAAGGTCCAGAAAAGCGAAGATCAAATGCAACTGCTTTAGGCTGCTTTAGGCTGAGGGCCTATAGGAAAACAATGTAAGTCCTATGAGGCAAAAAACAAAAACAATGCTATGTTCTCAAGTTCTGCACTATGTCTTAATGAAAAATATTAAAAAATAAAATAGGTTTAAAGTTGTAAAGAGTTAGAAATTATATACATATTTGAAGATAGTTATAGTTTTTCGGAGGGAAACCTACGCTTGAGAATATTAACATGAATTTATT
The DNA here is from genome assembly GCA_948107695.1 of Meliscaeva auricollis. Taxonomy (NCBI): domain Eukaryota; kingdom Metazoa; phylum Arthropoda; class Insecta; order Diptera; family Syrphidae; genus Meliscaeva; species Meliscaeva auricollis. The sequence goes on from OX403618.1 coordinate 95,678,513, forward strand.
ACATTAAAATAAGGAGAAAAAAGGTTAATTATAGCTTCAAGAAATAAGATAAACAACAGGAAACAATCAAAATGTTGTACATGTAGGTACATGTAAAACATAGATTGTTATGTTAATCGTGGGCCCTTAACAGTATAATAAATCTTTCAACTTGTATAGCGCTCAAGAGGTGGTGATCATTCTCATTATGCCTTACAATGAAAGCTTATTATTAAGTTCTGGATTGAAAAACACCAAATCCAAATCATTTTATTTCATTTCATTAAAATCGAGTACAGACTTTCTTCTAATAGAATATGAGAAAGCATAATCAAAAATCTTTCCTCAGTATTATATAGGCAAATTGCAATAGTAACCTGAATGGTTACAAAAGTTGCTAAGAGGTCAAACCTGAGTTAGCTTATGTGGTTCAATGGAAAAATTTGTACATGACAAATAGGGGCTTCAATTAACAACTATAAAATCTAATGGCTTTCTATAGAGTTATCAATTTATCATGTTTAACTCAAACACCAAATATTTAAATTATTTGATCAACAGGTCCTGTCGTGGTGAACTAGGCCTAAGTGACTTTCATTTCTCAAAAATTCCTGCGTGCATGTTGTAAGTCGGAATTTTTTTGACTTCATACTTCTTTACCGGCGTTTCTAAAAATATTTAACCAGTAATAACAAATAGACTTTTTCAATCATTATTACTGTTTTATTTCACACAGACACTATAAGTAGGTAAACAGTAACAGCACACTTACATTTTATATTGCGCTCATTTGTTTTTTATTTGCACACACAATAAATTTATTAAATTACAGAAGTCAACCATTGTAATTGATAATAAATCTGACTGATTCATTTTGCACTATAATAAATCGGGATTTTTTGAATTCCATTGGGAAGTTAGAATAAAGTGGGATAATGTTGCAACAAAATGTATGTACATCTTGAAAAGTATAAGGGTTAGTACGAAATTAATTTAGGTAGATAGAATAATCAAAATGATGAATATTTTTAGCTCATTATGAAATTCTAATAAATCAAATTTTCGAGATATGATTTTTTTCGAAAATCAAATATTTTTGTTACACCTTTGAGAAGGATTTTATTGTGAGTAAAGTAGATTTTTTGGAAGCAAACTGAATATACACATTGATAAATAATAAAAAAAATAATTAGGTGTTTGCTAGGGATTTTTTTAAAAACGCTTTTATAATGGGTTTTTTGAGCTGTGAAAATAATATATATTTTTAAACGTTTACTTGAGTGTTTTTTTTTTATTTTAAATATCGGAGAATAATGGGAAAACAAACTTTTAGATTTAAGTGTTGTCAACACATGTGTGAAGAAACTTGATTTTTAAATTGTTTTTCGAATGAGTTACGGTAGAAACAAGATTTTTCGGTCCAAGTTTTTTGAGCACTTCAAAGGGTTTTTTATTTTGAACTTTTTTCATTTTTTGAATTTATACAGCCATTAAATAATAAGTAAATTCTATTTTGAATTTAAGAATTTTCTGTAGTATATGAAAAGAAAAGTTTTTTTTACATGGCGCGTCATTACTCCTTACTGTCGTATGTTGAAAATTGAGGTGTCTAAATTTACCTAATGTATCAGCTACAAGACGGTAAATTTTTTTTTAAACACTTACATGTAAAAAAATTTTAAAAGGTCTTGCGAGGCAAAATCAATTTTTGTTTTCTGTTTCTTTTCAAAAATTAGTATAAAATTTGTTTGAATTTCATAAAATAATGTACTACGATATTGTTGGTTCAAGTATAATTTTTTAAACATATTATTAAAGCTTTTAGAAAGGAAATTTTAAAAAAAGTTTAATAATCTGTAACTTAATTTGTAGTAGCAGAATTTTTAACCTTTGAAGTTTAGGTATCACTGGAAAGTTTTATAATTGAGAAAAAATTTAAAACAAATTGTACGATTCTTTATTTGCAAATATTGAACAATTTATATAAACAAAATGTATGCATAGAAAACACAAAATTAAATAAAAAAATTAATAATATTGAGTTTTTATGTTTTTAATTAGAAGATGTATTCAATCTACTATAGAACAAAAATTTGACTTATCAAACATTTATGTGCGTCAACTACAATCTTCATTTAGACCATTCGAAATTCACCGAATGCAAAGTTTAGTTAAATTACAGGGATTTGGTTGATAAAATTAAATTTATATAATAATATTTGAATTAATTTTATAAAAATGTACATCATACTTCTTTGAACAAATTTTCTTTCCAAAACTTTTGACTTACTTAAATAATTTTACATTTCTAATAAAACTATACCAAAATGAATAATGATAAGTGATTGATAAGAAAGTATATGAGTAGAGTACACACATCTTTTTATGGTATTTACGTCTTTAATTACACAAAAGACATTTTCAATATTATGTGTGGCTTTATAAATGCGATGAATATAAATTGAGGTATACAAAATATCTTACAGATAAGAGATTAAATTTAAGCGTTGAAATTTGTATATACTCCCGCCAAGCATGTTACAACGTTTAAAAGCTGCTACCAAAATATATTTATGTTTATGTTTGAAAACAAAACACTCTCACAAAGAAAAAACGGAAAAGAGGGCTTGCCTCGAATCAATTTTGAAATTGGGGTTATATGGCAATCCCAAATGATTATCGGTGGTTAAAGTACGCAATAAAAAGTAATGAAATCTACCAATCCAATTTGCTAACCTTCAATTGGCAATAACATTCGAAAAATGATATTAACGAAACGACTTAATTTCTACAAAACTAGTTTTAATCAATTCGATAAATAAGTTTCTTTTTCGAATTTATATTATTTGTTAGCATTTGTATTCACTGAATTCATTCCAATTCAAATCCTACGTTAGTATTGGAGAACATTTTTTATATCAAGTAATGCATTCGAAAAAAAAAGTTGAGATAACAATCAAACATGATATTACGATGATAGAGAATGAAAAAAAAGTGGGTCCGACAATTCTGTCTGTCTGTATGTATAACGGTACCTGTCATATACCGGTTTTAGAAAAACTAATTTTTTTCAAAAATGATTCCTACGATTTTGATTAAAAAAATCATAGTAATTTTTTTTTATAAGGTCTATCTTTAAATGGAAACCATTTTTTTCAAACACCGTTATTAACGGTACCTACAATAGAACCATTTTTTTAAATTCTGATTTTATCCTTCATGGCTCAATCAATTTCAACCATTTTTTTTACATGAATACTTTTAAGTGCCGTAAAAATATTTAGTAAACAAAATTTGGAAAATATTTTTTTTTTCGAAAAATCATTTTTTCGAAAACTACTCAATATTTTTTTTTCAAAATTTAGGTATTAGTTGTTGATGAATAAATATTTTTTAAAAAATGGCGTAACATTTTTTCTTATAAGAGTCCTAGCAAAATTTTATATAGAAAATATTGTTTTTTTTTTAAAAACGGCTCTAACGACTTTCAATTTTTTTTTCTAAAAATGTATCATTATAGAAGAAATCAGATTGCATACTTCGTTTTGAAATTAAATTTATTTAAGAAGCTTTTTTAGAAATTTTTTTTTCTAAAACTTAAATATAGTAACTTTATCTATAAGAGCAAGTAAGTGCGACCCAGTCGTGCATTTTATTTTTTCTGAAAATCAACCCTTAAACAAATGATTTATTTATTATACTCACGCACGAAATTTCTTCGCATATTGTATAATATGTTCCAATTTACCAAACGGTTGCTTTTGCTCAAAAGACATCGCCTCTCATATATCTTGCTTTGCATTTAGAGCTTTCAAATGAAAAAGGATGGATTGTATGATATTGTGGTGGTCCACACCTGAAATCGCTTGTACGTTTATGTCAAAGCTTAGTTATTTCTACATTTCTTGGTATAAAGGTAGTGATTTTAGGTTTCCATTTTGCAGCATAAAAATAATATGAATATAAATGTAGGTGACAATATTTTATCACTTTGCTCTTCATAAAAAAATAACACTTGGTGTCGTGCATACATTTTTTCTTATTTATGTCAAGGATTTTTCTGATGAGAGTATGTAATTGTTTCAGGTTTAATTTTGAAACAGTGTCCAAAAAATGTCTTATCGTAAGACAAAATAGAAAAAGGAAAATGAAATATATACCTACCTACACAAGCGTTATATTAAAAGTTCCGACAGCTTATTTTGCGAATGGAGCTATAACCAAAACATGAGTATGCATTTCTGTTCATGCATCCTGATACCTAATTTAAAAGTCTGACAGGTGACAGGTTTATTTTGGCACCGAGTGCAACTATGCGAGGTTAAACATGCGATTGAAGGCAGGATTTGCTTTAATTTACATTTAAAATGTTCAATAATATGCTCAGTAATCCTGGAGACTTCAAACTTGCAAAATCAATCAGAAAAACAAAGATGTAAGCTTTTAAAATGAAACATCTCAGATTTTTTTTAATAAATCAAACTTACAAAAAATTTAAAAAAAAACGGTTTAATAAAAGAGCTGAAGTGATTTTGAAATATTTTTTTCGTTCCGTTCGAAGTTCAAAAGTTTCGAAGTTCGGATTAAAGCGTTGAGAGCTTTAGTCATTCATCATAACCAAAGACCTACATGTGTCATTTCGTCTGGGTGTGTTCGCTCCTACAATCGTAACAATATTTCAAATCTTTTTAGTCAAGATCTCTTAAATGCACCATATTTTTGGTTTTTCCATTTGGAGCATAGACAAATTAGGCCATATACAGCCCTCCATGTTTTGGAAGTCTTAAATAAATCGCGAAAAAATAGTGGTGTTTTAAAGTTCGTTCACCAATCTGCGCTTTTATTCGGTTGTATTTCGCAAATTTATTTGTCGAATTCATACTTTTTTTTTCTGTGAACAAAGAAATGCTCTTGTTCCGGTATTTTACACTTTTCCTGTTGTACTAATCGTTTTTCTTATTACATCTTTTGCTATTTTTCGCTCTATTGCGTGGTCTTTCACTAATGTCTCGTGGTAGTATGAGCTATTCTGCATATTTTTGAGCAACCTTTTTCGCTTTACTCCCCCTTGTTTTACTTACTGTTTTTCATACTAAGCGCTTTTTTCATGATCTGTCTTTCCCTTGCTATAAAATAATCGTCGTTATGCACGTCTTAACAGCTTACTAATGGTATGCAATGAAAGAATAGAACCCTCTTCTGGCATCACCCTAGCCAGCATTTCGTGTTCTGTTTCTGTCATTGTATCAGAAATGTCGTAGTATTGAGAGTTATTTTTACTGTATGAGAAAACTTAACTAGCCCATGATCCGAATGCAACAAATCTGAGATCATTAAAATCGGTCCAGTGGTTCTTGAGTTTTAAATGGTGTAATTAACCTTACTTTGGTTTAATATTTAGACTTAAAATTATTAGATAACATTTTATTTCCTTTGTTAAAGCATGTTTGATGGAGCACTATTTAACATAATATTTATAAATGATATTGTTTAAACTTATTTTCTTTGACTTGTATTCGATTGAATTGAATACTTAATCGACTATATATGAACAAGGGTGTACCTACATACATATTATCAATGCGAGCAATAAAATATCTAAGAACACTGTGTGGAGAGTTTGAAGACATTATAATTTAACAAAATAAATAAGGCACTGCTATAAAAATACATTTTATGGTGTTATATGGGTTATCGTAAGCTAAATAATTTCACTTTTACAAAACGGTTTGAATTGCAAGCTTAAATTGAAGGATTTTCTTTGTTATCCTCTGAAATGACTGCTTAAAATATAAAACGAAATTCCTTGCCTGTCGCTTTCTATCTCTATCTTTGAGTTAATTTAGCTTTGTTCTTTTTGAAATTGAAATTTCATCACCATGGAGAATCTTTAGTACAAACCATATAAATTTATTGTTAAAGAAAATTGAAATTATCATTAGTGGATCAGGGATTCTTATATACTATAGCAACCAACCATTGATGTATGAATAAATAGGCAGCCAATAGATAACATTTTAGAAATCGCTCATAAAGAGTAAGTTCTTCTGTTCACATAATGTCCAATACACTGCAATAAAAATGCCTCAAGAGTAATGACTTAACGAAGCGGTTGCAAGAGGGGGTCACAGAAACTTTGTAACTATGATTGTGTAGTTTTTACATTAGCCTGAGTACTGTACTTTGCATATTTTTGGTAGAAAATGATGTTTGTAAGTATTTATAGTTTTCAGTCAAAATGTCAAAACTAGTAGTTTGGAAGATAGATAGATCGATTCGCATTTTTCAAAATGACGAATTTAGCTAAGGGTGGCATGGCAATGGCGGGCGTCCCGAAAACTACGAGTAATGATTTTTGAATACTCTATTTTTTGATTTGAGGAAATCAGCTTTCCTGTTTTTACTTCCACGAAAGGAGACAACACATCATTAAATTCGCATCCGAAAGCGCTTCAGTTAAAAAAGTTGAGCAGTAATAAAGAAAAACCATCTTCAGCGATGAAAAAGCCCAAAAAATAGTTTTTTTTCTATTGTCGGGGCGTTCATATCATTATATTCAATAATAATATATGAGCCAAAATTATGGAAGTGGGATATTGTATTGTTCCAATTATTTAAAAAAAAATAGCTTTTTGATAATTATTTTTTTTAGCACATATGTTGAGTTTAGTTATCATTTATTAGCCTATAAACATGTAGAATGTAGATCCAAAAATTATTTATTTTTCAAATAATAATCGAAAAATATTGAAATACGAGTGTAGATTCATTTACAAAGAAGATAAATTCAAATAACTACACCAAAATCAGTATCAGTTTTTAGAATTAAATAATTAAATAAAATTCTTAAATTAACTAAAAAATCGCTTGGATATTTATATGTAATTTTTTCTGTGTTTAATGATGCATATTTATAAAAGGATGTGAATTTCCTATTAAATCTTGATCTTGATTAATATTAGTTAAATTTTTAAATTGTACCTACATATTTTATTCGGGTGCCGCAGGAATTGGAATAAATGCCACATTGATACAATGCTGAATTACTTCATACAAATGTAATAGTCAGGTAGTTAGTTCCACTTTAAAACTAGTGATTTATCTCCAGCTGAATTTTATACTAAGGGTAGATGAACAATTCCTTGAACGGAATCCGAGCGTCAGTCGGCGGGTGGGGCAAAAAGTTGGTGTGAAAGTGATATATTTTTTTTAAGTGATTGATCTCACGCTTAAACTTTCAGAATTCGTTGTTAGCGACATATTATGGAGAAAAACGAACGTTAGTCACCACGACCATGGGGGAATATACGTCCGTCAAGCTTTTGAAGTCGTACAAAAATGTTTGAATTTAGTGATTGATCTCACACTGAAAATTTCAGAATTCATTGTTGGCGACATATTATGAACAAAACCGAGAGTCAGTTGCCAAGACCATAGTGGAATATTCATCAGTCACGCGCTTGAAGTCGTAAACAAGATTAAATTTAGTGAATGATCTCACGCTGAAACTTTAAGAATTCATTATTTGCGACATGTTATGAATAAAAACGAACGTCAGTCACCACGACCATGGTGGAAGATGATATTGTTTTGGACTAAAGAATTTACCTACTCGTATATTACAGTTGACAACAATAATATTTAACTATTTGTTTGACCACTTTATTCACTCGTATAACTGCAGAAAACCAAAACTGATGCTAGAAGTTTTTAGTTGACTATGCGTGAGTAAGAATTTGTATTGGAGAATCTATACAAAAAATAGGTAGCATTTAGAAAAGAATATAATCACAAGAAAACAGACGTTATCTTTCTCCCAAGAAGTCCCCTAAATTGAAACATTAATCGGAACCATTTAATCAATTTGAAATAAGTCCACGAAAACTGCGATGCAGGACTTAAAAGCATATCTTAAAACAAATGTTCGATGTTTTTTCTTATATTCTTTAAAGGACTTATTACTTTCTTAGTAAGGGGATTCAGCCCCTCAAGTCCCCCCCTGGCTACGTGCCCGGTTTCCCAGAAATGTCGTTCCCAAAAATGTTTGTAGCGCCATCTGTAGGTTATATAAAAAGAAATTTTTGTCTTAGTATTGGTAAGAATTAAGGGAAGTAAATTTAGCGCATTTGTTGGACAATTGCATTTCAGTTTTGCGTTATGGAAGCGTTCATGGAAAATTTGTTTGGTATTCTAGATGGAATAATAAAATAAAAACTAACACTGTTTCACACAATGTTAATACTTTCAGAGATTCATTTCGATTATTTTAATTGATAGATAAGAAATAAAATTAATTTAATGTAAGTTTTGCATATTGCATATATAGAAAGCCCGACACATTTGCTTTTTTTATTAACCTTCTAAATTTGTTTTGTACATAAATACTTGGTGTTCGATATCGTATAACCTACATACATACAAAGATATTAAGCAATAACTTTTGTTTGTAAAGGAGTGGTAATAAAGTATATGTGTGTAGTATGTATTCTATATGCATGGCTTTCGATGATTTCGTATAGGGTTTTTTCATTTGACATTTAATGAGCCAATGGCCTTTCCTATAAGGGGGAGAAAGATAGATTCTTAAGCATGATACAGTTAACTTTTCCACATTACAGACTAATTATTTTTCTTAATGGGATTTCATAAAAGTTACCGAAACGAAAATTTATTTTATGTGAAAACATTAACGTCATTGTTCTGCCCTCAAATTATACAAACTTTTGTCAGCAGCTATTTTCTAAAAATGCCTTTTAAATAAAAACTTTTGTCAGTAGCTATTTGCTTAAAATGCCTTTTTAATATAGCATAAGTTTGTTAATTTGAACAAATATTATAAATGTAGTTTATAAGTTATAACTAAGAGCAACGGTAATCTGAATACACAGAAATGTTTTCATACAAAACTTATTTTTTTGAGCCTTAATTGTTAGAGAAAATTTTTTGTTTAAGATGTGCATTAATATTTTCTTAAAAATGGCATACCAATTTTTTTTGAAACAAGGTTCAACAAGGCTCTAACGATTATCAATTTTTGTTCAAAAATTTATAGTTTTTTATCAAATCAAATAGTGAATTTGAGAAGCTGTTTCTCTCATTTTTGTAGTAAATTTTATGTTTCATTTTTAAATTTCTTATAAAATTATTTATTATTTATAATTATTAACACTTTATAGAAGAAGCAGTTTATTTCTTTATTACCTTCATTATATTTAACAACGAAAATGGCATCTGTGACCCCCCACCCCTCCCTGGAAACGCCGTTGTGTACATCCTGAGCGTGCAATGAATACGATCCTTATACGGCAAGGCTCGAACATTATGTATGTTTAATATTCCTTGTCCATTTATGTTGTAAAACAACAGCATCTTAAGTGTAAGAGTACGTAGTTTTTTGAATAATATTAACGACATTGAGTTGACGCAAACATACTTATATTTTTGTCAGTATAATACTTCCGACAGCACACTAATTTAGAGTTTCACTGATCCAACATCATACCAAACTCTATATTTTGTCATTAATTTGAATCAGAATACATAATTATCTTGGAAAACAAATCTCCGGTTACAGGATTACTGAATGACATATTTCAATTGGAATGTAATTTTATCGATTTTAAGAACCCTTAAAATATTTAAGCGAATGTTCCTACTTAATTTATAGACGAATTTAATGTGTGTCTTTGAGCATTTATAGCAATCAATATACAATGGTATGTCAAAAATTCGTATGCTTTTCCTTTATTAAGTTGTGTGTTTTGTGTTATAAAAATCAAACGAAATTGGCATTGTTTCCAGAAAAGACATAAAAGCTAAAGTATAATTGTTACACACTTGATTGGATTAAAAAGAGAGAATTTTAAACAAAAAAGGGACCAACTATAATTTTTTCTCATACATTTTATAGTATTTTTAGTATACATTGAATTATCCGGACATTTAACAAATTTTCAATTTGTGTTATTTATTTCTTGCTTTGATCAGATAGGTTCCTCGTATAGAATTTGTAGATATAAGGAAATATATAGGGTTCCGGAAAAAGTACCTTAAGGCAACTTAGACTAATACCTAAAAGAAAGCAAACTTATTATAAATTTGTATGGCAGCTTGTAATGTAAGTAGTGGAAGAAATTGAAACAAATTCTAGTAATTAGTAAATTTATTGGATTAACTATTATCTCAAATTGTCTATAAAGTATCCTAAACAACTACGAATAAGATGGTTTTTAAAATTAATTTTCCACTCAAGCTGAAAATTTCTTAAGAATATTTAAAATTTTATAAATTAAAAAAAAAAAAAAACGGTATAAAAGGTGTTCCTTGATCACAGAAAGAGAAAAGTGTATTGCAGTAGGGTCTATTTCCCTCCGTTGAATACAAAAAATAAAAACACGTTAAGGTTCTTTTTGAAATCAGAAGTATATATGTTCCTTTATTTTAGGTTGTTTTCTTGTGAATCAAATGAAATTATAGTCGGGAATAGGTGAATAATTTGGAAACTTTCACCAACAGCCCCATACAACATTTATATTTTTTTAAGGGCCTTATTGTGAGTGTCTATTTAAAGTAGAATTGAAGTCTAACGGCCAATTTCTTGACAAAGTTCTAGCTCTTAAATCTTGGTTTAAGGAAAAATTAGAACTCAATTTTTTTCATTTTTAATAGAAATAAATCTTGTATCGATATTGAGAGTATCGGTTGATTTAGATACTTCTTACTTGCGATATGGGTACCATATATCAATTTATGCATTCGTAAAAAAAAAAAAGTTGAGATAACAATCAAACATGACATTACGATGATAGAGAATGAGAAAAAAGTGGATCCGACAATTCTGTCTGTCTGTCTGTCTGTCTGTATGTATCAGAGGCCAAAGCCTAAGCGGATGGGTCGATTTACTTCAAACTTGGTATGTGGCGTTTTTTGGAGAATGGTATATTCTCCAAAAAACACACATTTTTTTGATTTTTTTTTTGGAAACCAAATAACGGTACCTGTCATATACCGGTTTAAAAAAACTAATTTTTCTCAAAAACGGTGCCTACGATTTTGATTAAAAAAATCATGGTCAGTTTTTTAGATAAGATCTATCTTTAAATGGAAACCATTTTTATTAAAAAAACCGTTATTAACTGTACCTACCATAGAACGATTTTTTTTAATTCTGTTTTTCTCCTTCATGACTCAAACAATTTTATCCATTTTTTTACATGAATGCTTTTAAGTTGCCGTAATAATATTTAGTAAAAAAAATCGAAAATTATTTTTCTGGATTTTTAAAAAAAATTTGAAATTTTTTTTTTGAAAAATCATTTTTATGAAAACTACTCAATATTTTTTTTCAAAATTTATTTTTTAATGTTGATAAATAATATTTTAAAAATGGCGTACCAATTTTTTTTTATAAAAGTCCTTGCAAAATTTTATATAGAAAAAATAGTTTTTTTAAAAAACGGCTCTAACGATTTTCAAATTTTTTTTTCTAAAAATGTATCATTATAGAAGAAATCAAATTGCATACTTTGTTTTGAGGTTTAATTCATTTAAGAAGCTGTTTTAGTCATTTGAAAATCGAATTATATGCTTTTTTAATTTTTATTTTTCTAAAACTGCATTTACAACTTTTTAATTAAAAAGGCTTAGCATAAATAGTAGCTTTATCTACAAGAGCAAGTACGTGCGACCCAGTCGTGCATTTTATTGATTTTAGTTTTATTCAAAGCAATTTATTATAATGACATTTGAATCAAATTTCCTATTTAAGTTAGTCGATTCTAATAATAAAGCCTATAAGTTTAGTTTAATACAAAAATCACAATCTAGCATCAACATTTACCCTGATTTCCATTATTATCATTTCAACCAATTTTTTTTTTTAAGTTTTACTTCCTCAATTCTTATTGTTATATTTTGTAATCCTTTATATTGAGATTATGCATATATTTTCACACTCACAAAAAGATAATTGTTGTCTCAAAAGTTTTCAGTTCTTGTTACTTTATAAGAAGTTGTTAAATTTGTTGCAGGAACAACTTATTTATGAATTTTTAAGAACGAAAATGATAGTTTACCAAAAAGTTCTTCTTAATTCTTTTTACAATGTAAATATTTGTCAAGAATGAACAATTGTTAGCCCAATAGTAAAATTGTTGTGTCAAGTATATTACAGTAAAAAAAACCTTTCAAAAATAAATATAATGGTCCAAGATTCCACTCACACTTTTGAAGTAATGATCTCTATCATGAGTTCAAATACGAGTAGTTGACATAAGAATTAGTTGTTGGGCCAAGACAAAGAATATATTTTTTTTTGAAGACGAGAATCCAGATTGAAATATATATGAACGAAATGTCAATTCTTTACTTTGATTTTTAAAATGATATGATATTGGTGAAAGTAAATTTAAAAAAAATATATATGCTCATTTATAAAGTTCTTAAATGCGAACTATTTGATAAATTAGTAAAAACACTAAGTTGTTCCAATAATTTTCTATAACATGTTGCACTTTCAAACTTTTTACAAAAATTTAAAATTGCTCCCCCTGAAAAAAATGCCTGCTTGCTCCATGCAAACTTAGTATTTTAAAATCTAGCGAAAATTGTCATTTCTTCAAATTATAATGCACTGATTTCTTTAAAAAAAAAATGTTAACTCGATTGAGCGCAACTAACTATTTGAAAAGCTAAGCCTAAAAACAAAAATAAAATATTTTTGTGCAAAGCCATAATGTATTAAAAATGTAAGAATTTATGGAAAATAATCATTTTTAGAGATGGACTTTGATCGTTCTTTAATGCGGCTCTTCACATAAATTGGTATTAATTGCTACCACAATAAAATTATTTAAAACTAACAAAAAGTCCTGTTTTCCTCTTAAATAGAGGAACACAGGTACGGCTGTACCTGTACATTATAAGTGGATACATGTTGTTTATAAAACAGTCGTAATAGAACTATTTATATGAATTAGTGTCTGATTTAAGATTGAAACTGCGAAAATAAAAAATGAAATATGTATGCATATTATAATCAATTCATTGTAATATAATAAATGAGCCTTGCAAAACATCAGCTCTTAAAATAAATGTGAAAAAAATAACCAGTGCAATTTATATCGAAAAATTGGCGTACTAAACATTGAAAGAGCTGACATTTTAGTCCAAACAAATCTTTTGAGCTTGTTGCAGGGAGACATTTTTTTTTTAGACACCCTTATGTGCATGCTGCATTTCATCAAAGCTGTTTGTGTAGAAACCATATAAAAAACCCTTTCCGCTACAATATACTCTACGCCCTTTAAAAGTACAAAACTTTTTGAAATGGGATAAGAGAAATTCACTGCTTGAAAGATAAATTTAAACGATATTCCAGCCCGATTTTACCATTATATTTTGTTTGATGAAGGAACAACAGTTAAAGAAGCGTGAAATTGAGTTTTTTGTGAAATATAGGTGAACCTACTATCAGACGAAAAACATTTACCAACCTTTAAAATATATTCAAGGAAGGAGTAAAATATATTATTTTGTTTGGTTCTTGAGTAATACCTACTATGCGCTCGAGAATATCAGTAGGTACAGGTATAGATTATAAACATTTGTTTTGTTATTGTTTCATGTTTCTATTCTAGGATATGCGGTGGTATTTGCTGTTGATATAATTTAGACCCTTTTCCGTTTCGCATTTATAATTTATTTAATATTTTGTATTTCTAACTATCAATGTCTTGCCAGTTTCCCCACTGAATCGGATAGAAAGATGTTCATCATTATAACCAGACTTCAAAAAGGAACAAATGGGTTACATTTTTACCAATATACACTTTTAAGCTGAGTTAAAAAAAAAAGTCTTTAACAGACTTTTAAGACCCCATCCTATGCATGATCCCAATTTGTTCTTTTTTTCAATAAGGTTTTCCTACTAACATTAAGAAGATAAATCTTCTTCGATAAGAACAATAGAGAAATAAAATAGTTTTTCTTCTATTCTATGTGGTCGATTTTTTTCCGTGCATGTAATCGAAATCAATTGAATCATCATTATAACCTGACAAATTACTCTTTTTACTTGCGATATGGGTACCAAATATCAAGTTATGCATTTGTACACGTACTTACTCTTGTAGATAAAGTTACTATTTATGCTAAGCCTTTTTAATTAAAAATTTGTAAATGCAGTTTTAGAAAAAAAAAAAATAAAAAAGCATAAAATTCGATTTTCAAATGACTAAAACAACTTCTTAAATGAAGTTAACCTCAAACACATTTTTATAAAAAAAAAAAAATTGAAAATCGTTAGAGCCGTTTTTTTAGAAAAACTATTTATTTTATATAAAATTTTGCAAGGACTTTTATAGAAAAAAAATTGGTACCCCATTTTCAAGATACATATTATTTATCAACATCTAAAAACTAAATTTTGAAGAAAAAAAAAATCATTCAATGCTTATACTTCACATATAAAGTTTTTGCATGTAAATACTTTTATAAGAAATTAAAAAAATAAACATACAATTTATTACTAAAATGGCTGGAACAACTTCTAAAATTGTTTCGATCTCAAAACTAAGTATGCGATTTGATATCGTTAAAAAAGATTAATTTTTTGAAGAAAAATTTTGAAAATCATTGGAGCCGTTTTTAAAAAAATTAATTTAATTTATATAAAATTCTCAAGCTTTGTTTAAAAAAAAAGTTTGAATGCCAATTTCAAGAAAATATTAATAAACATCTAACACCAACATTTCCAAAAAAAATCATTGACGCGTTTTCGGAATATTGATTTTTAAAAAAATAATTTTGAAACTTTTTTTTAAAAATCCAAAATTTTAATATGAAATAACTTGAAGGTTGTCCAATCCTCTTGTATAAAAATTGTCATCAAAATCCGTGGGGTCGTTTGCGTGAAAATCAGAAAAGAGAAAAAGGGCTCTATGGGAGGTACCGTTTTTAACCGATGAAAAAATATTTTTTTTATTTCAAAAGTACGACCTTCCTTTTATCAGTACACATAAAAATTTGAATCGGAATCGTTAAAGCCTTTTTTGAGAAAATCAAGATTTTCTATATTGGTTGTATGGCAGGTACCTTTAATTTTGTTGACAGACTTACCGACTGACAGACTGACAGACTGACAGACTGACAGACTGACAGACTGACAGACTGACAGACTGACAGACTGACAGACTGACAGACTGACAGACTGACAGACTGACAGACTGACAGACTGACAGACTGACAGACTGACAGACTGACAGACTGACAGACTGACAGACTGACAGACTGACAGACTGACAGACTGACAGACTGACAGACTGACAGACTGACAGACTGACAGACTGACAGACTGACAGACTGACAGACTGACAGACTGACAGACTGACAGACTGACAGACTGACAGACTGACAGACTGACAGACTGACAGACTGACAGACTGACAGACTGACAGACTGACAGACTGACAGACTGACAGACTGACAGACTGACAGACTGACAGACTGACAGACTGACAGACTGACAGACTGACAGACTGACAGACTGACAGACTGACAGACTGACAGACTGACAGACTGACAGACTGACAGACTGACAGACTGACAGACTGACAGACTGACAGACTGACAGACTGACAGACTGACAGACTGACAGACTGACAGACTGACAGACTGACAGACTGACAGACTGACAGACTGACAGACTGACAGACTGACAGACTGACAGACTGACAGACTGACAGACTGACAGACTGACAGACTGACAGACTGACAGACTGACAGACTGACAGACTGACAGACTGACAGACTGACAGACTGACAGACTGACAGACTGACAGACTGACAGACTGACAGACTGACAGACTGACAGACTGACAGACTGACAGACTGACAGACTGACAGACTGACAGACTGACAGACTGACAGACTGACAGACTGACAGACTGACAGACTGACAGACTGACAGACTGACAGACTGACAGACTGACAGACTGACAGACTGACAGACTGACAGACTGACAGACTGACAGACTGACAGACTGACAGACTGACAGACTGACAGACTGACAGACTGACAGACTGACAGACTGACAGACTGACAGACTGACAGACTGACAGACTGACAGACTGACAGACTGACAGACTGACAGACTGACAGACTGACAGACTGACAGACTGACAGACTGACAGACTGACAGACTGACAGACTGACAGACTGACAGACTGACAGACTGACAGACTGACAGACTGACAGACTGACAGACTGACAGACTGACAGACTGACAGACTGACAGACTGACAGACTGACAGACTGACAGACTGACAGACTGACAGACTGACAGACTGACAGACTGACAGACTGACAGACTGACAGACTAACAGACAAATAGCATTCTTAGCTTTGATTGGTTACGACAAAAAAGTATTATATGTACGTGTTGTCTGAGGTATGACAAATTGATTGATATATTGATATATATATTGATATATAATAATAAAAACGATGAGCAGAAAAGACAGAAAACAGTATTGTAAATTTTTTTTTTGCGTGCTGAACTGTAAACTAGCCAATCAATAAATAAGCTTGCCTTATTTTGTCGCAAGTTGACATTGAGATATTAGGATCTACCAATAATCAAATTTAGGGAGGACCTTAAAAATTAGGAAAAATTACCATAAATTGTATGGATCACAGATAATAATCTATAAATGTTATGTCCAATTTGTTTGATTTGAAACCATAAATTATTCTGTTAAGAGTCAAGTTAAATATTTAAATCATAACATGTACGGTTTAATGATAAGAGCCTATATCCTACAGATTCATTTTACACAAATTTTAATCTCAACAGCAAATAAATTGATAATAGAAAGGGGGAGGTATAATCCTACAATAGATATAATCGTGGACTGTAATTTATAAGAAAAAAACACCAAAAATGACAATAAACCCTCTACAAATTCAAAGTTTCAACTCAAACCGATTAACGATGTCCGAATGCATAGAATTCGAACATTTATGATGAGATTGCATTGTTCTACTCTTCTAAACTTTACAGAACTACATTTCTATGAATTGTGAAAGCATTAAATTACTGTCACAAGAACTAGATCAATTTAATAGGTATTTGAAAAACTTGTAAACTTTAAATTTAACGAATATCTTCGTATAAGTATGTCTGTTTATGTGTAGGTATGTTTGTGTATGATATGCTTTCTCTTCCTATTGAAAAGAACGTTTTCTTAATTTTCCTCTCATATTTCCAAGTCAATTTAGGACTTCCGCTAACGACTCCTGTTCCTTTTGTTTGATAGTGTAGTTCCTGTTAGTGCTCTACAGATGTAAGGAGAAGCAAATTCAAAAGTCATAATTAAACTAAGTTGAAGAGGTAGGAGGCAGACAGCACAGCAACCCACAATTTGCTGCCATAATAATCTAATGTTTAATGTAGCTGGGTCGCATTATTTGCTATTAAAAAGAAAAACGGTACCAACAAACTAATATACATATACGTAAGTCTAATGAGCTATGGGGATGCGAGAGAACAACATCCCCTATTGCCCTATTTTAAAAATGGCTTTTGTTTGCTTTCCTTTAAAATGAATCAGTGAAAAAGGGTGAAAACGAAACCGGTAGACAATGTGACAATTCAAGTCATTAGGTTAATTAGGTCATTAGAGACTTAATAACAAAACAGAGGAAAAATAATTAAAAAAATAAACAAGCACCGGAATTTATGCTTAATCTTTGCTTTGCAGTAGAGTTGGAGGTAATTGCACTGCATTAACTGCGGAAGATTGTTTGTTTAACCTCATTCACATGAGTTTTGCTTATTTTTCTGTGACACTCTTCGACAAGCACGTGGTTATGTCTTATCACACGACTCTCTTTTTGTAAAATAAAAAAAAAAAACAAAAACAGAACTTAAAACAACGCATGCGTTGGAAATTTGCGATGTTTACAAACTCCTGGAATTTTGACATTAATATCTCACCAATTTCATACTAAAAAGGTTTCAATATAGGAACATTAGTTTTATTAATTTTGATAGAAAGTTGAAAATAGAATAACTACATCAGGTAGGTATAAGAACTAGGATAAAACTTAACTCTAGGTTCTATATACTGATACCAAATAATAACAAACCATTCTCTTGGAAAAATGTAAAATAACTACCTATAGACGAGGGCCCTTAGGAACTTTTGATTGAGTTCCACTATTAATAATAATTCAAATTCAGAAACCTAGCATCAGCCATGAACAAGAATCAACAATGCAGTGCTCAGTGCATATCAAGCAAAACCAACCCCCATTTTCTATCTTTACAACAGAGGAGAAATTTTTACTATGTTTTCGTCAAAGGTTTTGTATATACCCTACTAACTGGGAACATTTGGATCCAGTCTTTATAAAACGGAGCAGAAAACTGGACGTGTTCGTCTAGTAACGGATTTTGAAAGTGTAGCTTTTTTCAAAAGTGCTTTTTTGTGTACATGTATGTAAGGGCCAGTTTACATACATATATCATATTTTTGTTAACTTGAATGTTAAATCATTGAAAGTATAGTGCTACCAATGAAGACCAATTGCTATCCAGTCTTCTAAAAGCAGAGCTCAAGTTCAGTCGAACGGTTATCAAAAGCGGATAGTTTAAATAAAGCTTTTTCTATTTGTTTTTTTTTTTTTTCTGAAATACAAATTTGTGTATATGGTTTTTGCATCTGTGTTAAACGGTTAGCCAGTGTCTTATCTTAAAGAAAAAATAATACAAAATAAAAGTAAAGAATGATGTGATGTGATGCTTCATAAAATTAGAAGAGTGAATAATTAAAAAAAAAAAAAAAAAATTAGGAAAATTAATTGTGCGGTGAATTGAATGCCATCTTGGATAAATGCAAACAAAAAATATAATACAATTGCTATGGGATAGTTAAAAGGATTATCGACGTGATGCAAGAAGGCGTTTTCTTGAAATAAATATATTATATTTAATGATGTGCAAATCCCAGGAAAAAAAAGTTTTTGATTTTACGCTTCACATCTTATTGGATTAAAAATCAAAGGATTAATTTTGCGAAAGGATCTTAAAATAAAGTAAATTTAAGTGCTTAAAGATTATAAATAAATGCAAAAATGCAAATCACTTTTAGAAATTGATTTATATTAGATACAGGAAATTGGATTTGCAGATAGTGTTGTTGAATTTCATTAAACACAATGCCAATCTCGCAAATCAAAATGCCTTCTTTTTTCTTGTGACGAAATGGTTGTTGAACTCAGAAATGTATTTCCTTGAAAGTCGCCAAGTTATCAATTTTCTTTACTTTTTATGATTATTGTATGAATATGTACATAACAAACTTACTAACTTATGCCTCCTTCAAGCAATCAACTATACGTTTTACTTCAAAACTTTAAGAATTAAAAACTTTTAGAATAATAATGCTGAATTTCGGCATACGAGGACACATATTTTCTGATGCAAAACTTTTTGGGTTTATTTATAAGTTTTGCGAAAATAAGACTTAGGAAAGTTATACAAAACTTCAAATAATTTAATCAAACTTTTGAACTTAAATGTAATGTGTAGGTAGGTTCGTACATTATGTACGAATGATTATTTTCTTTTACGAACGTTTTAAATTGAATCTGTTTATATTTTTGACTATTTTTGAATTGAATATTTTTGAATTGAATATTGAAAATAAATAATTTGTCCATGTTTCAGAAATCTCAATCTAAGAAACAGATAAAAATTTAGATCTGAAGAAAGGAAGGTAACTAATTAAAATTTGTTTCATAAGAGTGCATTTAAATTGAAAAAAAATTGTCCATTATAGATTTTAATAAATTTAAATAAGGGATATACATTTATGTATATATGTAGGTACGCGAATAACATCACTTTTGTTAAAGAAGAAATTAATTGTATTGATTTTTGCCAACAACAAAATTACTTGATTTCATGCTTTCTAAAACTAAAAATTAAATCGTGCTTCACGCAATGCCTTTTGTAAATACATAATCAAATCTGCAAGTTCAGCACCAGCAGGAATAAAAGAGAAAAGGAAAATATATAGTTATCATTTGTAGTTATTAAAGAAAAAAATAATAGAAATAATAAGAAATTAAGGACGTCAATTTAAAATAATAAAAAAATAATATCAAATTCGTAAAAAAAGCTCTAACAAATCAAAAAAAAAAAATCACTTTTCGAAATATGATTTTTTTCGCAAAACAAATTAAAGTCGGGGAGGTAGTGTCACTTTTGAACAAGTGAACGATGTAACGGTGAATTTCATAGCATGGTTAGATTGGCAATTCCTTATATGTAATCCGTGCATCAGTCAGTCTGGTAGTGGTAGGCGGAGGCGTGAGGCTTTCAAATTTGTAATTTTGTTTTTTTTTTTCTAAGTGATTGATCTTGAGGTGAAACTTTCAGAATTATATTGTTGCAGAAAAGCATGATCGTGCTATCACAAATGAATGGAAAGTCGATTTTTTGAGTGCGACTTGCAGGCAGACGACTCTCATGCAAAACGTCTTTGATCCATAATTATTCTTTATCAGAAAAATTTGTATGTTTAATCAATTTATTTTTTGTGCTATCACAACTAACTGAAAAATCAGTTTTTACACTTCTTTGTGTGTCTTACAGACATGTCTTGTACCTCCATATTCAAATCTAGGGCGCTTACCTCTTCTATTTAAAACATAATAGGTATACTTTTTGTTCGAAGTTTTGTGGCACAATTGCAGGCGCCCTAAGTTGAAACTCCGATTTGCATGTGGATATTTTCTCAACAATATAAGGTGAATCGCAGGCCACATTAACAGTTCCAAATTACGATTTACCACATGATTATCAACTATATGAGGAGTGACTCTTCAACAGGGGATAAAATCAGTTTTCACTTTTTTTAAACTAAGTATGCAGTTTTATCCTCCATATTCCAATGTTTAATAAAGTCGATTTAGGTAAGGTTAAAAGAAATAAACATATAGATCTGAAATTAACAATTTGTTTTTTGATTTTTCGATTTTCTGAAGAACGACAAAAAGTGTTTTTATCCCCTTTTCAAAAGTTGCATTGCTTATGATGGTAGCTGCTGATAAAGCACTGGGAAGTAATTATTTTTATTAAAAAAAAAATAAATTTACAGAAAGTGAATGCTGATAGGATTTGAACCCCAAACCTCGAGCGTAATGGTGGAATACTCTACGATTTTTATTAGGTCTGCGGCTCAGTATTTCGCTCAGTAATAATACCACGTTGACGCTCATGATTGTCACAAGTTTTTAAAAGACAACTTTTCGATCGTTTAAGAGTACCTGATATGCAAAAAACAGTTACTTTTGACATTTGACACATTTTAAGATCGCGATATTTTCTAAACGATTGCTCGTAAAATTAAATGAACGACTGGGTCGCACGTACTTGTTCTTATAGATTAAGTAACTATTTAACCTAAGCCTTTTTAATAAAAAAATTGTAATTGCAGTTTTAGAAAAAAAGCATAAAATTCGATTTTCAAATGACTAAAATAGCTTCTTGAATTTAACCTGAAAACGAAGTATGCAATCTGATTTCTTCAATAATGATACATTTAAAAAAAAAAAATTTGCAAGGACTTTTATAAAAATAAATTGGTACGCCATTTTTAAGATATTATTTATCAACATATAAAAACTAAGTTTTGAAAAAAAATATTCAATAGTTTTCGAAAAAATGATTTTTCAAAAAAAAATTTCAAACTTTTTAAAAAATCCAAAACAACAATTTTCGATTTTTTTTTATAAAATGTTATTACAGCAACTTAAGAGCATTCATGTAAAAAAATGGTTGAAATTGATTGAGTTATGAAGGAGAAAATCAGATATAAAAAAACGGTTCTATGGCAGGTACCGTTAATAACGGTTTATGTAAAAATGGTTTTTATTTAAAGATAGACCTTATCTAAAAAACTGAACACGATTTTTTTAATCAAAATCGTAGCAACTGTTTTTGAGCAAAACGAGTTTTTCTAAAACCGGTATATGACAGGTATCGTTATTTTTGGTAAAAAAAAAAAATAATTCAAAAAATGTCTAGGGATAGTTTCCAAAAAACGCCACATACCAAGTTTGAAGTAAAAATAATGTCATGTTTGATTATTATCTCAACTTTTTTCTTTGTACGAATGCATAACTTGATATATAGTACCTATATGGCAAGTAAAAAATGCGAGAATGACATCGAGATCAGATCTAGCTAGGTTTATGCAAAATCGAGACTAGATTTTTTAAAGTTTCAAAATACAAATGGCATTCTGGAAATATTATCTTTATTACTTGCGATATATGCATTTACTATAGGGCAAGTTTAGGATTCGTAAAAAAATCGAACTCGAGAAAACAATCAGACATGACATTACGATGATAGATAAATCGAAAAAAGTGAGTCTCGCAATTCTGTCTGTCTGTCAGTCCATCTGCATCTATCTTGAGCTAGAGCCTAAAGTACTAAAGCGATTATCTTGAAACTTGGTAGTAAAGGGTTTTTGGTGATTTCCTAGAGGGGAAATTTAATTTCTTTTCAGGACCAAAATAAACGGTACCTGCCATTCAACCAATATGGAAAAACTTAATTTTCTCAAAACGGCTCTAACGATTTTGATAAAATTTTTTTTTGTGTAATACAACAAGCAAGATCGTACTTTTGAAATAAAAAAAAAGATTTTTTCATCGGTTAAAAACGGTACCCCCCATAGAGCCGTTTTTCTATTTTCTGATTTTTTGCGTAAGCGAATCCACGGATTTCGAGGTTCTCAACAATTTTCATGTTATTTCATATCAAAATTTTGAAAACAAATTTTTTTTGGATTTTTAAAAAACGTTTCAAATTTTTTTTTTCAAAAATCAATTTTTCGAAAACGCGTGAATATTTTTTTTTAAATTTGGGTCCATTAATATTTTCTTAAAATTGGCATTCTAACTTTTTTCTTAAACAAAGCTTGATAATTTATTTTAAAAACGGCTCTAACTATTTTCAAATTTTTTTTTTTCTAAAAATTAATCTTTTTTAAAATATCAAATGGTTAGTTTTGAGGTCAAAACAATTTAAGAAGTTGTTTTAGTCATTTTATGTTTATTTTTTAATTTCTAAAGCTATAGCATCCAGAACAACTTTGACCCTAAGAGCAAGTACGTGCGACCCAGTCGTGCATTTTATTTTTTCAGTGTTCTGCATAAATCAGGTTGCTACCCATGTGACGAATGGCCAGCGGTACTTAAGGATACTTTATGTATTAGGAGGAACTTGGCAAATGCATGTTTTAGGTACTTCTTTTTACAGCTCGAAAACATTTGTTAGAAGTTGATATTTACGTAGTAAATGTGGAAACATTCCAACTGAATTGAATTTCCAGATTCCAGAACCAATTAACCTACCCCTTCTATTGAATAAATTATCTTTAATTCAAGTTATAGCAAAGTGTATGTTTTAAAACCTTGGCATTTGCAAATCACAAACAAAAACTTGATTATTAGAACCAAGGGGTTGCGTTTTCAAATTTAAATTTTCCTAAGGCAAGTATACTAGGTAGTTTGCTGAAATATTTTTACTTCCTAAAGTTTTGCCTTTGCTAACTTCCTAATTTTATTGCTTTAAGTGTTCCTTCAAATAAGGTTAATTTTATGAAAAGAACTAATTTCCAGGTTGAAGCACCATTTGAATCTTATTATAATTATTATTTTATTTTAATTTTGTAAAATGTTTTTGTTCTGCTTTTGCACGCAAAGAGTTTGAAATAAAGTAGTGGCGAAAAATCTAAGTATGAAACTTCACAAATATTGAACAATAATCATATCAGTGGTATTACCATAGTATGCATTTTAAGACAAAACAAATAACCTTTGTGAAGTTGTTTTGTGGCGGGTATCATATCATATAGTAAAACGAAAGAATTATAATTATAACTGAGGAGTGACTTTTTAAAAGGGGATAAAAACACTTTTTTTTCATTCCTCGGAAAACAGAAAAAACAAAAAGCAAAATTGTAATTTTCTATTAAATTTCAGGTTTTCACCTGTTTGCCGAATCCGATTATAGGGGTAGTTTTTTTTTAAACCCACTTAATTTAACATTTTAGTATGGGGGACAAAACTGCATACATAGTTTAAAAAAAGTGAAAACTGATTTTATCCCCTTTTGAAATTTTAAATTTTATCCCCTTAAATGAAGAATCAACATAAAATTTTATTCTTTTTTTTAGTAATTGAGCTCTTTCTATTATATTTTGAAACATTAAGAGTTATCTATAATGTGCACTTTTTGCAAAAAAAAAAAAATTCACGGCCCCTTGTACGACATCTGTTGCTGAGAAGAGCATAAAATTTACACCACACAAACTTTAGTTCAGGCATCTATCGGCGCTCGAAAATATACACCTGGGTCGCATGTGCTTACTTCCTTTTACTATAGCAAAAGCTGTTGAATTGTTTTAAAAGCCTTACATAATCTTTTTGTACATTATGTATAGGTATACAACATACATCCATTCCATATGTACTGTACATAACATACCTACCATTTAAATGCGTTAATTAAATTAATTTTATAGAACAAAAATCTATAAGTTAAGCTTGAAGGAAATCAACCCAGCTGTTTGTATTTATGCCTACAGAGAAATTAGAACCAATCATTGGGTGTCGCAATTGCAGATGGATCATAGGGACTTCATACATACATACATACAATAAGTAAATTCTTTTGTCAAATTTATCCGCAATCTGCAGTATAGTAGAATCTAACACGTATTTTACAGATAACTATACAGACTGACAGACTGACAGACTGACAGACAGACAGACAGACAGACAGACAGACTGACAGACTGACAGACTGACAGACTGACAGACTGACAGACTGACAGACTGACAGACTGACAGACTGACAGACTGACAGACTGACAGACTGACAGACTGACAGACTGACAGACTGACAGACTGACAGACTGACAGACTGACAGACTGACAGACTGACAGACTGACAGACTGACAGACTGACAGACTGACAGACTGACAGACTGACAGACTGACAGACTGACAGACTGACAGACTGACAGACTGACAGACTGACAGACTGACAGACTGACAGACTGACAGACTGACAGACTGACAGACTGACAGACTGACAGACTGACAGACTGACAGACTGACAGACTGACAGACTGACAGACTGACAGACTGACAGACTGACAGACTGACAGACTGACAGACTGACAGACTGACAGACTGACAGACTGACAGACTGACAGACTGACAGACTGACAGACTGACAGACTGACAGACTGACAGACTGACAGACTGACAGACTGACAGACTGACAGACTGACAGACTGACAGACTGACAGACTGACAGACTGACAGACTGACAGACTGACAGACTGACAGACTGACAGACTGACAGACTGACAGACTGACAGACTGACAGACTGACAGACTGACAGACTGACAGACTGACAGACTGACAGACTGACAGACTGACAGACTGACAGACTGACAGACTGACAGACTGACAGACTGACAGACTGACAGACTGACAGACTGACAGACTGACAGACTGACAGACTGACAGACTGACAGACTGACAGACTGACAGACTGACAGACTGACAGACTGACAGACTGACAGACTGACAGACTGACAGACTGACAGACTGACAGACTGACAGACTGACAGACTGACAGACTGACAGACTGACAGACTGACAGACTGACAGACTGACAGACTGACAGACTGACAGACTGACAGACTGACAGACTGACAGACTGACAGACTGACAGACTGACAGACTGACAGACTGACAGACTGACAGACTGACAGACTGACAGACTGACAGACTGACAGACTGACAGACTGACAGACTGACAGACTGACAGACTGACAGACTGACAGACTGACAGACTGACAGACTGACAGACTGACAGACTGACAGACTGACAGACTGACAGACTGACAGACTGACAGACTGACAGACTGACAGACTGACAGACTGACAGACTGACAGACTGACAGACTGACAGACTGACAGACTGACAGACTGACAGACTGACAGACTGACAGACTGACAGACTGACAGACTGACAGACTGACAGACTGACAGACTGACAGACTGACAGACTGACAGACTGACAGACTGACAGACTGACAGACTGACAGACTGACAGACTGACAGACTGACAGACTGACAGACTGACAGACTGACAGACTGACAGACTGACAGACTGACAGACTGACAGACTGACAGACTGACAGACTGACAGACTGACAGACTGACAGACTGACAGACTGACAGACTGACAGACTGACAGACTGACAGACTGACAGACTGACAGACTGACAGACTGACAGACTGACAGACTGACAGACTGACAGACTGACAGACTGACAGACTGACAGACTGACAGACTGACAGACTGACAGACTGACAGACTGACAGACTGACAGACTGACAGACTGACAGACTGACAGACTGACAGACTGACAGACTGACAGACTGACAGACTGACAGACTGACAGACTGACAGACTGACAGACTGACAGACTGACAGACTGACAGACTGACAGACTGACAGACTGACAGACTGACAGACTGACAGACTGACAGACTGACAGACTGACAGACTGACAGACTGACAGACTGACAGACTGACAGACTGACAGACTGACAGACTGACAGACTGACAGACTGACAGACTGACAGACTGACAGACTGACAGACTGACAGACTGACAGACTGACAGACTGACAGACTGACAGACTGACAGACTGACAGACTGACAGACTGACAGACTGACAGACTGACAGACTGACAGACTGACAGACTGACAGACTGACAGACTGACAGACTGACAGACTGACAGACTGACAGACTGACAGACTGACAGACTGACAGACTGACAGACTGACAGACTGACAGACTGACAGACTGACAGACTGACAGACTGACAGACTGACAGACTGACAGACTGACAGACTGACAGACTGACAGACTGACAGACTGACAGACTGACAGACTGACAGACTGACAGACTGACAGACTGACAGACTGACAGACTGACAGACTGACAGACTGACAGACTGACAGACTGACAGACTGACAGACTGACAGACTGACAGACTGACAGACTGACAGACTGACAGACTGACAGACTGACAGACTGACAGACTGACAGACTGACAGACTGACAGACTGACAGACTGACAGACTGACAGACTGACAGACTGACAGACTGACAGACTGACAGACTGACAGACTGACAGACTGACAGACTGACAGACTGACAGACTGACAGACTGACAGACTGACAGACTGACAGACTGACAGACTGACAGACTGACAGACTGACAGACTGACAGACTGACAGACTGACAGACTGACAGACTGACAGACTGACAGACTGACAGACTGACAGACTGACAGACTGACAGACTGACAGACTGACAGACTGACAGACTGACAGACTGACAGACTGACAGACTGACAGACTGACAGACTGACAGACTGACAGACTGACAGACTGACAGACTGACAGACTGACAGACTGACAGACTGACAGACTGACAGACTGACAGACTGACAGACTGACAGACTGATAGACTGACAGACTGACAGACTGACAGACTGACAGACTGATAGACTGACAGACTGACAGACTGACAGACTGACAGACTGACAGACTGACAGACTGACAGACTGACAGACTGACAGACTGACAGACTGACAGACTGACAGACTGACAGACTGACAGACTGACAGACTGACAGACTGACAGACTGACAGACTGACAGACTGACAGACTGACAGACTGACAGACTGACAGACTGACAGACTGACAGACTGACAGACTGACAGACTGACAGACTGACAGACTGACAGACTGACAGACTGACAGACTGACAGACTGACAGACTGACAGACTGACAGACTGACAGACTGACAGACTGACAGACTGACAGACTGACAGACTGACAGACTGACAGACTGACAGACTGACAGACTGACAGACTGACAGACTGACAGACTGACAGACTGACAGACTGACAGACTGACAGACTGACAGACTGACAGACTGACAGACTGACAGACTGACAGACTGACAGACTGACAGACTGACAGACTGACAGACTGACAGACTGACAGACTGACAGACTGACAGACTGACAGACTGACAGACTGACAGACTGACAGACTGACAGACTGACAGACTGACAGACTGACAGACTGACAGACTGACAGACTGACAGACTGACAGACTGACAGACTGACAGACTGACAGACTGACAGACTGACAGACTGACAGACTGACAGACTGACAGACTGACAGACTGACAGACTGACAGACTGACAGACTGACAGACTGACAGACTGACAGACTGACAGACTGACAGACTGACAGACTGACAGACTGACAGACTGACAGACTGACAGACTGACAGACTGACAGACTGACAGACTGACAGACTGACAGACTGACAGACTGACAGACTGACAGACTGACAGACTGACAGACTGACAGACTGACAGACTGACAGACTGACAGACTGACAGACTGACAGACTGACAGACTGACAGACTGACAGACTGACAGACTGACAGACTGACAGACTGACAGACTGATAGACTGACAGACTGACAGACTGACAGACTGCACAACTGTATCGCACGTACTTGATTTTTGGGTTAAGGTTACAATTGACGTTAAGGCCTCTTATATAAAGTTTGTAAAAATAAATTATGATGTTAAAAATTAACAAAATGTAGGGTTAAGCTTGAGTTATATATTTTTACATGAAAAGTGGAATATGTGTAAAAAGAATAAAACTAATTTTAACTTTTTATTTTTTTTTACTTTTTTTAATTAACACATTTTTGTTTAATTTTAAATAGATTCTTTAAGGTTATATGAAATATCTGTGAAGAAGTTTTAGTCAAAATCGCTTTGACGGCTTACGAGATATTCACAAAAAACAAAATAAAAAACAACTTTCGAAATTACGTAAAAACCATCCAAATTTGAAGCAATTTCGTCCAAGCGTTTGGGCAGTGGAGTAGTGTACAGATGGACGCACAGACGCACAGACCGACGGACGGCATGACGAAAACCACTTTTTTGGACTTCTCCATCATCGTAATGTTGCGGTTTTGATTAAAACCTCAAATTTTTTTTGACACGAAACCAATACTTGCCCTATAGAGCAAGTAAAAAGTATGAACTACATTAATAATCCGAAACCTTACCGTACCATTGCAAAAATGTTTTACAAAAAAGTGTAAAATATTGATGTTAACCAAAACTTTTGAGAGTTAAGTATTTTAGTTTTTGGATGCCTCCTTTTAAAACAAGTACATTAAAAAAATAAAATGCACGACTGCATCTCACAAACTCGCTCTTGTAAGTCAAAGTAATAATATGTTTGTTAGAAATTGAAAAATTCAGTTTTTGTATATTATTATAAAAACAAATTTTTATTATTATTTTTTCCTCTTAATATTGGTTTTAATGATTAAATATACGATCCTTTTTTTAATTAAAAGAAAAATCTGTTGAGAATTTTCCAAAGAAATCGGTTGAGACAGCAAGGATATACAGGGTGTCCGGTAAACATTGTTGCGTACAATGTTACGTTACTTGACTCCAGTATCTATAACATAGTAGGTACTTCTGGCTGTCTTCAATTACCTTAACTCTATAGTAAAAGCAGTTTGATGGGCTTATAAGGGTACTTCAAATTAGCTGAATAGAACGCAGTTAATAAAGGATCAATGAAATATTAAAACGCACAGCGAAAAACAACAAGCGTTAGTTGTTAATCGAGAAACTACAAGCTATTATCCTTTTTCACACTAACATAACACATCTGGTTTCAGGAGGTTTCGTTACAACTCAATAAAAATCCTATCTAGGAAAAAAGTAGTTACTAGAGAGCGTAGTGTCTCCCTGAGGCCAAAAGAATAAATGTGCAAATTTTCTTATTTCGACTTTATTTATTGTTTGGATTACCTTTTAGGTGTTCTATGGTTTACCAAAATCTAGAAAACACAGACACCAAGGAAACCGCATTGTTTTATAATGTCAATCACATAATATATGAAACGATAATATTTACAAAAGTCATCTTGTTTCTATTGCCGATCAAAGATTCTTGATATTAGGCTCTATTATATTCATCAAAATTTACCCGTACGGTCACATTAACATTAAAAGAATCCTATAGCCAAATAAGGAAACAGAGACCAGAAAGAACTCTGGTGTAACGACTGCAACAGGAAGAACGTTTTACGAAAGGTTCACAGAACATAAACACAACAGACCACACAAAATCAAATTACGTAATGCTCTTAATGGACAACAACCATACTGTCAATGACTTCGAAACGAACCTCTCACCTATTCACCTGTATCAAAAAGGTAGAGGAGTTCGAAATATATTAAAGCAAGTAAGACAGAAGAAGACAGGCTTTTAAATGACAAATTACTATTTAAAACGAACGCACTAGGTATTGTGACACAGCACTGGAGCACAAATTTTACAAAAACAATGAACAGAAAAGACAGACAACGAAAAGAACGAGACAAACATCAATTATAGCTATCACCGAACATAAAGAAAATCAACAGCAAGATGAACAAGCCTTAAGAATACATTAAAATTTAATCTATTGCGCCAGATGAAGAAACTTTAGTTTCGAAACGCGTCGCAAAATCCAAATCTCTAATTAATTTGTAATTTAGCTTAAAAACCATAAATCAATAACAATAGTTTATTAAAAAATGTCTTCTTATTATTTTTTTTCCTAAAATCATACGCAACTTGGAGACCATTAACAACAGTAAAATGTTTTGTCTGACTTTTTCATTGCAGGTACCAGGAGTTCTCAACATGTGTGTAAGAAATTATTCTCCGATAATTTTCTTCACTCCAAAAATTTATGGAATTTCCTTAACGAATCTAATTATACAATGACATGTGTAACCACAACCTTACCACTTGAAGAATAATAAATTGGACTAAAAAACAGTATGTTTTCAACGTATACATGTGCGAAATAATTAATGAAAATCGTTGTCCAAATTACATATCCCATCAAAAGGGGACTCTAATTGTTCGTTTTCGTCGTTCGAAGGGTCTAGATTTGATTTGAGGATGAACAATTCTACCTTTATTGAATTGTAGCTTTTTTGTTTTTTTTAAGAGAAAAAAACAGAGCGTTTTAAGATAGTTTGTAGATAATTTAACATGAAAAGACTGTTATTTGCAATATGCTGCACAGCTTTGATGGCACTTTTGCGGTTTTGATGGCTGCTCTATTTATGCTCATAATGACTTTATTTATTCAGGAATCCAGAACGTCGAGTGAGATGCTCTTTATTCGACATGGAAGGTCTCGTGTTCGTCACTCCAATGAAAAAGACCACATTCGGTGGGGATTACAGGCATTTGACAACCTTACATTTGATTACGATGTATATGACAATGATAGTGTATCTTTTGGTAGTGGAAGTGGAAGCAATGTTGGGCAGCTTTTCGGTAGCGATTATTGGTTTAATTCGGAAAATAACAGCTCAACAGGCATTTTTAATCAATCAGCCCAAGGCTCTAAACAGGATTCAATTATAGCAGAGGACCCCGAAGTTATAAATACGCAGACATCTTCAACTGTGATGCCACTAGGTGAACCAATAGTTTTGAAAAAGAAGAAAATTCACAAAAAGAAAATTATGGAAAACATTCGTAAGAACGTGGACAAAGGCTTAGAGTACCTGAAGACACACAAGGACTTAGATCAGCCTACTGTTGATATCATTCGCAATTCAGAATTAGGTCTTCAAAGTAATGAACAAAATCAACAAGTAGTGTTACCGGAAACTCTTATTGAAAGTAATTCAGAAGCGGAAAGAGTAACTGCAAGTTCTGTTTTGAAACCAACAAACAATATATTTTTGTCACTTGCAACTACAACACGGTACAATGAACAACAGTCATCCATTGCCGCCCAAAGGGAAAAATCATATTTAACGACAGAGAGACATCATGTGGCTCTCTACACTCCACATGGCAAGGACAATGACAATGGTGGCACTTATGACGACCAGCAATTGCTGCCGTCAAGCACTTCACTTCGAAAAACAGAATTTCTTGCCAATAAAAAAAATGAAGGCGATTATGAGTTGAATGATGATAACGGTGATAACAGTCAGATATACCGTCAAGCAACTGGAAGGGAACTCAATCTTTCAGCAAGTGCTAGCATAGATCAAAAGGACCTAACCAACGAAGTTCTACAGGAACCAGATTCACCAGACGTGAACTTTGAAGAAATTTACATAGATAGAGGGGTAGTGGGGGGCGATGATGATAATTTGGGAAGCGAAATAGATGCATTTAATTTCGAAGAAAATGGGAAAAGTTTAAGCCTGGATGATTCTGCTAGAAATATGGATGCAAATAAATACTTGGGAGAAGTCGGAGATAGCGCTGTAAATGAAGATGAATTGTACGATTGGGATGAGATAAGTCGAAATAACCGAAGAAATTTAATGCGTGGAAGAGATGTTGTAACAAAGTTCTTGCAAATTGTTGAAACTCAGCACTCATTGGGATCAAATTGTGAAGCGGGAACATCACTTAATTTAGGTGAAGGAGTTGTAGATCGATATGCCCAAGACCGATTTAGAATTGAAGCGGAAGTAGCTGTTAACAGAGCAAATATGTTGACAAGGTATGTTGTATATAAATATGTTTTGTTTTATAAAACTTTTATAATAGGTAGGGTAGAGTCAGCACCCTTTGACAGCGGGGCACCTCCGACAGTCCTTATTTTTTTGTGTGTGCAGGCCCTTAAAAATTCTGTAAAAAATTGTGAACGTTCCCTAAGAGATAAGTATAGCATTCTTTCAGCAAATGCCACCAATTTGGGATCGAAAATAGATTTTCTTTTATTATATTCAGGGAATGTTCTTAAGACTTTTGTGTTCGTATTATTAATTTTTTTTTTCCAGGACAAAAATTAGTATTTATTTATGCTATTAATGTTGATTTGAAACATCATTCTTTTTTAAATAATTAAAAATAAAAATTTAGAAAAATATCCAGCAGGGAACCTCCGGCAGTGGAATCCGGAATCCCTGTTGCAGGTTATGAATTTAGCCAAGAAGAAAGCGATCAAGTAATCTTTCTCTATCAATGTATATAAGCGCCTCGCTAAGTTTATGTTTTCATTTATATGTATGATCAATTCTTTTCCATCGTTTCAAACGTACGCCTCGTCTTTCAATTAAACCTGTTTTGGGCACATAATATCAAATAAACCAACAAATAAATATTGCATGCATAGAAAATAGTGAAAATAAAATGATTACGTCATTTTTTAACAATTAATATCTGAAAAACTTGCCCTTTTTCGATAAATCAAAATATAAATAAATCGATAATATAAAAAAAAAAAAAAATTTCGAAAAGTGACATTTAAGGGGGGAGGGGGGGTTTCCCATGCAAAAATAGGTTGGGCTTTTGCGCAAATCTGTGTAGCGTTCGCAATTTTTCGAATATTGCAACTAAACAAACGGGGTTTGATTAATAATATTTTGACTCAAATGTTTCTGTTGCTTAAAAAAAAAAATAAAAAAATTTTTGTGCCTAAAAACGGACA
Organism: Meliscaeva auricollis; assembly: GCA_948107695.1. Lineage (NCBI taxonomy): Eukaryota > Metazoa > Arthropoda > Insecta > Diptera > Syrphidae > Meliscaeva > Meliscaeva auricollis. Next base: position 95,712,190 of record OX403618.1, read on the forward strand.
AGCAAACGGAAAAACTATAAAAATTTTTATATGCGCTTGTTCTAACCATTGGGAAATTGATTAAATATTGAATATTTATTTTTTTTATATTTTTTGTTATAATAATATTTTATTAAAAAAAAAAAAAATCCATTTGGTATAACTTCTAAAATATTTAAGGTAATGAAGTAAAATAAAGTTTTTTTCAAAGCTTCAAAGACATAGTGTTATCAGAATATTTTTTTTTTTTTTTTATATTTTTTTACTGATACAAACATAAATAAAATGCACGACGGGATCGCACGTTCTTCCTCTTTGGGTTAAAGTTACTATAGACGTTAAAGCCTCATATATAAAGTTTATAAGAATAAATAACTATGTTCGAAATTAACAAAATAGGTGTGTTTTTTTGCACGCAGTTATACGCTTAAAAACAAAATTAGCACGTAAAAACAATAACAACGACTAGATCGCACGTACTTGCTCTTTGGGTTAAAGTTACTACAAACATTAAAGCCTCTTATATAAAGCTTATAAAAATAAATAACTATGTTAGAAATTAACAAAATATAGGGTTTTGCTTCCGTTATATATTTTTACAAGAAAAGTGGAATATGTGTATGTACTACTTTTAACTATTTATTTTTTTTAGTTTTTTAATAAATACATTTTTTTTAAACTTAAATAGTTTCTTTAAGGTTATATGAAACATCTCTGCAAAAGTTTTAGTCAAAATCACTTTAACCGCTTACGAGATATTAACAAAAAAAAAAAAACAAAATAAAAAAAATTTGCAAGAAAAAAAAAGGCAACGCTGTTTCTCCTATGTTCGAGTTTTCTTAGAAAATCTAAAAAAGCAGTTTTGTTTTAATCACTAATAATACATATAGAAATTTTTAACAAAATCGTTAGAGCCGTTTTCGAGAAAAACCCAATAACTCAAAACCGTTGTATGGGAGGTATTAGTTGTAGACGAGATATACAAAAACCAAAAAAAACCTACTTTCGAAATTAGGAAAAAATCATCTGTACCAAAATTAAAGAAAATCCGTCCACGCGTTTGGGCAGTTTAGAAGTGTGCAGATGGACGCACAGACGTACAGACGCACAGGCGCACAGATTGACGGATGGCATGACGAAAACCGCTTTTTCTAACTTCTCCATCATCGTAATGTTGGTTTTGATTAAAACCTAATTCTTTTTTTTTCGACACGAAAGCAATACTTGCCCTATAGAGCAAGTAAAAATAGTGTAGTCTCTAGTGTATATATAGCTTCAATAATATTTTTAAATTAAAAAAACATGCAATTATTTAATTCTTACGACTAGTGCGTCCGACAAAAGTCATGTATTTAATTTCAATTTTGTTGCCACACCAAACGTACATAAATTGTTTGCATAAATGGTCTTGTATATTATCCTTTCTTTTGGTCAAAGAAATTAAAAGAACCCATGATCATTTAGTAATGAACCCATAGGACCCAAATAGGTTTCAGACCAACAAGTCTTAAGAATATTGTATTTTATCATAACCATAAGACTAAAAATATTTTTATATTATTTTTTGTTTATTCGTTTGTTTTATTGGAATTTAGGTACATTATAATATATCTATTGTTACGAGTTTTCTTATTTATTACTGGAACAAAATTATTTTTTTTTTTCAAAAATTTTAATGGCCTTTCAACTTAGAAACTGGAAACACTTTGATAAACATACTTTAGTCCATGAACTTGTGCATGAAATATCGGACACAAAGTAACTTTTAACTATTATTTTAACAGATATAGCATATCTGTATCGGGTTTTAGCAAAATGAAAAAGTTCTTTGGAATATTATGTTTATTTTGAATGAATCGTGAAAAGTTTGCCCTTTACCAAGAACCTACGTTGAAAAAAATTAAATGTGAGAGGTAAAAACTTTTCTTGCAAATACTTTAGAGTGAACCTAATTATTTTGTTTTATATTATAATAGTTAAGAGGCATTCAGGAAATTAAATGTTATTCTGATGAAAATTGGGCTCTTAGATAAATGTTTTCAAAGTACGAATGTTATATTATGTTCAATTGTCATATACCTACAATGTTATGTTAAAATGTTATGCTTCAAATTATCCATTTTAAAACTAAATTATTCATTATTAATAATAATTTATAACTTAATTACTGACCCTACACGGCCGCTCTAAAGTAATCATTATCTTAATATTTACTTAATCTTTTCAACCTTAAAGCTATTTTAATTCTAAATATTTCATGGTTCTATTTTTTACCAAGAAATAATTTTACAAAAATACGAAAAAATATAAGAACTGTGAGTACATATCTATTCAAATACCTATAACGAACTTAGCTGCTTTGCGCGTTAGAACATATACTTTGAAGTGATGTTTAAAAAAATGTTTGAAAGATACAATTTTTGATCTATGTACATGAATGTGAATAAATTATAGAGAATTTATCTTCCTTTGAAAGAACAAATATACGCAGCAGTCGATTTGTTGGGCCCAATTTTCGATGACTCGGCCACACATTTCGGCTGAAAAGCCGCTATATTGCGTTCGATGTTGGTTCGGAGCTTTTCCAACTTTGTCATAAACTAATGACTTAACGCAGTCCCAAAGAAAATAGTCTAGAGGCGTTAAATCGAACGAACAAGCCGGCCAATCGACTGGCCCATTTCTTGAGATAGCACGCTCATCAAATTTACTCTTCAATAAATCGATTGTAAGGTGTGCTGTGTGGCTTGTGGCACTATCCTGTTGAAACCATATGTCCTCCAAGTCCATATCTATCAATTCGGGCCAAAAATAGTCTGAGCGATACCCAATTCTTGAGAACTTGAACTACGGACCTTTGAACGGCAGCGATATTTTCGAACAACCCGTTGTCTCACTGACACGGCAACATCACACAACGAAAATGTAGACTCAAATTTTTGCACTTAACTTGCACTTTTTGTATACTAGGGCGAGAATTACGACCGAAAATAGGCTCTTAGAGTTGCGGTCACCGACTCCTAATTTCAGTAGAATTTTTTTATAATTTGCAGACGTTGCTCAACCGTGTACTTTTGTACAATTAAAGTGAATTTGTATTTGCCAATTTGGTTACAGAGTGGGAGCGGTTTAATAGGCTACACACAAAGAAAAAATCACCACATAAAATAGAAGAAAAACTATAAGATTTCTTTTTGGTTTCTTTCCAAAAAGGTTATCTTCTTAACTTTGGTAGGAAAACCTTAGTAACAAAAAAAAAAAAATTGATCATGCCGGGGATTCAACTTGAGATTTGAGATAACTCGTTGGACACCTTGCCACGAGGCTAGCCTGATTATTGAAATGACAGCGAATATTTTGGTTTAACCCCCAAATGCAAAAATATATGAAAACCTTATTAAATAACATTTTTTTCATAAAATCAAAAAGGTTTCTCTTTATCTTATTATTCATTCCTTTCCTAGTAAAAGAGCTCATTTAGGGAATCTTATTGTTTTTAGGTGGTATTATTTTTCTCTGTTCACAAACCCGGTTTTGACAAAATTATTCGTTGTTCACCTATATCTGGAGGCTGGACCACATGGTTGTTTCAAGTGTTAGGTACTATTTCGTCACAAATACAATATGGAATCACAAGAAACAAGCTTTATGCCGGTTTTATACGAGTGACAAATTTCATTACTTTTGTCTTCAACTCTACATTAATGACAAAATAGTTACACCTTGTTCATTATTTGTCACAAAAATAGTAACATTTTGTCACTCGAATAAATCCGGCATTAGATTCTCATTTCTTACTTTTGATTTATATGTGTAATATAATTTGTTTGAAATACTATTTCGAATTTGGTGTCTTCAAAGCCATTTGTTTTTTGGGCTCGCCATTCAAAGGGCATTAAGGTCAAATTCTGACCAACCATTTTTAATTTTGAACGAATTAACTAAACTAAAAAAATTAAATGGAAATGGGAAAGTACATATTTAATTGAATAAAAATACATATATTACTTAAATTGTTTTTAAAAGTTTATAAATAATTACACTTACGCCATGTTTTCGTTTACCCCCTATTCTTTTTTTTTAGAGCTAGAGATCTCTTCAACACATGTTTCGAGGGGCATTTTTCCCGCCAAAAATATAGTTTACAACATAATCTTCCTAAGATTTTTTTGATTCATTTCGATTTTTACATTTACACTATAACAGATGCGTTTACGTTTTCCCCCATTAAAATATTTGAATTAAATGACGTACAAAAATTTTATTGGTGTCAAATAAAAAATCAACAAAAGCCTGTGTGTCCAAAACCCTGTGTCAAAATTAAAAATATAATCTAAAATTATATTAATTTCCAAACCAAACGAGATATTTTTAAAAAAAAATCGGTTTTAAAATGAACAATTGACACAGCTCTAGACTATGACACCCAACAGTTTGCGTTTTCCATTTCAGTGTTATCTCCAAGACGACTTATTTTCTACATTTGTACGTGAGCAAAACTTAACCTAATAAGTTACCCATACTGCAATCAAAAAAATATATCTTTTTAGCAAACTATACCACTCTGGTTCAAGCCTTGGCTTGCAAAGATGTCTAAACTAAGCACTGTATGGTAATATCTATAAACACATAAGTTATACAAAGCAGTCTAAGATTTTTTTTTTTTATTTTAGCTTTTAAAGCGAGACAATTTGTTGTTTTGCAGTCATAAGCATAGCAAAATGATACTTGACTTGCTCTTAAAGAGTTCTAATTTCTTGTTTTCAATTATATAAGAAACACTCAATTCCCTTCACTTAACATCTTACACATTATGTTATTGTTCCAGTTTACATTCCGAAGCTCATAAAATCTACATCACACCACACATACTACAATGCCAAGTGGATTTTGTTTTTTAAACAACAAAAGATGTTCACATTTCCCATAGGACTATAGACAATACTAGTGTTCATGTTATTCGTCTTCTTAGTAGTCCGTTCCTTCGTCAACATGTTTTTCTTCTTTCAATCTTTGGAAGTTTATTACATAGCCGTATTGGGGGGGGGGGGGCGTTGTATGGGGTTTAAAACCCTCGAATTTTTTGTTCGAAATAACCAAACTTTTAGCCATTTTCTTCACAGAGTCCTATCCTAACACTATGCTGAAAGTTCAATGATGGGGTGTATAATTAATTTTTCAAAACTGAAGTAAAACGAAGGAGCATAACTTTTATTTTGTCTCATATGTGATTTTTAGGGAATTTTTTCCTCCAGATAAAAATTGCAAAAAAAGTTTTTTGAAAAATAAAAAGTAAAAAAAGTAAAAACTAAAAATGAACGAAAGTCTTTAATAAAATAGGTTAAACAGTGCACAAGTGAGTAACAAAAAATGTATGCATATTTTTGGTTTAGTTAAAACTATTTTGGATGTAAAGTACTTAACCCCTTTAGAAGATTTAACCATAACACGAGAATAAGAATTACATTGGTAATCCCGATTTTGTACGTTTCGTATAGGAAAACAATTTCAATATTAGAAGAAAGTCTTTCAAAAAAATGGTCAATACTATTCAGCATTGGAAAAAATAAAAAACAAAATTGTAATACACCCAGACATCACGACCAAATTAGCCGATTTTTATATTAATAGTAAAAGAAGGTTTTATAGGAAATATCTGAAATTTGAAGTTTTGGTGTTGATTTCAATTTTCTTGACTCTAACACAATCAATCATATAGCAATTTACAACGCCAACGACACAAGCGACCACAGTGCAGATAAGCATACAAATTTCGCAGAAACATGTTTTCCTTGCGTTTCCCGATTAAATAGATCCGACCCTTATGATTCTAGATCCGGTCATCGCAGTCTGGATTTCTCGTGCAGACCCAATTCCTTTCATCAGAATGTTGAAAGGGAGTGTTTATTTATTTCATAGACTTTTTTTTGACTTATTGACTAAATGATATTTCCCAGTAAAATAAAAATTCACGACTGGGTCGCATGTACTTGCTCTTAAGGTCAAAGCTGCTGTGGACGTTAAGGCTTCTTATATCAAGTTTTTAATAATAAATAATTTTATAAGAAATAAAAATAAATTAAATTTATTTCTTAAATAGCATAAACAACTTTTTAAATTGTTTTAAGCTCTGAAAAAAGTATGAAATTTGATTTGATTAAGAAAGATAAATTTTTAGAAAAAAAATTTTTAAAATAATAAGAACCGATTTTAAAAAAATTATTTTTTCTCAAACTCAAATTTCTCAAACCTTGTTTAAAAATGAAGTTAGTATGCCATTTTTAAGATAATATTATTGCTCATCTAAAACCAAAATTCCAAAAAATTACAGTGAGCCGTTTTCGAAAAATTGATTTTTCAAAAAAAAAAAAAAAAAAATTGAAAGATTTTATAAAAATCCAAAAATAATTTTTTTGAAAATTTTTATATCAAATAATTTTAAAATTGTCAAGGAGCTTCCGTATCAAAAAAATCATCAAAATTGGTTCATTCGTTTAAGTGGAAGTCAAAAATGATAAAATCGTTAGAGCCGAACTTTTCCTTAATACATAGTTATATGGCAGGTACCGTTAGTTTTGGTCTTAAAAAAAATTTCAATTTCCTCTATATCTCTACATCCTTAACCCAAATTTGCGGCTGAAAAAAAAATGTCTACTTGCTTGATGCGGAATTATTTATTAATGTATTTCAAAATCTAACGAAAGTTGTCATTTCATCAAAGTATAATGCACTGATTTCTCAAAAAAAATTGGCAACTGGATTGAGCTAACAACCCCCCCTCCCACCCCACCCTGAACCAAAATCCTAGCTACGGCTATGATATTATATACATACATATGTGTACACACACATATGTACAGATTTTTCGTTTGTTTTCATTGTACTTGTCTAAATTACAAATTTAGTATATATTTTCATAAAATTTTCTTATTTTACTCTTCTTCTGAGAAAAACATACTCATGTAGGTAGGTAGGTAGATACCTATTATGATGTAAGCGTAAGGATGATATTTATATAAGTATGTATATGTGTGTATACATGTAAGAGTAGAATATTCATGTGTAATCATTTAGTTTCTTGAACTAATTGAGATTGTGATTTGTGATTTCTCCCCCTCCCGGGTATATAAATGAGGATAAAAGACCTATTAATGGATGTTGACAAGGATTTTAAAATTAAACAAGAGCAATTTTGTTGCAACTAGAAACTAGATAAATTGCAGTTGTTAAATTCCTCCAATTGATATGGGGTATGCCTTACATGGTGGAGGGCATAACGCTACGGCTTACGGTGACGCGTACCTATATAGAAAATCTTCCATTACTTAGATCAGCAATAGATCAGACGACGCAAAAGTATTTGAAGAAGTTATCAATAGGACTCTGCCCAAGTGGGCCGAGGACGACAATATCATATCAGACAATCAGTTCGGGGTTAAGGCGTGACAACACACAATTCATTCCTCGTCTAAGCTCGTTTCTGATGTCCAAGGAAACAAATCTAAAAAAAAACAATGCACGGGTGCTTGTCTGGTTTACTTGGAAAAAGCTTACGACACCGTATGGTTAGAGGGTCTATATCTAAAGCTTGCCAGACTGGGCATAAATAAAACAACTATTCTTTTTTCTTTCTGACATGCTTATTGGCAGAACGTTTGTTGTCAAAAGTGGCAATGAAACTTCTACCGCAACTTTTGATATTAAAAATGGTCTTCAGCAGGGAGCAGTGAACTCGCCGATTTTATTCAGCATTTACACCAGCAATCTGATAAATAGTCTAACTCAGTCAAATGCGAATGCCGATGATCTAATCGCGTACAGATCAGGTCCAAAAGTTGAGGTCATCAGAATTCTTCTGTATTGAGCTGACTGGAAGTTGAAATCAACGTTCATGGTTAGGTTAGGTTAGGTTAAGGTTCATGAATCAGAAACAATTCTGTTTAGGACCCCTTTGGCTAGGGCCTCAATAGTGCAAGATCCGTAGATGGAATATTTACGTTCATCTGTTATTTGAATATGACCAAAATTATATGAACGATTATTTTTACGGTGATAAATTGATTGCACATGGGTTGCCTAGCTAAAAGTTGACCCTTAGGTGGTAAATATTATGAGTTATGATAATTTACCCTCATCTGTAATTTAATCGATTTTGATGGGTATTCAATCCCCTATCCAACAATAAAGGGTTGCCTGTATTTAAGATGTTAAGATTGCAGTAAGTGTAGAGAATATAACCCATGTGCTATTAGATCGATTTATAATTTAAATGAAAGAGTATTCAATCCCCTATCCAACAATATAGGGTTGCTTAGCCAAAAGTTGTCACCGTCCAAGAATGCCTGCATTTTAGATGTTAAGTTTGCAGTAAGTGTTATTTGATCGATGGGTTTAAATGAAAGAATACGCAATCCCTTATCCTACAGTATAAGGTTAAAAAAATAAAAACCTTGAAATATTAGTATCAGTTTTAAGGCCAAAAGGCATCAGTATTAAGATCATGGGCTAATTTTGAGCGTTCGTATATCGCCAGTAAGTTATATATATTTAAGTTATGGATAAGTAGGCTAGTTTTTCTGGATTTTTGTCTAGCTTTAATATAGTTTAAAAATTTAATTAAAATAAAAATTATTTAAAAAAAAAGCGCCCGGAAGAGGATCGGAAGGTTGGGAGTTAAAATTCTGCGATTTTTTTTTTATATTTCTAATGATAATAATTATTATTAATAAGTTTAATGCCGACAGCAAGTGGTTAAATTATTAATGCATAATAGACTAGTGCATGGTTACCGAGCTACGTCAGTTTTAATGAGGCACTAAACGTAGCTTTTGATTTGTCGGTTATTTTGAATCGTTATTTTTATATTAAATCGAAACTAACCAAATTTTATTTTGGCTGAGCAAATTCAAAAACGATATCAGTTAAAAAAAAATTTATCAGTTTTATGTGAGAAACTAAAAGTATAGCTTTTTGATTTTTTGGTTATTTTCAATTATTATAATAATGGCAGTTATAAATAAAATTTATATAAGTTTTAAAATGCACTCTGGTTCCCGAGCTACATCAGTTTTAGTGAGGCACTAAAAGTAGCTTTTGATTTGTCGGTTATTTTGAATCGTTATTTTTATATTAAATCGAAACTAACCAAATTTTATTTTGGCTGAGCAAATTGAAAAATTATATAAGTAACAAATAAAATGTATGAACATTTAAAAATATACTCTAACTACCGAAATATTAAAAGATTATAGTGGAATTTTGTATTTTCTGATTACTACCTACGCATTTACATAAATCCTTTTCCAATTATTTAAAGATAAATATTAAATGTTTTTCAATGAAATATGCATTTGCTGTTGGCATTAAACTAATTAAAAAATGTTATTATTAAAAATAAAAAATAAAAACCGCAAAAACTCCCAACCTTCCGATCCCAAGCCGAGCGCCCTACTAACAGACAATCGTTGGTAATATTAAAAGTGTGTCGATTGCGTTATATGGTTAGTTACTATATGTTGTTATTCTATGAAAAAATTAATTTTTGATTTATTATTTAATGCGGAGTGGTTAAGTTAAATTAAGTAAAGTTAAATTAATTTTCATTTTCATTAGAATATTGTTATTGCCGTTTAAAGCTCCCATACAAAGTGGAATTTGTTCATATTTGTTTATAAATTAATGGTAAGATTGAGCAATTTTTTGTTTGCACATATGAGGTGAACAATTAGGAATACATTACTTGGCTTTTTTTTTTTTTTGCGAAAATCGAATGTCGGCCATCCATCTTCGACGTAGTAAACACATTGTCTTTTGAAGCTTTTCTGAAGAGTGAAATGGCCGTATTGATTTGCGACTTTTCGCCGTTATGGTGATTTTTGCTACATTCTTAAAAACAAAAATCTTTGCTAGGAAGAAAGTTCAGTATAGGAAGTGATGAGGTTCCTCACTCATGAGCGTATAATGAGTTAGGTATGTATAGGGGGCAAGCCGCCCCTGCAACTCCCCTGCTTGGGGTCACAATAAAATTTTGGGAAAGTGTGAGTTTGGGTGTATGCGAAGTTTCATTCGCTTTTAAACAGTCCGGATTTAAAGACACTTAACACTGTAAATACGTTCATGGTTGGGAGAACTGGACCCTTAACATATAGAACTTTTCTACTTGTAAGGTTTGTTGTTTTTAACAATGTAGCAAAACATATGAACTTATGTCCCATCTTATTGAAAAAATTATAATGATTTATGTCCCAACCTTTTTTCATTTAAAGTTTACAACATTTCAGATACTTTTGGCAGACAAAAAATTAATTTGAAAGCGTCATATGGCCATAATGGCCAAAAAATGACACTCTAGAAAAGTGACTCTTAAATTCGTTTCGATGAAACGAACGAATAAATTAAAAAAAGTTGATCTTCACACTGGTGATTGAACCTGCGATTTTGAACAAAGGATGTTATAATGCGCCACGAACTAGATAACTTTCGTGTAAAATAGAATGCATATGAGCGCCACAAATACAGGATCAATTATTAAGAAAATTTGTTTCCTGCAGTCATTTGCTGTAAATGCAATGTATATTTACACCAAAAGTGAAGTTCTTTGCAACAAACTACTTTCTGGAATGTTCTTCACAAACTATTCATTCGTTTGCTGCAAACAATAGAATTTTCTAGTAAACGAAAAGGTGTTTAGATGTGGGAAGCATTTTTGTTTGCTGCAATTAACTCATAAAAATGAGCTCCAAACGAATAGGTTGTTTTGCATTATGTTATGCTATAATAGAATTACAGTTTGGATCAAATGTAATACAATTGCTACGAATGAAAAACTTTCGCGGGGATTGTATTAACTTTCCAGCAAATGATTTTCATTTAATTCAAAGGATATTCACTACCCGCAAACGAAAACAAAAATATAATTTCTCTGAGTGTACTTACTGACCAGGTAGACGTTGTCCTGCCCTGCATAATGATTAGGGCAGGGATTTCCATTCAAATGCATGTTTTTTTCTCACTTTATTAAGAAGCACTTACCATCACGGTATTTCGCATATAATTTCACACTTTTTCCGCGCTTTTTACTGCGGTAGTCAGCGGCATTTCGAATATTTTTTCCGCGATTTTTCATTTTTTTTTTTCGAAAATGTCCATTCTGTAACAGTATTTTACTTTTTTTTGCGCGGCAGTCAGCGCTTTTTAATGACTTCCCATGCAGTATTTCACAAAATTTCATCGACACAATCATTTAAAGGAGAACCAACAAATTTGTATGTAGCCTTGACGTCCCGTGGCCAAGAATAATTTAGTTTTTTATTGGTGTGGTTTAGACCTCCAAAAACTGTTTTCCAACATTTTATGCAGATTTCAATATTTCAATATATATGTAATTAAGAATGGAAAAGGAGAACAGAAATTATGAATCTTGAGCGTTTCAAAGACATTTATCACAGACTACATTATTATATAGGTATCATATAAACTAAAAGCCCGCAACAGAATTTTGGTGCATTATGCCCGCTTTACACGACACAATATTATTTTGCAATAATATTGTCCAAAAATATTGTGCGAAAAAGGGTCGACGACTCAATATTACTGCGCCATATTTCTATGTCTCTTTGCTTATTCTGTATCTGCCTCGATGTGGAAACGAAAAATATTGAGTAAAAATTCAGAAAATATTGAACTGTTTTAATATTAATACAGCCCTTACACGGTCAATATTATTGCACAATACTGAGTATTATAACTTATAACTTATCTCAACATACAAACGTTCTTGCCATACATAAGGTGATTTATTTTTTCAAGACAGGGATAAAAAGCCCTAGGGCTCTTAGATTTTCAAAAACAGAAGGAAATGTCTTAAAACTTCTATGAATAAAATCGCGTCGATGAAGTTTTCCCACATAGTTCCTACTCTCAAATTAATGTTTTACTTTTTCTTCTAATTCGAATATTATTCTTTTGCTGGATGAGATTCGGATAATGACTTGGATTTATTCCAAAAATTATAACTATGAATATAAGAGAAACAACAACAAAACATTTTTTTTAGTTCAAATGCTAATACATTCCCCTAACGTTTTGAAAACGCGACGTAGTGGTCTCATCTCATCTGTCGAGCAGACAACTTCTATAAATTTCATTAATTTTTCTTCAGAACATAATTTGAAACTTCATTTACGTGTAGTTGACATATTTTTGAAAAATTATATTTTCGATGACAATTTTAAATTGCTCAAAAATGGCAGCTCAAAATTTCCAAAAGTTCATATTTCGAATGTGCTTGAAAGGCGTTTAAACAAAATTATTGAAAAAAATCAAGAACAGGTAGGATTACATAATTCAATTAACATTACATTTAAAATCACAATTAAGTTTATTAAAATTAATCACCAGAAGTTAAACTTATTGAAACTTTTATTTTAAAATTTTTCAAATGTTGAGATTAAGGAAATGTGACAAAAAAAACACGGTTCGATTTTAAAATTACTAAAACAACTTCTTAAAGAAATTTCAAACACGATTACATTTCGTTTACCTATAAAAATAACTTTTTAGAAAAAAAAAAATTAAATTATTTTTTTTTAATAGTAAACTATTTGTTTAACAATACAAATTCGTATTCCATTATTTTAAATATATCATTAATTAAAAAAAAAAAAAAGAAATTACAATAAAAAACCGTTCCTTGGGACACTTCCTCAAGAAAAATTATATATGGAAACTGTAGAATGTCAAATGATTTAGCTATATAGAAGCCAGATAAGCAACAACGCAAATGTGCAATGAAATAGTAACGGCATTGTGTCAATAAATTAGTTCGAAATAAGTTGTTAACCGGCACTTCATCATTGGACTTTGAATTAGTTTTAAGGGTGAACCTATGTATACCTAATCAATTTAATTGTTCTTTAAAAGATTTTTTATTGTGACAAACGATTTTTAGCGGTGCGTTTTTACAAAAGTGAATCATAAAAACGAAAATAAATTAATATCGTACCTGTTTTTACTTGCAGAATATTCAAAATGACGTCACCTTCAGTGCAGGCATCTGTAAATCTCTTACATGCCTCAGTATTGTCAATGGTGGAGTTCGATGACGATATATTTGCAGCTGGAAACTGTTTCGACTGGAATCAACATCCATCCCAACAAGGATTATTCTGTCCATTTGCTTATAGACTACCATCTCCAAATCAGGGAGCGTTATTTGCGAAGGATTTGGCAACTGAATATCACTACCTTGGGAATACCTCAGAGTGGTTTTTTCTAGCTAGAAAGAATGCGAAAAAAGTTATTGCTCGAAACGATCAATATATTAAAGGCAAGCGTTTTATTAAGTTATTTTTAAAGAAAAACAAATTGATAAGAACTTGACGTGAAGCTCCATCATTAAAAATAGTAGCATGCAGACAAGAATCTTATCCAATATTTTATTAGTTTCTTTAAAAATTGTTTAAAAATTATTATCAAATTATTTTTTTTAAATATTGATATTGCAACAAACATACCTATTTTGGATTCCTAACCAATATCTCACAAGTTTTTAAACATTGGTTGTTTGTGTTTTTTTATGAACTTTTTATTTTTAGGTCTGCAATCACAAAAACTAATGAAAATTACTTTTTTGTATTTTTTTTAAATAAATAATATTAAAATTTAAAATGGTGGTCTTCTTTAATTTTTGTGATTGCAGACCTGCGTTAGTATGACGTTTATGAAAACACACATCTTCGGATAAAATTCGACTCACAAAATGTATTACGAAAGAACCTATACAAAAAACAAATAAGGTCTTAAATAAAACTGATTTGTATTATTTAAGCTTTTCACTTGTATTCCAATAAAACGGAGGAGAGAGTTGAAGAAGATACACTGTCCGTACATTATGAAGATGGGAGGTGGTCCAAACCATATTATGACTGTGGTGGTGGAAATATTTGGATGTTAACATACACTGTTCCTTTTTTCGGATTTGAAAATGGAACTTACTTTTTCAAGTAAGTAATCCAAAAAATGCACCTGAAAAATCTCCGTTTTGTTTTTTTTTTTTTTGTTTTTTTTTACAATTTTAAATATCTAACGTAAACGAGAGAGCTTTTCAGGGTTCAAAAGTAAATACCTATAAAATTATAATATTATAAAAAAAAAACATTTTTTTCCTGCAAGGTAGGAAGTATTAACTCAAGTACCTTTGAATGTAAATATACCAACTATTATTAACATAATATAGTAACGTACCCTACTTAAATCGATACGTGTATTTTATATCTGCGTTGTGAATGACCAAAGTGTAGGAATCTGAATCATTTCTGCAAATTATCGCCAAAATCATATTTTCCATTCAATGACGAAATTATTGTGCTTCAGGAAATGGCTGATATATTATGTAAAGTAAAATAATAAGAGAAATATCACTCAGAAAGTTGTGTGCTAATGGCATGGACAAAATATGAAAGCCTTATGACTACTTATTCTTAGAGCAATTGTAGTGGTCTATAGTTAGTTTTTATATACGTTAGGACTTTTTTTGCATTATCATACATAACTTGAATCTTAGTAAATGTGGTTTCAAAATAACACATTTTATCTTTACAGTTTTAAACGATATTTAGAGTATATACTTCACTCGTTTATAATTATTCATTTTTCAAGTGACAATAGAAAAGTTGACTTAAATGTCTTATATAAAAGTGTTTGTAGCTTTTTATAGAACTCTCAAAACGCTTTTAAAGTATATAGTATTACTGCCGAAATCTTAAAGTACCTACTTCGAGGTAAATGGCAATTATTGTATTCAATAAACATCGAACTTTAGATACAATCAAACTGGACAGGACATAGCAATGATATAATGCGAACAAATCAGTATCGTTATTCAATCTTCTGTATCCGAATTTGCATACAGGATCGATTCTTATTTTATTTTAATAATATAAGTTATTCCTAATATTTTAAGAGTGCTGTCACTGCATAGTTTTACCCCTTTTCTTGAGTACATAAAGCAGTCATCTAATTGGCTCTGTGTATCAAACTGAAATATTTATTTCATGCATTTCGAGAAAAAACTTCGAATACACCTAGCTTCGCACATACTCCAAATCATATAGTGTGTCCAAGCAGGGGCTTGAGGGGGGCCAACATGCCCCCCCCCCCCCATACATATCTCGCTGTTTCATCGCTAATGAGCGGGGCCCTGGCTGGTTTAGGGAATGATGTTTACAAACATCATTTCCTGAACCATTAAATGATCAAAATGTCGATCATTAAAACAAAAATATCGATTGCCAAATTATCGAACAAGTGCAGTAAATATTTTAGTGGTTGATCCTTTTAAATTCGAAATTTTACCAAAGTCGGTATTTTTTTAACGACATTTCAACTGGTTGGCCATTTACTGAACCAATTTTTTTCTGTCGACATTTTGACATTCGATAGTAAAATGGGCGACTTATCGGATTAACAAAATTGATTCAGCTGCGAACTGATTGATAACTTTAACTCCTGCACTTGTACACAAGGAAAACCCAAATGAGCCACCTGTTTGTTTTCTGCTTGGAGCTGTTGTAGGTGCAGAATTATTAAGAACACCTTCGTCATCCCAGCCTTTTGAACCTTAAGCTGTCTTAAATTATTTCTTTTATGCCAACCAAGTAGTTTGTTCATTAAAAGTTAGTCACTGCATTTTTTTACGTGTATGTACATTGTAAAGTAAAAGAAAGCGGAAGTCGATTTTATTATCAAAACATTTCATACAAAAGCTATTTAGAACTTTTAAGTACCTACAAAAGCTTCCAATTTTATGTTAAGCACACAAAATTATAGTCCTAAAACTCAAAAAACTGATGCAAGATTTTATTCAAATGTCTATATGACTACGTAGATATGCCATACTTGTAAAATAAACATCAGTCACATCGTCTAAAAGGGGTGAAAGGGACTAAAAAAAACAAAGGAAAACAAACAAAAATATAACTTTTCGAAAAATATGCCGCCCCTGGCAAAGTGCCTGCCGGGGCCTGTCACCCCCTTGTCTCCCCCCACCGCCGCCCACGCCACTGTCGAAGCCAGAGATCAGAAATAGCTACAACCTTATTTTTTAATTGGTCACTCTCTGAGAGTTATTAGATTTCAATACAAAAATCGGTTTCGGTTTGAGATTTATTTAGAAAAAAAAAAAATCGGAAATCGGTTGAGATTTATTTTTATTTTTAAAAATATCACTAATGGTTGAGTTTTACCCTAAAAATGTAATGTAATGTAAAATATAAAATAAAAATTAGTTTGAAACAAAACTTTTTAAATGATCAAGAACACGACTTAGTTTGCAAAATAAAAACCACAGTTGGGGAAATGAGCTGCCATATTAACAACTGTAGAACTTTAAAATACCTCGCGAATGATACTGTTATTAGAATATATATTTTCAAAAGGTGGAGATATATTTTTGATCTCTGCTTCGAACTGATTTTTATCGTTCTCCACTTTAACTTTTTACGTTTCTCCACTGCATTCGTCGAGAGCAATGAGCTTGTTTTGAAGGTTACCCGTATTTCTTCTGATATTTTTTTTTTTTGTTCAAGGAGAAGCTTTTTCCCGTTTTCTATTCATTCGAGAACATTATTTTGTGTATTAACTTCTTTTTCATTTGTTTTTAAGTTGTTCAAGACATTTCTTGTGTTTGTTTTCAAAAAATTTCATACATAACCTAAATTCATATGCAATTGCTTATGAGATTTTTTGTATTTTTTGATGAAATTCCGAATTTCCTCAAACTTTTACATAGCCCAACTAGAGCAGATTCGGCACTTTAAATGATCAAAAGGCTTCATTTCTGAGTTATTTAAGTCCAGGGAAAAAATGTTAATACATAATAAATACTATATAATTAAAATATTAAAAATTTGCACAATTAATTAAAACAAAGTATATTAAATTATAAGCTTAAACGCACCTTGCAAAACATGAATTATCTTTATAAGATGATTGATAAATTAGGAAAAGCGTATAGTATGTGTTTTAAATAAAATATTCCTTTTTATTCAAATCAACAGAGGTACATCTGGTATCGATATTGATTTAAGGCGAGTAGACATTGACCAATGTCCACAACGTAATACCTTAGGAGTAGTGCAGCCTTTAAATATCTTTGCAGGAACGGATAAATGCAAGCAACGCACGACAATGGTAAGTTCTTTTTTAGTCGTTGAAAAACGATATATATTGAACGAATAGTTGGTTACCGCAGACAGCTCTCTTAAATCTATATATTAATACGTAAAAACTTATTCTATTGCCCACCTCTCTTGATGAAGTTAATGGAAACGAATTTTAATAATTTTTGTTTAACTTTTTTTTATTTACCTAATGTAAGTGCGGTGATACTAGTATCAAAAAAAAATGTGTGTGTACTCATGTACACGCGCCAGAAGTTATCCTTCCTATAATTATGTATATTTTTGTATAGTTTTTTTGGATGTGACAACTTATTTAGTAGTGAAAATCCTAAAAGGGAATTTTTTCAAAGAAGCATAATGTGCTTTTTTGTGAAATTAATTCAAATATTTCATATATGTATGTATGTATGTAATTGATATTTTATCGACCAAACCCCTGTAATTTGGTTCATTTTTGCGTTCGACCAATTTCAAATGGTTTTTGGTACATTAATGTTTGATACTTATAAAAGACCGCTGATCACTCCGCCATTTTCAAATTATGGTAAATAATGTGAAAATGTAATTTTTTCCTTGTTGAGCCTATATTTACACAATTTAAGTAAAAAATGTATTTGATTTTATTTTTTTATTTTTACTGAGATTTTAGTCTTTCTATTGATACCTACCTCAACTTAAACAATCGGTTAAGTTTTACTAAAGTTAAAAGCTTTTTTGTTTACGTGAAGAGGATATTTTGATTTATTTAATAGATTTGTGAGAGATCGAATTTATACTACTTTTGATATCATTTAATAATATTGCAAAGGTTGTGAGTTTCTTATTAAAACATATTGTGTATCAAAATAATTGCTGACTTTGATAAGAAAACTAAAATTATTTTAGCAGACAAAGTCAGATTTTTTGAATGGTACAATTGGTCAAAGGAGCATGAAAAGTGCATTTTGTTCTATGTTTTTTCTGTAATATATATCATTTACAGTCTTTGTTTTTAATTTAATCAATAACCTTTGTAGGGCATTGTTTAAGAAAACAGACACATTTTGAAGTTGAGCTAAAAATATTATCAAATTTTTCATTAAATTTTGTAATTTTAACGCAAGCATTAAAAACATATTTTCACTAAATGACCTTTGTGACATTATTTAATGCAATAACTGTCCAATATTTGTATGCAGAATTATAGACATTTTATCTAATAGAATCTGTTGAATTTGTTAAAATCCTGCAACTAAAACTTAAGTTACAGATTTTAATATCCAATGAAATTAACTTTTTATGTGTTTTTTTTAAATTTTTCTCTCTAAAATCTGTAAATTTGCATTTTTATATTTAAAAATGTGTGTTGCCTATTGTTAACACTTGAATTAACAATATTGTAGAACATAGTTTTATGAATTTCAAACAAATTTCATACCATATAGCAAAAAGAATAGGAAAACAAAAATATATTTTGCTCTTATTCACCTTTTACTTATTATTTGTATATGTATTTGTATGAAATTACACCATGTTGTAGCCTGATATTTCAGCTAAATCTAAACACGTCATTCTTTAAATCCGACAATAAGCAAACAAGCAACACATTTTATAAGCGAACCATCTTGAATCCATTTGTGAGCCAACGGTACCGTTCTCCACTGGTGGCTGGTTGAGTCCGACGACTAAAGCAAAAGAAAATTCTTTTGAAAATAGAACACTTAACTCAAATTAGTTGAGCACTTAAATAATCAAAATGATTTGGGTCAAAATAGCTCGATAGTTTCGAGAAAATCGAAATTCAGCAGAACACTGAATTATGAATTTGCTATTTTGTTTTTTTTTTTGGATTCGTAAAGCACTTAATTATCAACTAATTATAAGACCAAGTTCAAATTTTTAATTTATGTTTAAGGCATTTTCGGTAATTGCTCTGCTAACTTTAAATCAAGTTATCAGAACATTAATTACCAAAAGTACTGGAGCACTTAATTTAATTTTTCAGCACTTAATTAGCAATAAAAGATGCAATCAAAAAAATCATATTCTGCCCACTTTGCTCTGCTAACTTGATGGACATAAATCAATTAAACCACCCATATAAACTTTCAAAAACGTATTTGTTCTTTAAAGATCAAAAAAACCGTTATGGAGCATTTTAAATATAATACGTATTAAACCCCTCATTTTTTTTATTATCTTTCAATGTGCATAAATAGTTTTTCAAAAAAATAATTTTCAAATGTCTAAAATATTTGATATTGAAAAATAGTTTTTAACTTGAAAAGTTGAATTTTTAAAATGTTGGTCTGGATGAAAACTCATCATTATTTCAATTTATCAATTCAATTAAAATTATATCATAATTCTAGCCCTGATGTACAAAAAGTTTGTTTTGTCTTTTGCCCCATTTTGCCCTAACTTGCCGGTTGAATTTCGAAAAATCCCGTCGTACCATAACCTTACATATTACATTATAGTGTAGAAAATGAATCAGTCAGAATATCAATAACAATAGCTGACTTCTGTAATATAATAAATTTTTTGTGTTGTGCGCTTAATCTTAAGACATAACCCAATTCACAATTATCACATATCATGATTTATTTTGGTATATTGTTTTGAAAACTTAATAGTGTCAAGAAACGTAGTCAAAAGTTCTAGAAGCGAAAACTTTTCAAAGAAGAATTGTAATGCACTCGTATTTTTGGGAAATCAACTCAAATACATAATTATCATATTAATTTAATTTCATTGAAATCATGTTGCGCTAGTTGTGTAATAAGCAATCAAATCGCGCGCGATTTTTTGGAATTTTCTCTCGGAGATTTTTTTTTACCTTTTTCTTTGGGGGATTTTGTCTTCTCACCATTTTGATTTTTGGGGATTTTGGCATTGGGAATTTTTTCTTTTTGATTATGGGTTTTGGTCATACATCACTAACCCTAATATCAGTTAATTATAAATAATATATATTATAAAAATTATATCAGTTAAATATAAAAAAAATGTAAAATATTTTTAACGAACAAACTTGAACTCTTTTTGAGAATACGCTACCTTCTACAGCATCAGACTTTCTTTCTAGATTTTAAGCAAACTCATTTTTGGGTTCAAACTAACCGTTATGTGTGAAAAATCAAATGAAAGGTAATTTCATTGAAAAGTTAAATTATATAGTTTTACATGGCTTAGATGAAAAGTTATGACTTGCCGTGAAAAAACAAATTCTTTTTAACCTTATCTCCGCAGGCAGACTATAGAAATTTGTAAAAAAAAATGTATTTACCTAGAATCGTAAATTATCAAGTTCAAAAATGAAAAAAATAGTTAGTAAAGTAATTAGTAAAATACGTTTTTAATTTGGATATTGGTAAATACACAATTAAACACGCCTTAAAGTTTAACTTGATGTCTACCTAAACACGTGTTTACAACCTATCTTTTGGTGTATTAATTTTTTATCTATCACATATAGTATAAGCTGTACAATGATTATGAATTAATCAGTCAGGTTATCAACACTCAAATAAAAAAAAAAAAAACAGTTTTAATGGGCCATCGCACATTGGGGTAATTCAACCGTAATGTAACGCGATGTTTGTGATGAATGAAATGGAATGAAACGAGCAAAATGTTTACTCATTCCATTTCATTCGCCGAAAAGCTTCGTTTAATCCCAGTTCAATTACCCACTGCGATGGCCCAATGGGTTTAAAATCCACTAGGTATTAGGTATATTAAAACGAGTTCAAAAAGAATCCTTTCGCCGGTAAAGAAGTATAACTTCAAGAATCGCTTAAACTTCTTGAGTAGGTAAAATTAAATACATACTATTAATGATAATGAATGAAAAAAATTTATAAAGGATCATATTAAGCAAGGATTTTTTTTTAAGGTTTGTGGAAAATAGGGGCACAGCAAACGTGAAATACTTTTAAAAGTGATAAAGAATTTTTTTTGTACCAGGCATATTAATTTATTGCATATCAACGAAGAAAAACCATGCTTAATATGCAATAATAAGACTTTATTATTGCATATTAAGCATCGTTTTTCTTTTCTAGTATAATGGAAATGCACTTTGGTGCCCAATTTTCTCACTAAGGTATATCCTGTAAAATTGATGGTATTGTAAAGGATATTTGGTTATTTTTTTTTTTTTAAATAATATTAAAATTCCCATATTTTTCAACACACCTTGTAATCAATACTTTTAAACAATAATAATGTCTGATTTTTTTACATCAGTGCGAAGCATTAAAAGGCCTAGGATTTAGGCGTGGCTCATACAAGTGTGTATGCCGAAAAGGATTCTATTTTCCGGACACAATATCGATGCACAAATTCTTCAACGGGAGCATTTTAGAAGAAGAATATGAAAAGCTGATGCTGGTATGTGTTTTCTATATTTCCATTGTTTTTTAGATATATCTACAGTTTCAGATCATGTTTTATCATTTTGATTTTTTTTCACTAATGGAAGACTTCCCATATAATGTATAATATAGTATATTTCAATTACAAATCTGTTTGAAAAAATTAAATTTTCAGGGGAAAAATTCGACCTACAACAATATTCAGGAATACGAGTGCTTGCCATGTGCAGAAGGATGTGATTCATGCGAAGACAGTTCTCCATGCATAGCCGCGCTTAACTGGCCAATGAGAACTAGTATTCTTGTGCTAGCGTGTACTATTATTGGATTATTACCACCAGCCGCATGGTTCACATTCCGCTATCAGCAGGTTAAGGTATGCATTGGTATCAATTATCTTACTTATTAGTATGATGTATGAATGTGTCATAAAAGTAAGCTCTAAAATAAATATGGAAAAAAATATTGCCAGAGAATGCTAATTTATTGAAAAAAAAAAAAAAAAAATACTTCATAAACAGAAAATTTTAAAACGGGGTGAGTACAGCCCCACTGAGGTGCGCAAATGAGATATGTTTGGGGGCATGCTGTACCTCCTGCTTGGGAAAAATATATGAATTGGGGTAGTGTGAGTTTGGGTGTACCTAAGCAAAGTTTTATCTGTTATAATTCTTTGTTATCAATAAAATTCAATAAGTCAACGCCCATCTGGGACTAGTTGTCCTGAGTCGGGCTACCTTGACACCAATTATAGGTTTTCATGCAATGAAATAATCCACTACTAGGTGTGTTTACTATTGCGTAAGTTTACTATTTGGTAAAGAATTTATCACTACACATAAACTGGACAAAACTCTCCAACGAATTTAACAAAGTGTGCCTCACGCCAAATATCATGTTAAGTTTTTTTTCCTAAAAATGCAAAACAAAAAATCTAATTTTCGATCTTTCTCCAGCCTTTTATCCCTGAAAAGCAAGTTTTCGAACATAACTACGTTCAAACGTTTTCAAACCTAACAAATTTTCTTCTAATGGAGTCCAAAATCACCTACAAAATCACCTACAAAGAGACTTAACACTAGCCTAAGAGTCGGAAGCAGATTACTTGCATGTGAGGTAACCGAAGCATGTGGTCGGGCCCAATTGTACCTACTATTAATATGATTCAGTTTCCTCTCGCACAGGAAATGCGCTCTCCGCTCTCGGTCTATTTTCAAAATAAAGATCTTAAGCTTTAATCATTTTTTCTAATTTGTATCAGTTATATTTTATAATACTTGAGTGCAATAATTGGGTGTTGATTCAAAACTATATTTAAAACAAAGATCTGATGGAAATGTTAGTGAAAATCTCCTTGCAGATATTGGATCATTTGACAATTCTTAAGGTTTCTGTTGTCAAAGAAACACTGGGAGAACAGCTTTTAAAAGGCCAAGTACTAGGTGCCTATACGTCAAGTTTTTCTGATGTATAGTACATTGCCTGGCTCAATTCGCGGGTTCTCAAGATATTAAGCATCGATTTGTCTCCAGTATTCTTATTTCTATTTTGAAACCCTTCGGGATTACAGCACAAACCAAGCCCAATTTGCTCATACTTCTGCTTAAACGTAAGCGTGGTTAAGAAAAAATTGTATTAACACATGTAGTAGAAAAAAAAAGTTAAATGGAAATCGCGCGTTTTTTTAATTTTTTTTCTGTAACCTAGGAAGCTTTCAAAGTAGAAAATCAGGTGTCTTGTTGGTGGCCCGCTTTGATGGTTCTCAGGGTTTTAACTCCCTCTTCAAAAACTTTAAAAAAACAGGAAGGTTCAGAAACTTCCCTGTACAAAATTATTGTCATAAAAATAAAAAAAAAGCCATAATTCACAAAATTACCCAAAAATTATTCAGAAGACTTACTTATTTACTTAAGATGGCACTTACAATCCAACATGGATTACGGCCTCAACCAACATGCCTCTACAGCCAGCTCCGTCCTAAGCTAGCCGCGTCCAGTTACGCACGCCAAATTGGTTGAGGTCGTTCTACACTTGTGTGCGCTACCTGTTACGCTTTTTCACTCTGCTGCCTACACCATCCGCGTAAGATTCGAAGACTCGTCGGGCTGGTAAATTGCTGTGCATATGGTCCACGTGTCCTAGCCATCTCAGCCCCCATGTATTCTCAGTTTCTTGACTAGGTCAACGTCGCTTTACAGCCCGTAATGCTCGTCATTGAATCTTCTTCTCAATACTCCTTCGATACACATAGGACCAAAAATCAAAGCAACCATGCTGATTTTCATCCGAAACTTTTAAGGCCCATGCTTCTGCCCCATACAGCAGGACTGGGATGATTGAGGTCTTGTATAGCTTGGTTCTATGAGCTAGGGCTTTACTACTTAAATGCCTTCGCAGCCCCAAGAAACAGCGATTGGCAAAAGTGATATGATATATAAATCGAATTGAAAACCTCCTCCTTTTTGTGAAGTCGGTTAAAAAAAAAAAAAATTTTTTGGATATACAAAAGTCGTGGATACAAGCTTAAGAAAATGGCCATTTTGTAAAGAAGTGAAATACTTATTTTCGTGTTATGAAAGATTGTGATGGATTTTGATTTTTTCTTGAGTAGCAAGAAATATTATCAGATATAATCATGTATTTAAAGAAATTTTCAATTTTAGGTTGTTCGAGCTGCAAGCCCTGCTTTACTTAGGGTGATAGCAATGGGTGCATTTTGTATTTATTGCACGGTAAGTTTAAATTATAATTCAAATTTATGTTTAAACCAGTTTATTTTAAATTAAAAGCAATTTCTTGTAAGAAAATTATTTTTATTTTTATAAATAAAGCAATTAAATAATATCTTTAACATGAACCATTTTAGTTAACTAATATGTAATCTATAAATCTACAATATTTCTTATTAAACAAATAATGAGCATCTCATTTTGTATTCTTGTCTTCCATTGTATTTCATGTGTATATGATAGCTATTTGCTGCTATGGTTTTTCGTATCTCTTTAGTATAACTATAAGGTTTTTTTCTGAACGACATTGTAACACTATAATACTTCTTAGATTTGAGAAA
Source organism: Meliscaeva auricollis (assembly GCA_948107695.1). Lineage (NCBI taxonomy): Eukaryota > Metazoa > Arthropoda > Insecta > Diptera > Syrphidae > Meliscaeva > Meliscaeva auricollis. Next base: position 95,736,777 of record OX403618.1, read on the forward strand.
ATTTTGCTGGATTTCTAAAAGTTATCGGTTATTTTAAAAATAATTTATATTGAAGTCATTAAAATAAGCATCTTTTTTGTTATAAACAAAATTATTTTATTATTTTTTTTAAGAATCAATTTCTTATTTATTTTTGGAAGTAAACCAATATAAGAGGTTTTAGCAATTTCCTCAAAAATATTTATATTTGAAGCTGGCGAAGGAAGCTGACCAGCCAAATTGTCCTCGAATTCGGCTTTTGAACTACTAGTCTAGTCATAAATACCGATATTTACATACATGAACGCGGCCATAAATAATAAAGTATTTAATGCAATCTCTTAATTTAAACAGCTATTTAACCTGTTACTTCATTTATTGTCATGGAAAAGATATTGTTTACAGTCATTTACAATCAGTTCCATCCAGATAAAACCTGAACAATAATCGAAAGCTCTGGACGGTATGCCAAAAATGCTCCCAGGCTGTTCACTGAAGAGAAAATATTCAATAAGCTGGGGTCGAATCGTCGCATACGAAAACGAGCAAACGTTAACGGTTTTGATATTTCTCTCCTTATCTCTTGTGTTCAGATTATAAAGAGACAGCAATCGTCAATGCGTTTACGTAGCTTCGTTTACATATGTGACGATTTCATAGCTGAATGATCGAGTGTACGCACTAGCATCAAGAGAAGCGTCAGAACTAATACCCAGGATTGAAAGAGGTCACCATCCCACAAATGTAATGAAATTGTGAGGAGTCACCTATCATTGCGTAACTAACCTCCACTTTTGTGAGAAAGGTGTCCAAACATCGGCAAATGTTTATAAAACACCTGTGTTAGAAGATGTCATAAAGTCTCTTAACCAGGAATGACGTCTTTTATAAGTTGTTGCTATTGATCTTTCCAATAATAAAAAATAATATATAAAATTTCTTTAAAATATTAGCGCATTATCATTTGCCAATAATTTTTCGTTGTATATCATTATTTACGAATAGACTAGGAAAATTTTTGTTCATTAGATCTGTGGTTCGGTGATTTGTCCTACTGAAAATTATATTTGATGGTCCATTATAACTCTGTTATTGACACGGAGTCATTTCCAGCAGGTATAATTTTAAAAGAAGTGGTTATTACTTTACGGTGGCAAAAGCTAAATTAATTCATTTTGTTCATGCCATGAAACGACTTATGGTAGGTACTCTATGGCAGTGCATCTGCAATCCTTGTTTCTGAAGATGCTACTACTAATTTTGTGATCCTAGCTTTTCTTTGCAAATATGTCGATTGTGATATTGACTAGAGGGCACAATGAAAAGTTACTTGTCTGGGTCGCACCTACACCCAGCCTCGTTTTTAAAAATTTAACTTGGCTATATAACTCTTCTAAATATTAATTAATTATTAATTTTTGGAACTTAATTATTATTTAATTAAAGAGATAAAAATGTAAGATCACGCCATAGGACGACCTGCCTTCATTATCATCACTGTATTAATCGAGATCTTTATTTTCGTATAGGAAGTGTCTACAGAAACAAGTTGAATGATTGATATTTAAATCAGTAGACTATATAAATACATAAAAGTTACGCATAAAAATACCAAATATGAAACTCGAGACATGAACGTTTAAAAGTCAAAAACCTCAAAATTATAGATGTGTGATTAATAACACTGTGCTCGAAAATGGAACTTTTTTTACCGACAGACGACGCTGATATCAGCTAAAGATAATTACAAGATGGAATACATAGATTTTCTCGATAAGGTCAAATAAGACAGTCACCTTTGAAATTTGGAGTTAGAAGCCGGGAATTTACAATAACCCCAACCATATAACTGGTGTCAATTGATCTTATATCGGCGTTCATTAATGAAATATAAGTTGTTTTAGTTTAAAGAAATATGTCACCAACATAATTATCAATTTCATACCTTCGTTTTTTTTTCAGAAAATAACGCCATATTTTGTTCAGTTTTGCTTGAGTTTATTGATAAATATGAACTTTATTTGTTACATTGGGTATTTATCAGTCTCATATCTCATGTTTCAACAAAACAAAATTATTAAGAAGTTATTTCCTAAAAAAGGCGAATTAACTTCTGAGGCGAAAATCTTTCATATTTGACCTAATCGAGAAAAAAAGAAAAAAGGTATGCCATCTGGATCAGCACACCGGAATTATCTTTAGTAGATATGAGCGCCGTCTGTCGATTTCTTTGTACTAGCAGAAAATCAGGATATAGTTTTTTTTAACACATTTTATGTTGTTGTATAGAAGATTATTTGAATCATTGACACAATATTTTTTATATCGTTTTTCTGTTCCAGATTAAAGTTTAAGATTAATACTACACTTCAATTTTTATTTCATGTTTTACCTTAATCGGTGCCGTGAAATAACGCGAAGCGAAATAACGCTGAAATTCAAAACTCGTTTTTATTGCGCTTTAACAAAGCGAAGTAAAGCTGAATTGCAGCGTCCGCGTTCTTTGGCAAAGTGAAATAACGCCAATTCGGCGTTATGGCACTTTTTCAGTTCTATTTTTCAGTTGGTTATGAGCCTTTAATAGGCGCAGAGAAATAAGCCCATGGGACATAAGTTCAAAATGAACTAATGTCCCACCACGTTGGGACATAACTCTATAATTCTATAATTCCCACCTAAGAGGGACACTTTTTTGTCAATAAGATGGGACATAAGTCCATTGTTCTGGCTTTATTTTAATAAGTAAATAAAATCACAAATAGGAATGTTCAGTAGGTATAGAAAGGGGCCAGGGCCCTCACTCACATATGTTAAGGGGGCATGCTGCACCTTGTAAACCACTACTATTGATCACTATAAGATTAGGGTGGGTGTCAAAGTGAAATAACGCCAATTCGGCGTTATTATTACATTAAAAGAATCTAGATTTAAAGAAAATTTGATTCTTTAAATGCGAAAGAAGCTTTGCATACACCCAACCTCGCACCCACCCCAAATCTTATAGACAAAAACCGGGGGTTGCAGGGGGGCAACATGCCCCCCCCCCCATATATACCTAACTGTTCATACGCTCATGGGTGGGGGCCCTGACCCTTCATAAATAGTAATATTGTCAGTTTTGTTTTGTTTGTTTTTTTATTGTTAGTTACCTATAGTTGTATTCTTTTCAAAACAAAACAAAAATAAGTGGGATATAAAACCATATTTTTTTTAATGGACTTTTGTCCCAACCAGGTGGGTCACATGTGGATAGTTAAACTATGGACTTATGTACCATCATTGTAAATTTCAGTTAATTTTCTTAATAAAAAACTTGATTTTTCCTTTAAATTGATGGTTATTCGCCCCATTTCTCAAATCAAATTCGGCGTCATTTCACTTTAACAAAGAGCAATAAGGCCGGACGTGGAAGTTCGACGTTTTTTTCACTTTGGTAAAGTGCAATAATGCCGAATGAAATTCGGCATTATTTCGCTCGACTTTATTTCATGATTCTGCGGAACAATAAATGTGTGAAATACAAAATATAAATGCAGTATAAACTTTATAAATATAGTTGTCCTAATAGCTTTTATTTTCGATAGTTTTTTTTTTTATTTCATTGTTCCTATTTTTCAAGTTCTAGGTGGGGGGGGGGGGGAGAATTAGTGGGGGGCGAAGCTGTGAGCCTGATATTACAATATTGCATATTACAAGATATTTATGTTTATAGCTTTAGTTTTGATTCACTGATTTTTTTAACTGCATATTTTTTTGCATTTTTTTAGCAAACAGTAGTTATTTAGGTTTTATATATCAAACAATTTGCGCTAGGCTGGCAAGGGTTCAAGGCACGTGGTTTAATTTAAATATTATAAATTATGGGTTTTTAGATATTCGTAATCCAGTGGTCTTAGAAAAAAGTTGAAAACCAATTTTTTAACGATCAGTTATAGAGGCATAATTGATATTGGAATCGATAAAGTTTTTAAAAACATGAAAGTACCATTGGCAAATCTAAAAATTCATAATATCTTAATTTTTAAATTAAATTTTCTCAAATATAATATTTTAAGCAACTACACTGAGGGAAAAAACGACATAGAATAAAAATTAATAATTTAAATCAAAATCAAACATTAACAATTTAGGTCCAAACCCGCAAATTTTAAAATCAAGAAGTATATGAATCAGTGGTGCTTGACAGTCTTACCTATTGTGCTGTACTTTCTGTTAGAAATGACTTGTATTTGCAGGAAGTTATAACTCAACGTGAAAAAACATAAACGAAAAATGTTTGAATTTAGTTTAAGCCATTTCCTTTTAAAGTTGCTTACTTGCTCTATATAGGCCAAGTATTGGTTTCGTGTCAAAAAAAAAATTGAGGTTTTAATCAAAACCAACATAACGATGATGGAGAAGTCCGAAAAATTGTTTTCGACATGCCGTCCGTCGGTCTGTGCGTCCATCTGTACACCTCTCCACTGTCCAAACGCGTGGACGGATTTTCTTCAAATTTGGTACAGATGATTTTTACGTAATTTCGAAAGTTGTTTTTTTTTGTTTTTAAATATCTTGTCTAAAACTAATACCTTCCATATAATTGTTTTGAGATATTGGGTTTTTCTCGAAAACGGCTCTAACTCTTTTGTTAAAAATTTGTGTATGTATTATGTTTAGTGATTACAACAATACTACATTTTTAGTTTTTCTCAAAAAACTCGAAAATCGGAAAAACAGCGTTGCCGTTTTTTTTAAATTTTATTTTTATTTTGTTTTTTTTTTGTGAATATCTCGTAAGCGATTAAAGTGATTTAGACTAAAACTTTTGCACAGATATTTCATAAGACTATAATTCTATCTCAAATTGATGAATAAACTAAACTAAACCAAACTTATTAATTTAGGTACAATTTGTACACTGCGTTGGTAAACCTATAATAACTTCTTTATCTTGCAGACAATCGTTATGTATCCAAATCCGTCATTGTATACCTGTACGGCAAGAATATGGCTACGCGAAATTGGGTTCTCTTTGACATATGGCGCCCTAATGCTTAAAACATGGCGGTAAGTACACAAAGAATATAGGTTTACATTGTACATCCCTATATAATTAAACTTAATTGCAAAACATAATCGCGCTTATTAGTTTGTTTTCTAATCGCGTGATACTACATATATTTTAGTACTTAAGATGGCGCATACAATCTTCTTCTTAGCTGCTTGTTTTTCCTTTCTCTAAGTTGCATGTAACAGCTAGCGTATACTCAGGGCGGGTGTAATTTCTGGCATCAAACATTTGTGTATACAAATGGCCCCACCGGGACCAAGTGTACAGATATAAATTCAGATTTTTTTTTGGATTTTTCGGATTGATTTAAATATTATTATTTAATTACTGATTTAAATGCTAAATACATTCGTTTAAATTTTCAATAAGTCAGCCATGACTTTAAGTCGACCGAAAAGTCAAACGTAATAAACTGTATAGGTATTGATTTATAATGATTGCCTCAAAAAATCCAAACTGATATTGACTGCTTCTGCCCGCCAAAATTTAATGACACTAATGTCAAAACAATGTGACGATCATGGAGGAATGTATGTCACTTTTTCAATACGAACCTTTAACTTATTACAAAAAAGTGCCATAATATTCGTCATTGTAGTCGCATTGTCATGATATAAGCCTCATTGAATTGTGCATTAAAATAAGATGAAATCATTTAGCATATACAATACATATATGTTAATATTATACCAAAATGATTTTTAACTGAACTTCGACTAGCAGTTCTCGCACAGGTCTTTGGAACCTGCATACTTGGTTTTAAAGTACTGTCCTAACAAAATCCCAACAAATCAGTGTTGTGCATTTTTTGCGACCCAGAATGCCTTGTATGGCTAAGATATTTAGTGTATTTTGTATTATAATTAGCTATTGTGTTGTTATTGTATTTTGAATTTATATCAATACCTTCCTTCATAAACTCAACTATTGTATTTTGTATTATAATTAGCTATTGTGTTGCTATTGTATTTTGAATTTATATCAATACCTACCCTCATAAACTAAAAAATTAAAGTGCGTAAAAATATATTTTTTTGTATTTCTTAGAATATCCGTAATTTTTCGCGTTCGATCAGCAAAAGCAGTGAAAATAACTGATGCAGCTTTATTGAGACGACTAGGAGTCATCTGTGGAGTTATTGGTATTTGCTTACTTGTGAGAAGCTTGGTATCACCACCTATTGTTGTTGTAAAAAGAACGGCAGATGATCTGAAGGCATTTCTATGTAAAACGGACTGGTGGGATTACACTTTTACATCGAGTACGTTAAATATTTTGTCTTAAATATTTCATTGCTGCAGAATGCAAGTCATTAATATTTACTACCGAGCATTTTTACTGCAAAAGATTACATTATTTAATTTAGTCATAATTTTAAAAATATAATAAATTAGACAAAACTTCCTTACAACTGGTTTGATTAATGCGAGTGTACAATCAATAACCGCAGGTACACTCGTACATAATATACTTTCTTATTCATACATTATTATTTTATATATATTTTATAATTATAATTAATTAGACAAAACTTCCTTACAACTGGTTTGATTAATGCAAACGAGTGTACAATCAATAACCGCAGGTACTTTCGTACATAATTTACTTTCTTATTCATACATTATTATTTTATGTATATTTATAAATATTAAAATAATTTCAATAGAAAAGAAAGAAACTTTAATAATAATTAGCAACATATATAAAAAACTTGTAATTTTAATAATATAAAAAGAGGCTGGTTGCGACCCACACTGGTAACTTCCCATTTGTCCCCTCAGAAACTAGGTGCCTTATTAACTACAGAGATGCCAAATTTAAGATCTTCAGTAAAAGTTCAGTATTAAATGAAGCGAAACCGTTTGTTGTTGACCTATTTCAATTTTGAACAGTTTTGAGGTGGGGTATAGATTTACTCAAGACAACTTGACTCCGGTTTGGGTATGCAAAGTTTTTTCTGTAATAATTCGAGTCGTATTGTCGTGATTAGGGTTATCTTGACCCACCGAAGTTTATATCCTGATTCGTTCTCGAGATATGGTGAACGAGAAAAAGTGTTATGAACGTACGAACGTATATACACACACACACACACATACATCTTTGTAAAAACGACGGATTCAGACTTTAGTGACCTCAAAACGTCGAGAAAAGTCAACATTTTCACTCCGACAAATCGCACCAATCACAATAACTTATAATGGGAAGTTAATAAGCAATTTAAAATGATCTAATACACAAACATTTTGTCTTATGAGCAGTAATTCGAAGAATTTGAACTGGAAGTTGAAGATCCCGCTCTAGGACAGGTGAATGAGAGCATTATTTTTATTTATGTTTCGTCTTAACAAAGATTTTGCCCAAGCGTTACCTTAAAATATAGTGGATTGCCTAGCTAGTTAAACTTATTTTGTCAGACAATTGACCCCTCTTTTGTATATGTCATGCCTCAGAGATAAATATAAAAAAGTATGATCAAAGATCAAAACCTCGATATTCTTGCACTTTTTCAGTTTTTACCTTTAAACTTCTAAAATGTGCATTTTATAGTAAAAGTTTCCAGGCATCAGGTAAAGAAGAAAAAATTAGCTACAACTAAAGTGTAACCGAATGTCTTTAGGTTTTTCGAAGCTGCAAACTTGGTCGTATACTGCTGGCATATTTCCTAACAACATCTCAACATCAGCGATCTGCAATTTTTTGCCACCTAGAATGTCTTTTATTAATGGTCTTATAAGAGAAAATCCATTTAAGATTTAGGACTTAGGGAATTTTTAGAAATTCGAAATTTCATTGTGGAATGTATGATCTTAGGAAAAGGTAAGGAACCTTTTTCCTCAACGAATAGTTGTAGATATATTGAAATATATTTTAATACATGAAAGATATTTGGGAATATATTCACAATAAGTTAGTATTATTATCAAAGCTTGATGAATTTTTCTTGCTGGTACGTAAACACAAAACATTTAACAAATTTCTACCTAATGGTATGCAAGGGATCGAAAACACACAATCCCATATGGCTGACCATAATGAGCACATTCGTCCTTCGTCAAACATTTTTGAAGCCTTGAGCTGTGCGATCTGAATCACTCTCACTCCAGCATATGTAAATTGGAGTAAGAGGATGATATATAAAGAAAAGGGATGAAAGCGTTTAATATATTAAATACACAAAAGATGGCAGTGAATTTATTTTAAATGTGATAACCAAATTTAGAAAGTACTGTACTGGATCGCATAATCCAAGGCTATTATGTATTAAGTTAGATTACGAATTTTAGCTTTTCTTTTTTTAATTTTTTTTCGATTATGTGTCAGCCGCGACGAAAACTACCTTTCGGACTTCTCCATCATCGTAACGTTGGTTTTGATTAAAACTCAATTTTTTTTATTTGACACGAAACTAATAGATACTTACCCTAGGGAGCAAGTAAAAAATAAATGCTAAACTTTCCAGACAAATGCAAACTATTACTATAGTCACAAGATTACTTATTAGCAAAAGTATTTTCGGCATTTGACTTGATGAACACTTTTACATTGTTATTTTAATCATAACTTAAGAAAAAGGGTGCCGTGTAATATGGCCATGTGTGTTACGGCCATATGATACATTGTAAAAGTGTCCTATCTTATTGAAAAAATATTTGTAGTTTAAGCCTAGTTTACAGTTCAGCGTGCAAAAACAAAAAAAAATATTCAAATCAAATTTTAGTCTGTTTTGGGCATAATTTTGTACTATATTTTGATGTATATAATATCAAATCCCCATAACCAATACATAAATTACCTTTTTTTCCTATATTAATTGGTACCAGAGGCTACAAATGCAAGCAACAAATTTTTTGCAAAAAAACAACAAATTGCATTCTTATCCCTTTATTTTGATTGGTTACAAAAAAAAAATCCTTTGTGTTATCTGAGGTATGACAAACAAGTTTGCATTTTTATATAATAAAAACGATGAACAGAAAAGACACAAAACAGTTTTAAAAAAACACAAAATAAAATGCTTTTATCACACACTTAAAATTATAAATAATTTCATTGACTTACGAGTATATCAAATTGTTGGATAAAAAAGCGCAGAGCGTTTTTCGGTTGTATGTTCCTCTCTCCTGGGTCCGCACTAACAAAATATTATGTTGTCACCCGATTTACACTATATGTACAAAGTTTCAACTGGATACGATAATAGGAATTGGGTCAAAATTGACTTCGAAGATTTTATTACATTTTTAGTTAGTTTGTCAGTTGTTACAAGTGAAGCTAATAAAAGCTTTATAAAAATATCATGGATTTATTTTTGTATCCTATCGTTTTATTAAAGTTTATTAAAGTATTTACAAATAATATCTGAAGCAAATCCGAATACCCTTACTCAAACAAAAATACAATTGCAAGAGAAAATAAAATATCTTTACTTTAAAAAGGAGTTGAATAATGTCTTGTGCCTCTTAAATCTTTCGCTTTCTGTTTGTGCTGAGGTTTTTTTTTTTTTTAATTTACTTTTGACTCTAGTTCGCAGCAAAAAAAAATAAAATTTTAAAGAAGCTTTTCTGTCTTTTCTGCATGTTTTCATGTGTACCAATCGCCAAATCAAACTTATTTTATTTATCCCCAAAGAACTGTTTATTTCTTAAAATTAAAAAAATACAGTAGTTGTTTGCAAAAAATTAAATTAAAAATCGTTTTTTCAGCCTGACTTCATTTTTTATGTTACTTAAAATTTGTTTAATGTTTATATGCATCAGCAAAAAGGTTAATAGGGGCGGCAAAAACTAGAAAGCGGTCCACCTATTATAGTTAGTTTGCATAGTTTAAAAATCAGAAAAAGGAGAAGATTTCTGGCTTCCAAAAAAGTATAATTCCTCAATGTAAGTAAGAGTGTTGCCGTTGTTTAAAAATGTTTTATTTTGAATATTTTTTTCCGACTGAACGGGAAAAAATACAAAAAATACTCTCGCTACAAATCCGTTATTATTTTGCGCCGCCTAAGTTATCGTACTCTGGCGAAACAAAATCTCGAAAATATTATATACATCGAGTCTTACACAATACACATATATACACGTATTACAACGCGAAAGGAAAGTCCTGAGTACAATATCTGAATAATATGTGAAAGTGGCATAACTTGCTGGTGGTAACTGAATATTGGTAGTAACTATGAGTGTGAGCTTGTATCTGGTTGGTACGAGTTATAATATAAGTCAATACGATCAAATATGATCACACTTTATATTAATTTATTTCTTCTATGGGATAAATCTAGAGGGAATATTATAGCCTACCGGAAAATTTGTTTTAACATTTTTTAGATTTTTTGAAATTTGTATGTCTAGCTATATGTAAATACTAAAACTTAATTTTGTTTTCTATTCCATTTACCTTTAGTGGAAGTCTTGTTTCTTGCCTGGGGAGTACGATTGTGTATTATGGTTAGAAAAGCACCATCAGAGTTCAACGAGAGTCGTTTCATATCTATGGCAATTTATAACGAATTCCTTCTCACATGCTTTTTGAATGTTTCTATGTAAGTTCACAAAATTAATTAAAAATTATAATGTTACAGGGGAAACCACAAAACTATTAAGAGTATAGTTAATTGAGAATTCCAAATTACAAAAATTATTCCTTGGAGTCCTTGAAGACTTATTCATAAAAATAAAAAATGGTTATTTAATAGGTATAAATTTATTTCAAGAGAATACCTACTTTCGAGATTTTATTTTATACTGATAAATTTTTCCTTGAAGTCCTTGAAGACTTATTCATACAAATAAAAAATTGTTATTTAATAGGTATAAATTTCTTGAGAATACTTTCGAGATTTTATTTTATAATGATAATTTGATTTTACAGTTTTATTGATTCAGATTTTTTTCTCTTTGAAAAAATAAAAGGTAAACAAATAATAACTACTAATAATAATTACAGTGTAAAATATTTTGATACATACTTCTATTTGGTCAGTCAGAATAAAATTATTTCAGAGTCAAAATCACCAGATATTCGAGAACAAAATTATGTTTTGACTTTTGGTTTTTAAAAAGAAGTAGTAAATTGTGCATAATACATACTGGCACGGGACGCAACGTTGAGATTTTCTTAGTCATTTAAGACGACTAATTTATGCCTGTCGGGAAAGTTTTGCTTAAATCATAATACAACTATGCAAGTCAGCTGTTGTGTCTTGGTGGGTGTGAGGTGTGGCCGTACGAGTTCGCCAAACTTGTAAAAAATAAAATTAAGTCCTTTCCTGATGTATGAAACTCTTACATCACATTCCGTTCATTCCATAGGTTTTTAAAAGCACCAGTCAGCTGTTAGGCTAGTGGTGGAATAATCGCCAGCTGGGGACTTTAAATTTGAGGGTCCACATTGTATAATGAAGCTTTGAAGTAAAATTTATGTTTAAATGACGATCATTCCACGATTAGATACATTGAAAATTTTTCAATAAAACATATACTTCACTATATTTTTAGCTTTAAAAACATCTTTTTACTACTTTTCATATACAGGGTGTCCCTAAATCACCGCCGCAGAAGAAAACCATGGGTTCCTGAGGTCATTTTGAGTCGAAAAACTTAAGAGGTAATTTGCTCGTTCTCGCTTCGTTTTCGACTTATAACATTTTTTATGATTTGTATTGGTTTTCTCTTTGACTGGCTCTAACTCTGCCAAACTACAACTGACTTTAATTCGAAGTCAAAAAAACAACTTAAAAATGCTTAAAAAATGTGTTTGATAATAAATTGTGGGAAAACCGTTATTCCCACAGAAAAAAATGTGTACAACAGATACAAATTTCTAACTGTTCTTGATTAAATTAAAAAAAAAATTAAAATCAGTTATAGTTTGGCAGAGTTAGATCCAGTCAAAGGGAAACCCAATACAAATCATAAAAAACGTTATAAGTCGAAAACGGAGAGAGAACGAGCAAATTACCACTTTTTTCGACTTAAAATCACCTCAGGAACCCATGGTTTTCTTTTGCGGCGGTGATTTCGGGACACCCTGTATACTGAGTGTTGTTCTTTCCTAAAATGGCAATAGTTTTTTTCTTTAAACAGAAATACACAGCTACTAACTTAAGCAATTAACTGTCTACCTACATACATACATTAGAAATTAACTTACTAAGTAAAAAAAAAATTTGAGATATCTGTGTTGTTAAAATACTTACATTTCAGTATTTTATCAACCTACAATGTGGCTAAACAAAAAAATTAAAGTGTAAAAAAGTATTTTGTATTCATGTTTTTTCATAACATTCACTTATGCAACAACGTTGCATAAGTAAGTAGAATCAATATCATATTTCAATCTTTGTATTATTGACCTTTTTATTTATTACATAATTATATTTTTTGTTTGTCTTGCTTTCGTAAGTTCGAGGAAAAATGCTTTAATTTCTGTAATTTTGTATTAATATATTTCTATTCCGTGCAAAAATATATGGTGAAACGATACAAAAACTTGGTACCTACTCGTTATCGATAAACATACAAGTAAATACAAAAAAGTTTTGGGTGGTGCTTTCCATAAAAATGTTGCCGCTCTAGCTGAACACGCGAAACAAAATGGACATTCGTTAAATTTCAATGAAGATAAAATTTTAAAATTGGAAGGAAAAACAATTAAATTACAAGTGCACGAAGTTAAGCAAATTAAAAACATGAAGAATTTGTTTGTAATTTTAAAACAGATAAAAAGCACTTTAGTAACACATAATCATAATTTCATAAATAAGAACAAATAACTATAGTAACTCATTATGAATAAGCCTAATAACGTTTCTGTAGATTTAACAGTTTCCAAGATACAGTTTTTTTTAAATATATGTAGAAATAAAAAAATGCATACCAGATAGTAGTAGAAATTAAAAGTATAGAATAGTATAGTATAAAGTGTAGTATAGTATAATATAAAGTATAGCGGTTCCGAATATTACCCATAACATTAATCAAACTATTAGAACGTGGTGAACATTGGGTGCCTAGTACCTCGGCAGGAAATATGGACTCGCTTCTTACGGAAGGCTGTTGGGGGCAGCAAACGAGAGCAGTGGGGAGGAGTGTTACCACTTAGGCACTTCTCCTTTCATCAATCCATATTGAATCAACGGTGACGTCTACAGATCCAGTCAGGCTTAACTATTTCCTGAACGTCTTATACGGGCTACTACGACATTTTTGGAGCGGAGGCCCATAAGGAAGCGGTTTTATCCGGCTCCCCACTCTTGGAGTTAACTAAAAGGCTGGTCCACCAGTTGGTAATTGTGCGTCGGGACCTAGTTAAAACGAAGCAGTCAAGGACTTTATCAACCTGGGATCCTCTATAAACTTAAACAATGACATCAGTTCAGGGATCAAACGGAGAATTACTCTTGCCAATCGCTGTTTCTTCGGGCTGAGAAGGCATATTTAGCGCTCTTATAGAACCAACCCAACGCTCGACAAGACCTTAATCATCTCTATTATATATATAAAATATAATATATGTATATATGAAATATATTTGAAAACAAAATTCAAGACTAGGTTTCTGGCCTTAAGATAAGATATATCTATGATTTTTTTCTAGGTGTTACAGTTTCCCTTAAATAGTTATCTTAACATGTGAAGTAATTTTTTTTTTGTTTGAAACATGCCTTTTCTGCCTGAACAAGGGGATATAGACACCACACCTCTCACAATTCGTTTCTTTGACTTAATCCATAAGTTCTAATAGTTTGATTAATGTTATGGGTAACATTCAGAATCTCTTTATACTTTTAATTTCTTCTTCTTTCTGTTATACATTTTTTTTTTTTGTATTTTGAAAAATTTTATCTTGCAAACTGTAGAATCTACAGAAACGGTACAAGGCTCAAATTAAAGACATATTTTGTAAGGGTGGTGAAACCGTAGATCATAGTCTTATAGTCAAAAACTAGCCCTTCATAGCTAAAAATGTCATTTACTTTATAGTCAAAAACTAGCCTTTCATAGCTAAAAATGTCATTTACTGAAAAAAAACGCAAAAATCGTGGTTTTTTGCATTTTTACCATTGTTGCGTTTGATTTTCGAGGTCTAAAATTTTGATTTAACATCAGCTTAACATTATTAACAACTCAGCAATCTAAACTTCGATTTGACGCAAGGTCTAATTACTACGGTACTACAAGGTTACTGGTCTTTATTGTTTGTAGAAGCATATGTCTTATCAAAAATATGTAATTTATTTTATTTCATTATTAATGTTCATTAATAAAATGCTTTCATTGATAATTTTAAGAAACTGATGAAAAGGATTTTATCCTCCAAATATATTGCCAAAAATTAATCGAAATTAAAGCATTTTTCTTTGAACCTGCGAAAGCAAGACAAACAAAAATATATGAATTAATATCCTTTTATTTCTAGAAATTTTACGTAAATTTTTATGTGGTTTCCGTCTGAGGTGTATTTATAATATTTTTGATGATTGCAACGATTTATTAAGTAATTTATTTGTTTTTCCTGCATTAAGGTTATTCTTACAGTCACCAGCGAACCCAGATCTTTTGTACATTATATTCTTTAGTCACACTCAATTAACAGTGACACTTCTTTTGGGATTGATTTTTGGAAGCAAAGTAAGTAGGACTATATATCAAAAATATTTGTTATTATTGAAACATTTATTTATTTATTTTACGTTAAGAAAGTGAACTCTGCACTTTAAAAATTGATTTAAGACAAACTTTTCATCAATTTTTAAAAAAAAAAGTTTAATTCTAAAATAAAAGATTCCGTGTTTTGCACAAATATAGATCTGAATCTTGCAAGTGAAAAATCATTTTTTTTTTTACTTTTGACACTCTCCACTTCAACTTGCGATATGTTAAGCTCAAATCCCAAAAACGACCATATTTACCGGAAAAAACGACCAAACCGTGAAACGGCATTTCACAAACGACAAAAGACCAAAATGCAGGCTCTTGATGACTGACCTCTTTCATACACTGGTGAAAAAACTTGCTTTTTTTGATAAAATATACGTTTTTCTCTTGAAAAGTGCATTTCAAACTATTTCCATTTTTGTTGGAGTATGTTAAGCATAGGGATAAATAAAATAATATAAATTCTAATACAAAATTAGCTTTACTACTACTATTATTTTCGAGAATATCTTCTCATCTTCATGTTAAAGTGAAAAATTGAAAAAGTTTACATAATGTTCATAAGTATAAATAAAAAAATAATATGATGAAAACATACAAAATATCCTATGTATTTTCCATGACACACTTTAAACCCCCATAAGGGTCAAAATAAAATTCTGTAAAAATTAGGGAATTTTTTATTTTGTTGGAGATATTTTTCCATCTTAGAGCTTAATCTAAAAATAATGAACGGTCTGTTGAATTATATACAGAGTGTTCCGTAATAAAATAAGTCAATTGTGATTCTGGGGTTTATTCTAAGAAAAACATTGTCCAACAGTAAAGTTCTATCCTCAAAGTTGATATCACTTATCGATGATTTAAGAAAACCCCTACTTTTGTATATTTTAATTCACGATAACGACAAATCTGCTAATACTGCTGATACTAGTGGTAAAAAAATATTTAGGTATTTTAGCAAAGAAAACTGACCGAAAAGCCAAAAAAATAGCACGGGCAGACAAAAGAAAACACCTTTAAAAATGTATATCCAAGTAAGCAAAAAAGATATAACCATTATTTGCACTCAGTTACAGATAGGAGTATTTTCTCTTAAATAAAAGTTTAACAAATTTCTTACCACTAGTATTAGCAGTATTAGATTTTACCTGTTGCACATTTCCCGAATGATCATAAAATGTATAGTTTTTTTGTTTTAGGTTCCTTCAAAATAAAAGAAAATTGACCTCAAAGCCAAAAAAATAGCACGGGCAGGAAAAATGAAACACCTTTGAAAATTAATATCTGAGCAACAAAAACAAGATATTGATATTATTTAAACGCAGTCACAAATAGTAGTATTTTTTCTAAAATAAAAGTGCTTAACAAATTTTTACCATTATTATTAGCAGAGACAAGAACCAAGGTATACCAAAGTAGGCGTTTTCTTAAATTAAATTAAGAATATAGCCCATAATAATGACCCCTTCAAATTTCCTTAACTCTCTCAAGAGCACAAAACTAAAAAAATTGTATAAGCACACAAAATTTAGGGGGAGGGGGGGGGGGCGAGGGGTAGTTTAAAGGGTGATACAAAATTTGGGCTGTGCATTAGCTTAAGTTGATTATTAAAACGGTTTCATTGTTCCCTCTCTATTTTATAAATTAAATATGTATAACATTTTTAGGTATACATTGTTTTGCGAAGCGGAAAATCTCATCTTGAATCGATCGGAATGGGAGCGAAGTCTTCTGGAGCCAAATTCAACTTCCGACCTCAAATACGAACATTTGGAAACCCCAGTTCAGCAACTACCTCAACAGCACAGTTAGGTAAGCCCTTATTTCATTTAAACATATACAAGTACATAGGATCGTCTGAGAGTAGCTTTTAAAGCGCAAAATTTTTAGTAGCAAAATTCTGCACTGATCCTAGTTACCTCCTCTACCAACCTACGAACCTACCTATCTACTATATGAACAAGAATGTGAGCCTTTTTCTCCAGTTTTATCATCTCCCCCTGCATACTGCACCGTTTGCGGCAAAAGAAAAAAATTCCCAACGACTTTTCGTTTGCTGTAAAATTTTTCGACTTCGTTTGCAGCAAATTGGTAAACTCGTTTGGGTTAAACACTTTTTGCGAACAGTAAATAAAAAAAAATATCAGAGCAACACTGGTGATTGAAGCTGCAACCCCTCGCTTACGAAACTAGTATCTTATGATTCTGCTACAAACCGTATAATCTATGATTAGCGTAGAATGCACACATAACAAACAACAAAATGAGAGAAGCAATCGTTTCATTCAAACGAATTTTCGTTAGATGAAAACTCTTAAACTCTTATGGCTTAAACAATTTATTTATTTATTTATTTATTATTTATTTATCTACGATTTAAATCATCAGATTGGAGACACATAGAGTACAATATTACTCTTAATGATTTTTAATTTCTACAATTACATTTATGAGTTAAAAATGCTAATAATACATTTTTAAAAATATTTCTTTTATTTAGACATAAGTCTAAACAATAATATGTTTCATTAAATAAAATAGTATAGTGTCATATCGGTTCTCGAAAACCATAATTTGTTATGTGCGAATCTTCAAATAATAGCGGCCTAGATCTTAGTCCTTTTGAAGGAGCATAAATATTTATTAGGGCAGCAAATTTGAACAATCAATAAAACTACACAAAACATCTCGAACAAACATTATGACATACATCTCTCGCCTTGATTCAAGAGACTGTATTCCCAATAAAAGACTTTTGGATCGATAAGAAAAATTATTAAAAGTGTTAACATTACCAAAAAAAATTTCTCAATGCAAAGCGTAAGACGTTTTTCTGTACTCTTTGATTCTTATTTATATCATTTTGAGCAGTTGGATTCCAGACAACACAAGCATATTCCAATGAGGGTCTAACAATACTGCCGTACGATGATTTTAATGTATAAGGATCAGTAAACTCAGAGGAATTTCTTTTCACGAACACTAAAACTGAGTTAGCTTTGGAAATAATTGAGTTAATGTGAAGTTGAAAAGTGAACTTCTCGTCAAAAACAACACCAAGATCTTTTACATCATGAACAATTTTGATTAAAACATTCTCTAGGGAATAGGATGGAACATTATGATATAAAGAACGGTTTAAGATATGGACGAACACTTTTCAATGTTGAGTTACATGTCATTTATTCTTCACCAATTAAAAAACAAGTTAAGATCATTTTGCAAAAGCAAACGATCACTAATACTTGAAATAACAGCAACAAATTTAATATCATCTGCAAATATGAGGCATTTGCAAAATTTCAATACATCAGGTACATCATTAACATGCAATAAGAAGATAGGTAGGCCCAAATGACTCTGTTCTGGAACACTTGAGGTTACAAGTATTTCCTTAGAGCAGATATCATCAACAACAACAAACTGCTTGCGACCATATAAATAGGATTTAAACCAGCACAGAAGAGAACCACGGATTCCATAAGCCTCAAGCTTCTGCAAAAGATTTTTTTTTAAAAGCCCAACAAACAAATTTTTAACAAGACAATCCAACATTTTTCTTTTTTGCCGAATTTAAAAATAGGGTTTATAACAGAGATTTTCCATTCATCAAGAAAAATACCACTGGTAATAGACTGATTAAAAAAATCCGTCAAAGGAATAGATACGATATAAGCACAATGCCTCAAAACAATGGGAAAGAAACCTTAAAAATATCAGGTTTGTATCTGGGCTCAAGTTCAATTTATGCGACCAACTAAATAAAGAAATAAAACGCACGACTGGGTCGCACGTACTTGATCTGGAGGATAAAGTTACTATTTACTATTTCTAAGCCTTTTGAATTAAAAGTTTGTAAGTGCAGTTTTAGAAAAAAGCATAAAATTCGATTTTCAAATGACTAAAACAGCTTCTTAAATGAATTTAACCTCAAAACAAAGAACGCAATTTGATTTCTTCTATAATGATACATTTTTAGAAAAAAAATTTTGAAAATCGTTAGAGGCGTTTTCTAAAAAAACTATTTTGTCTATATAAAATTTTGCAAGGACTTTTATAAAAATAAATTGGTACTCCATTTTTAAGATATTATTCATCAACATCTAAAAACTAAAATTTGAAAAAAATATTGAATAGTTTTCGAATAAATAATTTTTCAAAAAAAAATTCAATTTTTTTTTTAAATCCAAAAAAATAATTTTCGAAATTTTGTTTACTAAATATAAAAAAAATGGTTGAAATTGATTGAGTCTTGAAGGAGAAAATCAGAATTAAAAAAACGGTTCTATGGCAGGTACCTTTAATAACGGTTTTTGAAAAAATGGTTCTCATTTAAAGATAGACCTTACCCAAAGAAATGACCCAAAAACTAAGTTCTTTGCAACAAACAACTTTATTTAAACGTTCTTCACAAACTATTTATTCGTTTGCCGCAAACAATAGAATTTTCTAAACTCTAAAATGAATGATAGGTTCGTACTTGCTCTTAGAGTCATAGTTGCTTATCATAAAAGTATTGCAAAATAATTAATTTTATAAAAAATGTTAGAAAAACATAAAATTTATTATTTAAATGACTTAAAAACTTCTTAAAATGTTTTGGGCTCCAAACTAGGTATGCCATTCGATTTTTTTTAGGAAAGATAAATTAAAAAAAAAAAGAAAATATACATATAGCCATTTTAAAAAAAAATATTTTATAAATATAAATTCCTAAATTTATTTAAAAAAATAAAGTTGGTATGCCATTTTCAATAAAGTATTAATGAACACCTCAAACCAAAATAAAAATAAAAATGACCAACCAAAAACTCGATTTTCAAAAAAAAAATGTTTGATATGACATAATTTTGAAATTGTTAAGGATCTCTTATGAACGGTTTTCCAATAGGGACGGGTTGATTTTGACATCTCGTGACGGCCATATTGTTTCTCTTACTTTCTGTCAAAATATCGTCTTTTAATCAGTTACTAAAGAGAAATCATCATGACAAGTTAAAGCGTCGAGAAACACGTGCAAATTGGCTTTTGGAGCATTTGGTCAAAAAATCATCTTTAGCGATGAGACCCATTTTTGGATGAATGAGTACGTGAATAAGCAAAATTGCCGGATTTGGGCCAACATCAATTCACGCGAGATTCATGAGGTGCCAATGCATCCAAATAAAGCTACTGTTTGGAGTGGATCTGGGCTGGAGCCGTCATCGGTCCGTATTTGTTCGAAAATGATGCTGGCCAGGCCATCATCGTCAACGGCGATCGCTATAGGTCAACTATCACCTACTTCTTGGATGGCGCTTCATGCCACACAGCTCAAGATACAATCGATGTTCTGCACGAGCGGTTTCATGGCATGGTTATCTCGCGCTTAGGAAACGTGATTTGGCAGCCAAGATCGTGTGATTTAACCCCTTTGGATTTTTTTTTTGTGAGGCTTTTAAGTCTATGCAAGGTCTATGCAAATGCAAAACATCGATTTTCAAAAGAATTGTGATACCAAGATAATGTTTCTATTCAATGATAGAGCGGTCTTTCCTTTTTAGAGGAACGAGAATCCAAGACATTTAACAGGCGGCATTCTGCCTGCATAATGCAATCCGAAAAATGCAAAAACTATAATTTCAAAATGATTCTAGCAAGATAATTCTTCATTTCAACGATAGAACCGAGCCTTTTCATTACAAGATTATTTACAATGAATTTTTTTAAATACTCATTTCTATGGATCTTACGTGAAAGAATAATTTTGTAACAAAATTCCTATAAAATGTTAATATAAAAAGTACGTGTACGCTGTAGTGCACACATTTCCCTAATACAGTTTAAACAAACTCGTACTCGTTTTTTTTACTAAAATATTCAGTACTCATATCACTTTTCTCCTTTTTGTATTCCTAAGCTTGCGCAAGGCTAGGTTTTGAAATAGAATATAGAGGAACTTAGGAAAAAAAAAAAAAACAGAACATGTTAAAACTTATAAGAATTAGTATAAGATCAATAGAAATGAATATTAAAATAATACTGGATCGCATGAACTTGCTGATGTAGTCCAAAGCTATTATGCACCTATTAAATTAGCTTGAAAATTTTAGCTTTTGTTTATCTGATGTGTGTAGGTTTTAAGAGATAGGCACAAAAATAAGCAAAAATAAATATTTTTTTTTTTAAAACGGTAAAACTTTTGGATTTTTTTTTTCGATATAGGGTCAATGATTTTTATTTTATCAAAATTTAATTTTTAGATGTTGATAAATACTATGTATCTTAAAAATGGCATTAAATTTTTTTTTTGCCAAATCGTTTAAAAAATTTTTAATAAAAATATTTAAAAAAAAACAGCTAGATAGATTTAAAAAAAAACTCTAAAAATTTATCGTTATTGAAGAAATGATATCAAAAAGTTTAATCAAAATCGTTAGAGCCGTTTTTGAGAAAACTCGAATATCTCAAAAATGTTGCATGAGAGGTACTCGTTCCAGATGAAGCCTTCAAAACCAAATTACATAAATATCATCTCTACCAAATTTGAAGAAAATCCGTTCACGCGTTTAGGCAGTGGAAATGTGTACAGATGGACGCACGGACGCACAGACGCACAGACCGACGACGGACGGCATGACGAAAACCACTTTTTTAGTCTTCTCTATCATCGTTATGTTGGTTTTGATTAAAACCTCGAATTTTTTTTTGACACGAAACTAATAGTTGCCCTATAGAGCAAGTAAAAATAAAATAACCGACTGAGTCGTACGTACTTGCTCTTAGGGTCAAAGTTGCTGTGGACGTTAAAGCTCCTTATATAAGGGTTTTAAAAATAAATAATTTTATAAGAAATTAAAAAAATAAATTTATTACTAAAATGACAAAAGCAACTACTTAAATTGTTTTGAGCTCCAAACAAAGAATGTCATTTGATTTGATTAAGAAAGATACATTTGTAGAAATAAAAATTTGAAAATCGTTAGAGCCGTTTTAATAAAAAAAATATTTTTTTAGAAGTATATAAAATTCTCAAATATGGTTATCATCTTATAAAATCCCATGGGTGTCCAGTCAAAGATGGGGGATAGTGAACATAAGCCGCTGCCCAGGGTGGGGCTCGAACTCTATACCTCTGAATTAGCAATCAAGCACTACAATCAAGCCATTTTTGTATTTTTCGAGTGCGTCTTGCAGACAGAATGCGGGCAGGTCTTGGACCCGCGTTCTTGTACCACAAATAAATAGAAATTTAATTTTGTGTGTCTTGCTGGCAGACGGCTCCATGCAAAAGGTCTTGGACCACCATTTTCATATCAGGGGCGCTCTAGTTAGATGATGATAATTTTGCTATACCGATTATCTTGATTTCCCAAAAATACGGATTGCTTAGTAACGCCAAAGCAGTTGCCATCATACAATATCCACAATGAAATAAAAAACGCGGCATTGCATGCATACAAAACCAAGGAGAAGACACATGATGTAACTTCCCATTAAATACAATATATCTTAAGTTTTTCCATTATTTACACTGCTTAGAGATTTATTAAATCAATGAAAGATTTATTGAGATATGAGCCTTGTTAAAATGAGGAGGATAAAAGGGATTCATACATTTACATTCATACATTTACAGTAATTGGGATTCCGAGCTTTCAATATTTTAGCCGCTTGATTTACTTCAATTTAAGCCATAGTGTGAGTTTTAGCCTCGTTTAATTAAAAACATAAAAAAGCTTAATTTATCACTAAAATATCCTCTTTCGTTTTCTTGATGTTCAAAAAATGAAAAATCTTGCTGCAATTTTTATCAGCAGGTACTCGGACAAAACAGTAACATGTAGTACGTTACCCTCGCACCAAAACACAGAAATAAATATTGAAAATTGAATGAATATTGGAATTTCGAATTTAGATTGTTCAGCCAATGGTCTTAGTTACCAGTGCTGCAGTGTTTCTAGTCCGTAAAATTTATCTTCGGAGTAGATTTGATGTAAATTAAAAACTAAAATACACGACTGGATCGCACGTACTTGCTCTTTGGGTTAAAGTTGCTTTAGACATTAAGGCCTCTTATATAAAGTTTATAAAAATAAATAACTATGTTAGAAATTCACAAAATATAGGGTTCAGTTATATATTTTTACAAGAAAAATGGAATATGTGTAAAAAGAATAAAACAAGTTTTAACTTTTTATTTTTTCAATGCATACATATTTTTTTTAAACTTAATTAGATTCTTCAAGGTTATATGAAATATCTGTTCAAATTTTTTAGTCAAAATTGCTTTAACCGCTTACGAGATATTCACAAAAAAAAACAAAATACAAAAAAATTTGCAAAAAAAAAACCGGCAACGCTGTTTCAAATACAAAAACAAAAAAAACAACTTTCGAAATTTGAAGAAAATTTGTCCACGCCTTTGGGCAGTGGAGAAGTGTAAAGATGGACGTACAGACGTACAGACGCACAGGCGCACAGACGCACATACTTTAGCCCAAAGAGCAAGTACGTGCGATCCAGTCGTGCATTTTATTTTTTGACACGAAACCAATACTTGCCCTATAGAGCAAGTAAAAAATGGAATTTCGAACTTAGATTAAAAGTTCGAAATTCCAAAATTAAATGGAGCATTCCTAGTAAATAAGATTATTTATGTACTTTTACGTTTTCAAATAAAATGTAACTAAAAAGATATTTTTTATTGCAGAAACGAAACTATCTGATCAAGAAGCATTAGAGGAAATTCGACTTCTTAGCTTGCAACTTCAACGCATACAGGAAATGGCACCACCAAAAGGCGTCGCTGTTACAACAATTTCACATCTTCTGGACAGCTTAAAATCATCTTCGAGTAGCCAATTACAATCATCAACAACGAAATTACAACAACAAAACTCCCATGTATCAATATTTTCATTAAATAATGATGTCGATAAATATCAACAAAATAATAACATTTCATCGGTTTTACCCGTCACAACGATAAGTCAAGACTCTCAAGAAATTCAAGCTGTACAGGTAGCCGCAAAATCCGTGAACACTTCCATGACTGGTGAAGATTATTTGCAAAGCTTACTGCAGCTCAACACAAATTTGAAATGTAATAGTTGCAAGCAACTACAAAAAGGAAGCGCAGTAACGCTATCGTGCCAACAACTAGGATCTCCTCAACCGGAAGGAAGCATAAGTTTCTCTAACATTAAATTAGATTGTATGTGCTCACAACCAAGTAATTTAGATAATATATGCGAAAATGCTGAACGTATGAGGTTAGAACAATGTTTATCAGAAAAAACACAAGTTTCAAATTATTACCGAGCAAAACAGGGATCAAGAAAAATATCTGGTGCTTTTAGTCCCTCCACTCTTGGAATGGCGAAATCTAGTTCATCTGTAAAAATTACGAAAAAACATAAAATTATTAGCGGTAATGTTGTAGAAAATATTACTTGTGATAATTATAAAAGAAGTGAACACTTTTTAATATGTGATAGTTGTAGAAATAAATTAAGTAGAAGTTTGAAAAAAATTTCTTCGTCGTCTGGTTCCAGCGGAAGGAAATCAGTGAATCATCGAAGTAACAAAAAAATAGATAAATTTGTATGTGACCCACCATATGCAATAACCGGCAGTTTAAGTAGTACTTCTAGTACTATAGAAAGTTGTGCTGCATCGCCATCATATAGTGTAAACAATATAGACCAAATAAAAAAAAAAAACCGTTCCACGGAAGATTTAACATTTTATACTACCGATGATGAGACTAGTGGAAGTGCAAATGGGGACCTTAACAAAGTTATTTTATCAGCAAAAGAAAAATCTAAATCAATAACTTCATCGGTTAGTATTCTGCCCGTACTCCGTTCAGATAATAATGGAAGCCAAAGCAATCTGTCATATGTTTCCAACGGAGCTAATGTAACTAGTGATCCTCGAGCACCACGCCGACCTGATAAGTTAATATTAGATTTAAATGATCGTTCGAAGTACACTAAGGAAGTTTCCGTTTAGTATTTATAAGAAAATACAATTGTTGTTAAAATAAGATAATTTTTTTAAGACAAGACCACCAAATCAGATCCATTTCTATATGAGAACCAAATATCTTTAGTAAATTATTATTACATTTAAGAAACACTTTCTGTTACTATAATTAAGGAATTCAATTTTAAAAGAATTTTATTTTAGTTAAAAACACTCACTCCAACGAGCATATAGGCACAACAAACATAATATAACAACTCAGACTATTTTATAGAAGGAATAAGTACATACACGAGCCCCGTGTACAGCTTTCTGTTCGTTGGAATGAGTGTTTCGGCTTAATTATAAATACCATTAGGCATATCTTTAGATTTATATGTACCTATCTACCTTATAAAAAGAAACAAAATAATTTTCCAGATATGATGATGTTTTTTTGTGTAAGAATGGTGTGTTTCTATATTGTTGAATAAAAGGTTGAATTGTTACCAAATCGGTTTGTATTTAACTACTCTCAGAGTTCGTTTCACAAGGTCTTACTCAGTTGCTATAAGCTAAGTATTCCGATGTCGTTTGTACTTAAACGACAAGAAAACGACTGGATCTAGAGGCCACAATTGAGGGTTTAGTAAAACATTTCACAGCAAGATGGGAAGACAAGTGAAAAGCACAGAAATTGCAGAAGTTAAATTTGTACTAAAACACCAATTGTCGCTTCTAGAGCGTTTAGTTTTCCCGTCGTTTTAGTACAAACGACATCGGTAACAAGGGTGATTAACTCTTCTCATTAATGAACTTTGCATTTCACATCACAAGTTCCAATGTGTCAGTTATATTTCCTTAATTCTTTTTATTAATGGAAATAGGATGAGAAAGATAGACTTTTTAGTTGGACGAAATACAGAAAGGCTGATTTTTTCGTAACTGAAAGCAGGGTATTACAAAAGCTTAAGTCCTGATTTTCGGGACGCTAACCCATTCGTGAAAGCCCATTTCGGAAAACGTGAATCAATTTATATCTCCAAAACTATTTGTATTAGTAAGTATGTTTGTTGCGGAAAAGTTGTAGGAAAAATAATTGTCTTTTATTTGCGCCTACACTTGTTTATATGCAAGGTGTACTTTTGGGGTTATAATATTGTTATGTTGAATATGTTGAATCTGTTGAAATTAAAACGAATGTAATTAGTCTAATCTTTTTATGTAGTCGCAATTTTCAGTGCAATAGGTACATTTTGTTCTGAAAACCACCTTCCTTCCAATAGTAGGTCTGTTTGGATACGGACAAACATAGAAAATTCGTAAGAATTTTCACCCAAATCCTGTTTTGGTACTCAAAAAATGTAGCTATTGACAAAAGAGAGCTCTCTTATAAGAGAGTAAATCATTTCCTCCTTCTGCAATTTTGGAAATAATTCATATTATTCCCGAAAATGATAGGAATTTAAAAAATTATTCAAACTACATTTATGAATTTCACGCAACAGTGAACGAAGAAAGTTTTGGGTACTTTTCTCTAGCTACTTTTTTGTGAGAAACTCTATGAGAGCATTTTATCCTTACTTCTTAAAATTTTTCAGATTGCAATTTTCGAATTCTATCCCACTAAAGTAGGTACCCAAACAGACCTAATTGTACATCCATGAAATTCGGAAAGAACGTTTTATTTGTCATATAAACCGAGAACCAAAAGCTTGGATCGAGATACATTCAGACCAGTTTTTGTCTCCCTTAAAAAAACACCCTTTAACCTAAAATATTTCCATGCAAGCTTTTAGTTCTTGGTTATTATGACAAATAAAAAACATTCACCCCGAATTTTATGGCACAATTGGAAGCTAGTTTTCAGAAAACAATTCTACATAGGACAGACAGGCAAAACCATTTATGAAAGATTCACAGAACACAAACCAAAACAAAACACAAAATCAACATATGCATTATGCGCGCAAATTATAAAAAAAAAAAAAACTTAATAGAAAAGAACCACAACTACACCGACTTCGATAAAAACCTTTAACCATTGCACTTTTGCAAGAAAGGCACAAGACTTGATGCATTGAAGAAATACGAAATATATATACAGCATCCAAAACAGAACAAGACAAAGTAATGAACGACAAATTAAGAATAAAAACAAACACTCTATTCGACACAGCAATTAAATACCACAACAAATAAATATGTTAGAACAGGCCAAATATGTATATTCAATTTTCACAAAAAAAAAAAACAAGTACAGCAACAACAGCAACACAAAAAACAAGCTAAAACAATCTTGAAAGAGCCCGAAGATGGAATAAATTTCCGAAACGCGTAGCTTTTTAATTTAATAAATTTATTAAGTTTAATTTATGTTGTAAAAATCGGTTTTCGAATAAAGTTGTTTTATATTTGTATGCTTAAATTTAACTAAATTCTTTTATTTTCTATATTTAAATTTATATGTGTGTTTCTTATAATTTAAAAAAAAAGTTTTATTCAACTTTTGGGAAATTATATAGATTTATTATTTATTCAGATAAATTATGTTAACTATAGATTTAATATATCTTTGTATGGCCTTTAGCCCATACCTTGTCAACAAATTTTCGTATATGTTAAATTCAGCTAACATACATTTTTCCGCAAAAGTCTAATGCAAATCATATATTCAAAGAAGATTAAAATTTTTAATCATTAATATTGGAAAAGTTTGCCCAACCAGGCTATTTTAAGAATGAAGATTTAATAATACATAAATAAATAAATCAGCCAAGTAGAGGAATTAGCACTATTTGAATATGCTTCTGAATTTATTTATACATATTTTTTACACCACATCGAAGTTGGCTGGCCGACATTCGATTTTTGCAACAAAAAAAAATATTATAAATTATTTATTTAAAATTTGAATAAACACTGAACAAGGAGAGTGTAAATGATAAAACCGAAAAACGAATTAACAACGAATGAAAACCGTGCAAATTCAAAGCGGCTTTGAATTTTCGGTGTTCGATGTTTGGTCTTCGGTGTTGCAGTGGCGTGCAATTTTTTTTTTTACCAAATATATTTTCAGGAAACCTAAAATAGGTGCAAAAGTATTCTGAATGGAGTCTTAATTTAATGGTTGAATAAATATGAGAAATCATTTTGCTTTTCAACAACCAACCCTAAGTTGGGATATTTTTTCACACTGTTAATATTTAAGTTCAGTTAATCCGTAATTTGACCTTGCGAGCAGAGCCACTGTCAGTTTTTTCCATGGATCGATAGGGGTTTATTTTAAAAGCTTAAACCCAAATTTGCGCCACCTGACATCTCTTCTTACCAAAGTTATGCACGAAAACGCATTTTTTTGTTTTTTGCTAATATTTCGGTTCTAGTATGCCATGACGCAAAAAAAAATCAAAATCAAATGGTTAATGATAACATTTTATTTCAATAAAGTGCAATATATTTTGGTTCAAATACATCCGTACAAAAAATAGCACATCTATTGGTGATTTAAACAAATTCCTAACAAATTTAAAAAAATAGCTCTTTGCAACCAAGGACAGCCGAGTACCTAATTAATTTATTAATAGAGTTTGAAATGCGAAACGAATTCCATGAATTCCATACAAAATTAAATAACAAACAAAAGAAATACTTAATTAATTTATGTGTGAAATAGGCTTTTCTGAAAACATGAATTACTTAACACTCGTTGGTGGTAAAGTTATTTTTTTTTTAAATTTTAATAAGTAGGGAACATCAAGGGCTCCAAACTTACTTTGATTTTAATAACCATTAGGTGCGTCATTTGCAAAATAATAACCAGCAAAGTGAAGAAAAAAATGAATTTTAACTAACTGTAATTTATTATTGAATTAAAAAAAAAAAAAAAAATGCACCAAAATTATAGCAAATTGTAGTAGCAGTTGCTGCCACTCAACTCTATACCGCACAGGGATGAACGCCCGGAAATCTGCAGTTTGTGCAACCAAGGAGAAAGGGAAAATAACTACCACTTCCTTTGCAGATGCCCGATCTTAATGGAATCTCGGAAGAGCGTTTTCGGGAAGAGTTTACTCAGTGAAGATGAAATGATAAGCATTCTCAATGTAGCTGATTGGAAAAAAAATTTTCAATTTGTCAAGCTTGCTCTTTTCTACAGAAAACAAATTATAGAAAAACTTTTTAAAAAACAATTGAAAATTCTTGAAACTTATCTTAAAGTTTTATTGTCAACTGGCAGACGGATTAGGCCATGCTCAAATAAAATTTAAGTTTATATTTCGTAAGATCTATAGAAAAATAAAACATTTATTAATCTAATCTAATCTTATAGCAAATTGTAAAACAATTTTTTTTTTTTTTTTAACAAAGAACGGACTTGAACGGGCTGCATTTGTATAAAAAGAAGTTCCACTTAAATCAAAGGAAATATTTAAGTGAACCATTCAGTTTTTATTCTTTCACATTATATCACAGTCGAACTGAGATATTTGAAAAAATAAAAAAATTGAGCTCAAATGCATTATTGTGAAAAAAAAAACTGACAGTGCCTCTGCGCGCAAGCTTAAGAAGTTTTTCACAACGCTTTAACTGAATTATTTATGTTTCTGCTAAAGAACGAACTAAATAAAAAAACTGAGACTGTAAATGCTTCCTCGGCGTTCATTGTTCGCCGGAGAACGAATAACGTAAACTGGATGAAGAACCAAAGTGTAAATGCAGCTTTACATACATTTTTCAAGTTTTTCGATAACTTGATATCAATTTAGTGATTATAGGGGGATACCACTCCCCGTAAATGTATATTTTCAAATTTTTGATTTTTTTCCTACACATTCACCCTTATTCCGCGTTTGTGCTAATACGCCATGCTCTAGAAGCGAGAATTGACGTTTCTGGGACTTCACTGTTATGGGGAGAGAAAAACGGAGCGAAGAGAACTGTATTTTTGTATTTTTTCTTTTTTTTTTATGTAGAACAAACATTTGCTTGTTCATAATTACCTGCGCTATATATACCCATAGGTATTTATCTACATTATTTTAGAGAGTACAATTATTGTCAAAATAAAAGTTACTTACCTACTACCAAAAATCTTGAAAAGGTCTACCAAAATTTCCATCATCTTCTCGGCCAAAAATGCACACACACACTTCAACACACAAACTCTGCATAAAAAAAACATTTTCCATGCCAGAGAAAACTAAGTTATTTTCTGTTGAACAAAATTAAAGCGATAATGTATTTTCTTTGTGAAGAAATTATTAAAAGAATGGCATACATATAATTTTTAAGAACAATGTAAGAACTGTAAAAATGTTAGTATCATCATTTAAATTCTTTAACGGCCAATTAATTTTTTGTCATAAAAGTGGTCACTCTACGTGGAATTACCCTTAAGTGAATACGGACGAATACCTCGCCCTATGAATGTAAATTTTCAAATTTTCGACTCTCTTCTTTATATGCACGAAAACCTTACCATTGAACAAAATTTAAAAATTGTAAGTGATCCATCATTATATAATTATACCTAATCATTTCACAGGCAGTAAATCAATCAATCAGTTACGGTTTTTGCTATTTTTGAAACCTATCTTAAATTACTCATTCTGAAGCTGGAAATTGAGCTACATTGGTGTTCTTGAATAGGTCGACAAATATTGCAACTTTGAATTTTCTGACTTAATTTGTATAGAAGTAAGAAGGGGATATAAAAATGGGCTGAATAATTGTCCTTTGTTACTATTTTAATGTTAAGACTGTACAACAAACATTTGGAGGGCCGCGGGAAAGAACGATAGTAGTAAAAATTTTACAATACTCCGTAATTTCAATTTTAAACTTTCAAGTTTGATAAACTGGGGTCAGGTTAGTCTTAACTACAACGGCCACTTTTGCAACAGTGAGAATTTTCAAACTCATTTTTTCTGACCATTTAACTTGGGGCACATTTCAAAAATGTATTAAAAACCTTAGATTTTGGATTCTCAAACAAGTGGTGTACCTATGTATGTTTTTTTCGCAAACAAATGCACGTAGGTATAAAGAAAAAAAATTATTTTACTTTTGCACTTTTGCAAAAAGTGGCTATTGTAGTTAAGCATTAAATATGTTTTTTGAAAAAAAAGCAATGAACATTGATTTTTGTTCCCAGTTAAATGCACACACTCTTGGTTAAAATTTTTGGACTGTGGTTTGTCAACCTGGATTTTTGCTCGATGTTGTGTTACACTTATGACCTTTAGCGTTTGTTGGCCCTTACCGTTTTCATTCTTTTGCGAGTTGATTCGTTTTTAAGATGCCTAGAAGATGGCACTATAATCTTATTTTCGACAAAAATGGAATATGATCGTTCTTTTCTGTGGGCCTTCACTTGTTTGTTCAGTAATACATTTATCATACATATGTATACATACAATATTTAAGGAAATTAAATTTTCAAATAAAAATTACTCACCAAAAAACCTGAAAAGGGGTATGAACTGTCATATGCACACAAAAACTTAAACACACAAAACTGGATAAAAAAAATACTTCTTTCATGCACACGAAACTAAAAAACACACTTTTTGAAAAGAGAAAATTAACTTTTTTTTATAGGTATTGAACAAAATTAAAACCGAAAATATATTTTCCTTGTTAAGAAATTAATAAAAAAAATAGCATAATAATTTGTAAAAGCACTTTATACCTACTTAAAACAAAAAAAAAACACTCGCGACTTTTGAATTTGAGTTTAACGACACTTTCTCGACGAGAATTTTAGCACTTCTACCGTTGCCATCACAAACCGACGCCATTACGGAAAACAACCAACCCAAATTGAACTTTATTTTTATAAAAAACAAACACTTTTAGCCAAGATACATCTTTTTTTAAAGAAATAAATTCCACGCACATCAAAAAGCAATTTTTTGCCACGAGCTGACGCCATTACTTAAAGCAAACCGGAAGAACAAAGAAAACCCGAATTGAATTTAATTTTTATAAAAAAAAAACACTTATAGCGAAAATAAATTTCTTTTTTTTAAGCAAAAATATTCCACGCACATTTAAAAACAATAATGTTGAAATTTCTGTCCCAATATTTACAAATTTAATTGATAAATAAATTTTTATCACAGACGATCGTGGAGGAAACCGAACAAGAATTTCATTTAACGCAATTTAACTGAACATTATGAATCAAGTTCAAGCATGCAAAGAAGAGTACAAATGGATTGTTGTTGGTGAGTAAATGGTATGTCAAGTGTCCATGTCATAAAGTGACAGGTGTGTGCATTGTTTCTGTGGGTGGTGGTACGTGGTGAGGTTGCCATTTTTTTGAAGAACAGGTTGGTAACTATATGGATAAGCATAATTAAGCATAACGCATTTTTTAAAATATTGATTTGCAAAACTAAAAATAAGTAGCATTAATTAAGTTCCAGTCATACATACAATTTTAAGATACTATAAGCACTGATTTATATTTGATTGTACATACATACCTACATATGTAGATATTGCTTCTAATATCAAAAAGCTTTGAAAAATAAAAAAAACGGAAAAGACTTGATATCAATTTTTGAGCTAGCTTTAATAAGTACATACATAACTAACAGGTCCGACTTTGATATTTTTTCAGATATAGAAAATTATAGCAAATGAGTTTTTAAACGAAATTAGATTATTAGGTGACGTGAAATAATACCAAATGAAATAACACCAATTCTGAAATTTGGTCTTATTTCAATTACCAAAACGAAATAATGCCAAAAAAGTAATGGAAATGACGCCAAATTTGTAAAAGGATAATAACTAAAAAAATCCAAACTGACGATCAGATATTGGGAGTGAAAAAAATATTAATTACGAAAGGGTCAATTTGGGGAATCGAAAAATTCGATCGAAATAACACCAAATTGGCTTTATTTCGTTTTCTAAAGCGAAATAAAGCCAAACTGAGAATTTGGGCTTATTTCGTTTTTCAAACGAATTTTTGGAATTTGGCTTTATTTCGTTTGGTATTATTTCACGTCACCAGATTATTATTTATAATGAAAATATTTTGTATGAGATTTTCTATATTACCTCATTTGGGCTTTAGTCGAAACAAAATTAAACTGTCTCCATTGTATAAATAACCTAAAAGAATAGGTTTACCTAAAATGCTTTCTCGGTTCGTTTCTGTTTGAAGGCGACGAATGAAGCATTAAGATAAAAGCTCTGTTAAACTTCCGAATACACAAGGCGCATCCCACAAAGGGGGTCTCTGAGGGCTCCGAGATTTTTTAGGTGTGACAAAAAATCTCAGCTGTCAGCTTCGTGTCAAAGTTTTTATGAAAATGACAATAAGTTTAGGTACCATATATTGTACTTTACCACGTTTACCAAGAGTTTACCAGCTTGCTTGAGTAGCCCTAAAAGCTTGGTTGACATCGGGCATCCACTTGAAATAAATGATCGACAGAGGGACAAAAGTCTTCTTGAAATCAGATATTATTCTAAAGTAGTTATTGTCTTCGACAACAAAATGGAGTTGTCTTTAACTTACCTACTACTAGAAGATCAATTACCTACATAGTTGCATTGCTAATGAAATTTTGCCGTAGAAGACTATACCTGTATGATTTTCAGATCAGTTATTGTTATTTTTATTACATTTTATTACAAAAAAAAAAAAAAAAAAAAAATTCTTCCTTCAGGATTTGAACCCAGACCGAAAACTTACTCTACAATTTATTGACTTATGGAAAACCCTCTTAAATATCTATCAAGGTTCAAAGTGGTCACAACATAGTAGATCTTACCTCAATAATTTGATTTAAGTATTTTTAGTATTTTTGGAGAACAGAAAAAAAACATTGACTTACCAGAATATTGAAAAGGCATTAAAGTTTTTTTTTGCACCTAAACGATTTGTACTCACTAAAAAAAAGTTCAAAGCAGTTGGATCTGAAATAAAAATAAAATCGAAAATGTTCTCAGATAAGGAAATACAATATAATTCAGTTTATTTTCTAAATTTTGACCATCACCTTAAGAAAATAAGACAAATTAAATCCTTATTGAATCAACGCAGGTTAGTTTTTAAAAGAAAACCTACAAACTATTACCTTCAGAAAAAAATTCAAACTATTAAAATTTCAAAAAAAAATCAAACACGAGTATCAAATAAGTAAATTGATATTTTAACACATTTTATTTTTCAATTGAAACAAACATGAATGCGAATTTGGGAAAAAATGCTTTCGTTCAGGTGTGGGTGGTGTGGAAAATACCATGTGATTCTTTGTGTTCAACGGACCGAATTTGACAGTTAGTACTAACATTCGCTTTTTAAAAAGCTTAAAGAAGCGAGAAAAGATGGATACATACAACAAATTAATGTTACTTGCCCGAAACCAAAGGATAACACAATTTATTATAGTCATTTTTTATTTCCACACCACCCACGAACCACACCCAAACGAAAGCATTTCCCAAATTCGAATTCGCCTGTTTTGTTTCAATTCACGCACATTCCACAACAAGGTCCCCTTGAACCTTGCCAAACTTAAAATTTTGTAAAGCGCAGTTCTCAGTTCATTTTCATTCTCATTCCACAACAATGTCACCTTGAACCTTGGCAAACTTGAAATTTTGTGAAGCGCAGTTCTTAGTTCAGTTTTGCTCTGCGATCGTCAAATTAATTAATTTTTTCCGTAATTAGTTTTCAATTTTCTGTTATAAGTACCTATATTAAGCGAGTATTAAATTGTAAGAATGTGAGTTCTTATTTTCTTGAGAAAAGTGTAATTTATGCCAAAATAAAATTCAGTGTTAATTTCTTTGCGCTCGTGTTTTTTTTTTTGGTTCGATTTGTTGTGGAAAAAGTATCAACCTACCTACTTATTTGTTGCTGGTGTTTAAATTTTTCGGTGAGCGTTAGATTCATATTCGATAAACTGGATTATTATGTATTTCTTTTTCTAAGCAAATATTTGTTTATATTTCAAATGGAATAGCTATGAACTTTTTTAGTGAGTGTATATAATGATGGTTTCAGTGCCTTAAAATCTTCAAACGCCTTTTCAATATTTTGGTAGGTCGACCTTTTTTTTCTTTTTAACTATTTCACTTTCAACCTTGATAGATATTTTAAGAGGGTTGCCCAAAAGGGACGGGGAAATCATATCAACATTGTTTAAGAAAACAAATTGGGGCGTATTCATAGTCGTTTTTAGACTCCAGTTTATCTTAGACTGGGGTTTATCCTATGTTGTTTGAATAGGATAAACCCGAGTTTTTCTCAGTAACGGCTTAGACAGCGTCTATGAATACGGTCAAATTCAAGAAAATTTTTCTGTGTAAGCTGATAGTCAAAAGTGACTGTCATATTTTCTTGACTTTTTTAAATGACACCTATTTAGGTGTCAATTTCATATGAAATTGCAATATTTTGTCTAACAGAGAAAAATCGGCCACTAAAAAAATAATATTTCTGAATGGTTTTTATTCAAGAATAATTTCTTATTAAAAAAAGAAGAAAAAATTTTACAAAATAAAAAAAAAAGTTAGGTCATAGCCGAGAATTGAACCTGAGCGTCGAGGTTAGCTGTGAATTACCTTAACTCTGGGCTACTGAAATATAAAAAAATTGGCGACAATTTAGGTATAAATCCTTAATTCGATTTTTTGTGTATTTTTCAAAGTGATGCCAATTATTCAAACATTTTTTATGATCACCTAACGCAGACCGAAAATTTCATTTGATCACTTTTGATTTTCACAAATGTGACAATCAACAATCACCTTAGCCGTTTTCACCCCCGTATTTAAATATCATTTTGACATTTTTTTTATCATCTTTCATTAAATTGTTTTTATATGTGTAGTTGAAACCAGAACCATAATAAATATGACTCGCGAAACTCAAAAGTTATTATTAATTGCAACTGCTTTGTGCAATTACATCAACCCCAATACGAAAGTAACAAGTACACCTACTCCACAAACCAAGTAATGTTATAAATGATCTTAAAGATGAATAATTTCAAACACATTGATTTAATTATAACTCCAGAATAATATTTTTAAAAGATATTTTGTATCTTCGCAAATACCATTAAACATACATTTATTTACATACATACCTATTTTGAAAATAAGGTGAATAGTTTTACCATTAAGCTTTTGATTACCAGAAAATATATAAAAATATAGATAAACTTGTCAACATAGAGTTGGTCAAAATTCGAGCGCAGAATAACGAATAAAAGGATCGCATATGCATATAATATAAAAACTTAATTGAATAATGGAAACTACTTGTTCCTTTCAAATAAAACAAAAGTTATTAAAATCCGTTGCCCTTAAGTAAATGTCAAAAAAGGAGCAATAGAATTCGTGTTTACGTATTAATAATG
The DNA here is from genome assembly GCA_948107695.1 of Meliscaeva auricollis. Classification (NCBI taxonomy): domain Eukaryota; kingdom Metazoa; phylum Arthropoda; class Insecta; order Diptera; family Syrphidae; genus Meliscaeva; species Meliscaeva auricollis. The sequence continues at coordinate 95,772,813 of OX403618.1, forward strand.
TAGGTACTATTTTGTACAAAAAAATCATAAAAAATCACGTGAATTCGTTCGTTTATTTCAAAATAAATCAGGGCTCAAGTCGTTATTAGATATCAATAACCGTATAAAGTGTTTGAATTCTTTAAAATATGTCAGAAAAAACGGCGGTGCTGAGTAGTGGATGTAAACCCATCCCTACTTGAGTTCAAAAATGGTAATCATGTTTGTACCAAACACCACAGAATGTTAGTGCATAACTTCCTCGTCATTCACAATAAGCTTAAGCTTTAAGTTTTTAAAGTGTCTACATAATGCATGTGGTCTTGTTTTTTATATTCTGCTTATCAATTTGGTATTTATAATTGTTCCTAAATTGTCAAATTCATATAAATATGTCAAATTCAAATCGGATTCCATATACTAGCGGTCAACTTAAACTATTTAAACCCTTTGAATTAATTCAAACAGAACTTAAGCTTACAACTTTTCAAACTAATTTTTAATTTACTTCTGTACTTAAAACAAGCTCATTATGTTATTAAAACATAACTTAAAACTATGTACAACGAGATAAACAATTTTAAGAAATAGAAACTAATGTTAATTTATAATGTATATTTTTATAATAATGAAAACAAAAAAAAATTTATTATGACAGCCAATCAAAAAAAAAAGTCAGTTCATTTAACATATCTGTATTTATTTCGTTATATAACCGTTTTTATGCCACGATCCCACGATGTTATTAAACAGATGTATTTCAATTTATGTAAAGGGTTTTTCAACAGGGACACTACAAAAGTAGAGCGACAGGGACAGCAAACGACTAAATATTTTATATTGTTGCCGCTGAGGCTTCAGTTGCAGAAAGCCCAAATATGTCTCTCACACGTCGTTCTCAAGCGCTGGGCATCTCTGTGACGTCGTTGTGGCGAATTTTGCGAATTTATCTTGCTCAGATGGATTTTTAGTTATTTTTTGGAAAAATATCTATTCCATTAGTTTGTAGCTTCTACATCTTTGTTGCGAAGCTCAAACAAAAATTAAAATATTTTTATTCGTTTTAAGATTCTTTGAACATTATGTAAGTACATTTAGAGTCCTCCAAAACAAAAGTTTGCATTAATATAGTATTAAAATATATAGACAAAAATCTCAAGTGCTAGTTGGCTTAAATATTAATGAGTGTAGTATATTTAAGAAATAGAAAGCAATTTATAACTTAAAAAAAAAAAAAAAAAAGTAATAAATCCGGAAACATGACATTATAAGCTACACAATTAGTGTTACATATCCATTAGAAGTGATTGTTTTTTATTGGCAAAACCCTATTCACATGCAATGATATACTTTATAAAAAAAAGCACTTCTTTTGCGATAAATAAAATTCGCAGGGTAGTTAAGTTTTTAATTTACTAACCGAAAGATTTTAGTTACCAGTGTTGTAAATATAAATACTTACTTCAGATTAAACTGAGAAAACAATTGCAATTCCTCTAAAATTATTCATTATTTACAAAACAAATATATACATTGTGTACATAAGTTTTAAATATTCAGATTATGAGTTGTTTTCTAGAGGCCCTTTTATCCCTGACTGAATTGAGACTTATTTATTTAATAATGTCGTAATAAGCTTAAAATCAAAAGAGGGTACGTAAAGCTATGGACAATTAATAAGAAACACAAATTGTATGCATTCTCATAGCAGCTTCTAGCATCAATTAATTATTAAATAAGTTTTGTCTTTGTAAACAAAAACGTATTTTTCCAATTTCATATAATAAATTTTTTTCAAAAACTAAATATTTGTTTCTTATAATGTTCTTATCAAATAAAGAATTTTGTGGTGGACATCTTACTAGGAACAAATTCAAAACTCATATCAATTATATTTTTTTAAATTTTAAGATACCTACTCAATTAGATTAAGGTACATCCTTGACGATGCCCACTCGAGTGCAGTGATTGAAATGTCATGAAGAAACTGTTTTGTTTTCTCACCCGAGTGTTTCAGGTGTCTTTGTGAAATTTGAATCTGGGTTATATGGTTGAGTTTGGTTCAAGCAGCCAGAAGTAACTCCTTTAAACGTAAGCTAAGGAAACAGTTTGCATTGTCACACCTCGACTGAAAAAAGGTACAATATTTGATTTTAAATACGTTTTATCTATGATAATGCATGGATATGGCTCGATCAAATTGCTTAGGAAAGGCTAGGTTATACCGAAACAACAACAAGAGTAGAATAGGCCGATACAAATACGCATAATAAATCAGATGTGAATTTTTACTTTGTTTCTAATATGTTCACCACAAAAGCTCTTTTATTTGATAAAAAACATAAGAAGAACAAATATTAAGTTCTTGAAATTAGGGTAACTCGATAAAAAAAATGAATCTTTATAAGATAAAATTAAAGTTGATATGCTTCAAAATAAATGATGGCATTAGAATCCTTGCAGTTATATTTAATGTATCAATTTTCTTGCACTTGCACTTAAATGAAATTTCGAAAAACCAACCATTTTTCAATTATAGATAGCAAAACATTAATTCTGTGCAAATTTTTCAAAAGATGCACAGTCTTAACTCTGAATTCTACTACATTACAAGTGAACGCATTATTTTATTCTAAATCGAAACTAACTCCTATTCCAACCTAAAATTATAATTTGTATTGCTTAACGTATCCAGGAAGTAAATTTATTGAAATTCTACTTCATATGAATACCTAATCCTAGAGGATTTCATTCAAAAATTTTCAGCTTTGCAAGTCGAGTGATAGGCATGTGAAATGTCGCGTAGCGACAGTTACGACTTTTGTTTAGTTTACATGAGTTACAGAAGAAATATTACTGATTTGTTTTTGTGCCTTTATTTAAGTCTTATAATAGAAGAAATTAAACCTCTTAAATGTTTTATCGAGCTGTTTGTTCAATTGGTATAAGTAAAAAAATAAACACAAAATGAAAAAAAAATTATAATAATTTGATCCGAAAAACTGCACTGATAGTATATACAATGTAATTTCTAATTAGTTGTCCACAGCTGTATATCTATTGTTAATAAAGTTCTTTTTGTTAAGATTAACCACATTTTATAATTTATTGGCTAAACGATATTTTTTTAACAATTTGTATTTACATACATACCCCTGATGCCAAATTTAAAGAACTACATAGTCACATAAAATTTGAAATGTTCTTCACATATTATCAAAGTGAATTAATAATGTCTTTGAAAATAAATGTACCGAATTAAATCATGTTTGCTTGCATTTTAAAACTACTTCTCATATTTCATAACCCTATATTATGTTGATGAACTACTCATTTTAGTAAAAATATGTAAAAATACTCTCGAGCAACTTATTTGTCTTTTTCAACGCTTAACAAAAATTATTGCTATGTTTTCTTACTTAATCAGAACTTGGTAATTATAACATTGAAATAAATTTTAAAAAATTAATGGCAACAACAAATATTAAATATCAATGACATATACGAAATAATTTTTAAATTAGTAGATATAAAGCAAAGCGTTACATTTATTACATATTTATATGTACATAAAGTAATACGGTAGTAGAAAATTATGTCTAATATTGTTTTAGTGTTATATTACAAATTTATTAACGACAAAATAACCTAAAGTTGTGTGTAATTTAGTAATGATTCATTAGGTACCATAATTTGTATTACGAAATAAAATTGAAAGAACGATTCTTATTTCTTCAGCGTTTATAATTACTGTATTATTTTACTGCTACTGGCGCATTTTATGCTAATGTAATGATTATAATATCAACATTAATTTATTTTTTCTAAAGGTTACGCAAAACCGTAATTGTCAGGGCGTTAAATAAAGGTTTATATGTACCAGATAACACAACAATCTTTTTGCAAAAGTACAAAACATTGAAGTCCGTAAAATCGATTGTTAAAACAGCAAATAATTCTCTCTTTCAAAAATTGCAAGACATAAATATTAAGGAAAAATTGCTTTTCGAATATCAAATGAAACAAAAATTAATTTTTTCTAGAGTACAAATTTGTGCCTTATTTGTTGAGATAAAGTTCTTACAAAAATGTTATTTTAAAAGAGTTCATTAAATTATCTCACAAACCAAAAATTCTTTGTACATCAAGGAATTACTATATTTTTGTTTTTTGAAAATGTTTCTTTATTTTATCATTCCTCAACTTTTTCCATTTATAAGCAACAACACTGAATATCAATGACTTTTCGGTAAAGTGTAATACAGATTGCGTAGCCAAATTTGTTTGTGTGCAGAAATTACTTACAAATTTATTCTCTTGTTGGACCGGAGTTCAGTAAAATATCATGTTAATGTTAATTATGGCTAATATCTATATAATTTTAAATGTAAAAACATTTTATCTACGAAATTTACTAGTGGAATTTAAAAAAAATTGACGTGGTTAATATTTAAAATGTTTTCAATCAAAAAAACTTACATTTTGCACTTTTGCAAAGTGATATTAGAGTCATTCTATATGAAAACGTCCAATGGAAAAATTTTAAGTCGCTTCCGTTGCTCGCTACCCGCTTTCAAACTTTTGAAAAACGCCATTTTTATGCATTTCAATTTTTGGCTCTGGAAACATTTTTTGCAGAGATATCTTTTTGTTTGAAATGGCATTAAAAAAAGCACAAATATTTTAAGCAAGCATTAGTGCTGTGCAGAGGACCAAAAACTTAAAACTCTGCAGGAAATGAATCTTGGGGAATATAACTATATAAATACTCGACTTGTCATCTATTATAACAAATTTGGTTATCAGAGCTAGTACGCAAGAATTCCGGAAAAAAATAAGCAAGTGGACAAGTCCCAAATTCGTCGGCGTCGTTTAAACTCACACTTTTACTTTTCACTTGTATTTCTTTACAAAATAATCACAAACTGCAAACTGTTTCACTAAAGTTAGTATCACACAATTTGTATAAACACCTACATTTTTGTAAAAAAAATGTGTATTTTGGTCATAAATATGCACAAAACAATCGGAACGAATAATTGGATGACAGCAAACGACATACAAACACGATATGTGTATCATTTGGTCCTCCGAATAGTGGTTCAAATGGTATTCTGTATTTAAAAAATACACAAATTTGGGTGTATCTATACACAAATCGTGTAATACTGAATTAACTCATGACAAAAATAATGGCACTTCCCAATAACAATGGGTGGTTCAAGCAAATATCGTATACCGTATCTGAAATTTTTTTTTGCACAAGATAGATAGGTATTCAGATCTGCTTGAACGGGTATGAAAAAAAACAGAAAATTGCTTATTTGTTCGTGAAATATTTTTGGTTTCAATAGAAAGAAAAAAAATACAAAAATAATGAAAATTATTTTTTTATTTCTAATCTAATACCTATAAATTCAATTTAAAAGTTCAAGTGAACTCAACTGCAAATTTTTGGTTTCTTTTGATCTAAAAGTAACATGTATTGTTGTAAATCACTCCCATTATCATTTTGTTTATATTTTTTTCGTTTTTAAAGATTCTCTTTTAATTTCTTAGCCGAAAAGTGCACTAAACAATCAAAGAAAACAAAAGAAAAATGCTAATCATTTGTTCACCTGGATACCTGAGGGGGGTATACCAAAAATACTCGGATACCTGCCTTAAGATTTTTTTTGAAAGAAAATGGTTCGTTTTATACAAGTGACAAAATGTTACTACCTACATATTATATTTGTCATTACTTTACATGAACGACAAAATATTGACGATTTTTTCAATAATTTCACATAAATGACTAAAATATTCACATTTTGTCACTCGTAATAAACCCAACATTATTATATAGTAAGTCAATGATGAAATTATTCATATTTTTCTTTCTTCAAATAGAAAAACCAAACCAAGACCGATACACAGACAAAGTCAAATACGACCGCCGAAAAGCAACAAAACAACAACGAAGGAAAACAATAGTCACGGCTAAAACCGATTATTAATTACGAATGTATGAATTATGAACTTATCCATATTTTTCCTTCTTCAACAACATAAATTTGACGAAAACGAAGGATTTTGAATGATTATCGTAATTTGGAATGCGGGCCTGTTTCGGTTCGTTTTTGTTTGAACGCACCAATAAGTAGATATGTACATACAAATTTTATTATACTTCCGAATACACTAAACCAGTAAAGTGTAAATGCGAAAAATAAAAATTAATAGCGACATCTACAAACATTTTGTTATAATACCGAATACATTTACCGATTACGGCAAAAAATCTATTATAACAAACGTTCTGTTATAATGCCGAATACATGAACCGATTATAGGAAACATTCTATTATAAAATTCTGTTCTGACAACGGCCTTGTCTCTGATAAAGCATCGGTTCCCGATCGATCACCGAAATCAAGCATCATTGAGCGCCGTTGGTAGAAAGATGGGGGACCATCAAATACCAACTGCGTGCTGTTGTCTTGTGTTCTTTCTGTTGTTGTTCTTCCTATGATTTGTCTTTCTTTGTTGTATTAATGTCTTGTGTTGTATCAGCCAATGGCCTAGTTACCCGTGCTGCAGTGTTTCTAGTCCGTAAGATTTATCTTCGGAGTAGTTTTGATGTAAATGTAAATGTAAAAATTCTGTTCAATATCGAATACATTAACTCATTTGTATGGCGAAGTATGAAACCATGATGTATCATAATTGGGTAAAACAAAAACTATTTTCATTTTAAACTCAAAAATAAATAATGAAAAGTGTAGGTACATAGCTTGATTATTGTTACCCTGGACAAATGATTGCAAGAAAGCATTTAAAATTGTGGTTTGTGGCCGACATAATCACACTATTTTTTGCATTTTTACCGCGAAATTCACACACAAAAATCAACATTAAAATAAAAAAACATTTAAAATAATCAGATCCAGTGAAAATTTCGTTATTCGTTTAGAACTCGAAAAACTTTTAACGTGCAGTCAAACGTAAACAAAATAGTTGGCCAACTACTGGCTACATCAACCTATCTCTGTTTTTATTAAGTTATAGTTAATAATACCATGAAAAAAGGATATACTTATTATTAAGAGTTTTTAATTTACCTTCAAGGTAATTATTGCATTCAAGCCATTGAATCTATAATTTATTCAAAGTCAAAACTTACAAACATTATAGACAGAGATCGCACGGCAGATTTCGGGCAGGAGTGATAGCATAAAATGATTGGCATTTTTGAAAAGGTCTTTTGATTGCATGTATAAGGTGTCAAGTTCTTGCAGTCTGTAGCTGAGGTGTTTGGATCTTAAAAGTGCATTAACATTGCGATTTTTGAATATTTATGAGATCTTAATTGTATATTACTAAAATTTGTTTTTATTTCAAGTCAGTTTACGTAAAAAATGTATACATACTTTGAGTGCATATTTCGGACATATGGAAACAGGTCAACTGTCTTAAAATACTTAACATACTTTTTGGTAACATACAAGGATGATCTATTTTGGTGGCACCAATTTTTGTTGGTAGTAAAATTATTTCATTGTTATTTATAAAACTGCATTTTCTGTATCTTCTAAAGGCCCCAGCTACGGACTGCAAGAACTCAACATATCATCAATACAATCAAAAATACCAATGGTATCACTCACATCCAAAATCTGCTATGGGCTCTTAGTCTATTATAAAGGCTAAAAGAAATTGGTTTTGGGTTTGAACCTTTTCTACAGAGGGGTCGAAATTTTTTTTTTATTTTTTAATGTAATAAAATGTTTCTTTTTCACTTACCATTTGCGTGAAAAGAAAATTTGATCCAACCTGCAATCTGCAAATAACCCGTTGGTACGTACTGTGAATTTTCGTATTTTTAGTTTTTTTTTATACCAAATATATTTTCAGGAATCCTAAAATAGGTGCAAAAGTATTCTGATTGGAGTCTTAATTCAATGCTTGAATTTATATGAGAAATCCGTTTGCTTTTCAACAACCAACCCTTAGTGCGTTGAAATATTTTTTTTCACACCGCTACCTGCCAAAAAGTGTTGATATTATTTATGTTTCTGCTATAGAACGAACTAAATAAAAAACTGAGAGTGTAAATGCTTCCCCGGCGTTCATTGTCCGCCGGAAAACGAACAACGTAAGCCGGATGAAGAACGAAAGTGTAAATACAGCTTTACATACATTTTTTAGGATTTACTATGATTTGATATCAATTTAGTGAATATGGGGTGATACCACTCTCTCTGAATGCATATTTTCAAATTTTTGATTTATTTTCCTTAATATATTATGTACGTATGAATGTAACGTTAAAGCCTACGACTCTACAAATTTTAAGGCTCTAGGGTGATTAGAAGTGCTCCATAATGATACTTATTTTTTGATTATATTTTTTTTGTAGAACAAATGGACCCGGTTTTTACCCGGTACCTATCTACATTATTTTAGAGAGTACAATTTTCAAAATAAAAGTTACGTTCCTACTTACCAACAATCTTGAAAAGATTTACGAAAATTTCCATCATCTTCTTGGCCAAAAATGCACACACACTTCAATACACAAAACTCTTATTTTTCTGTTCAACAAAATTAAAAGGAAAATCTATTTTCTATGTGAAGAAATTATTAAAAGAATGGCATACATATAATTTTAAGAACATTTGACCTGAACAAAAAAAAAAAAACTCATGGCTTTTGAATTTAAATTTAAACAGCACTTTTTTTTTAAACGGCTCTCCGATGAGAATTTTATCACTAGTATTTGCCACCACAAGCCGACGCCATTATAAAAAAAACACTTCTAGCGAAGAGAAATTCCTTTTTTTAAGGAAAAATATTCCACGCACATTGAAAAACAACTGTGTTGAAAATTTACGACCGAATATTTCAAATTTTATTGGAAAATTAAATTTTTTATGAAGACGATCGCGGACGAGATCGAACACGAATTTCATGTAACACACAAACTAACTGAACTTATATGGGTATAAATATGAAGGAACAAGTAAAAAAGAGTACAGCTGATGAGATGATTATTGTGAAATGGTAGTGGAAATGGAAATGGAAAAACTCATGGCTTTTGAATTTAAATTTAAACGGCACCCTTTTAAACAGCTCTCCGATGAGAATTTTTCACTAGTATTTGCCACCACAAACCGACGCCATTACCGAAAAAAAGCTGGAGGACCCGAGAAAACCCGAATTGAATTGAACTTTATTATTAAAAAAAACATTTCTATCGAAGATAAATTCCATTTTTTAAGGAAATATATTTCACGCACATTGAAAAACAACTATATGTTAAAAATTTACGACCGAATATTTACAAATTTTATTGGAAAATTAATTTTTTTATGAAGATGATCGCGGACGAGTGTCGATATTAAACGGACAGGTATAAACTGTTGAAATTTGTATTTAACTAAATGTTTTCTTGAAGTGTATTTAGCAAAACTTATTAATGTACATATATATATATTTCTCTTTCTGAATTAACATACTTATCTCTTTCTAAATTTCTTATTGTCAAATCATTATAATGCAATGAATTCTTTAAAATGGTCACTTGTGATTAAGCCGCCAATCAGATAAGATATCCTCTTAAATCCTAATAAATCTTGAATTGTAATTGAGCTTGGGTTTTTATTTGAACGGAATTATTTCATAAACATAAACCACCACCCATGGGAGATAGGAGCAGTAGTTCGTGGTAAGGTTGCCAGTTCTACAAAAATTTGCTAAAAGTGTTTTTATTTTAAATTTTAGAGAGGTGAATTTTTAGAATGGATGCGTTCAATGTAAGTATATAAATGTGTAAATTGTACTTAATTGTATTCGCTAAATAAAAACAAAAAAATGCTGAGTAGCCTAATTTGTTTTTGTTTAAGGAATAAAATGAAACACTGAGTAGCTACTCATTGTGATTTCTTACTGTCGAAAGATCACAGTGACTATTTACACCCACCCACGCTTCTGCTGATTTGCTTACATTTTGATATATTACAAAATCTATTATGGTACTAATTTTCAGCCTTGTATCTTATCAATTTTTTTAATCTTTATATTGTTCTACCAATTTGAATGGCCGTATAGAACTATGTATGAGACTATGTATGTTATTCTAAGTTTTAAGATTCTTGCCGATTACGTCTTTTGCGTAAAAAAATTGCATGTCCACCACTATGTGATTTTTTCGTAACGAGCAATAGCTCTCTCGATTCGTGCAATATTTGTCCTTGTACCTTATGGCGTTGATTTTTAGTCGCTAGCTCTCTAACTAAATTATTATCAAGGACTTTCAAAAGTTAACTGTCTCAATTGGTTCTGTTTAAACGCAGCCAAAGAAGCAGATACATACAAATCAGCTATACTTCCCAATACACTCACCGAGAGAAGTTAAGTGCAAGTTAAATGTGAAAAATAAAAATTAGTAGTGACAACTAAATTAATTGTCATAATATCGAATACATTAGTCAATTATAACTAACATTTTGTAATATTCTCGAATACAGGAACCAAATGAAGAATATCTAGCGAATGCATAAACCATTTATAGCAGTTATAATTACGAACACATACACCGATTATAGCAAACATTCTGTTATACTACCCAATATGTAAACCAATTATACCAAACATTCTGTCATACTACCGAATACATAAATCATTCATACCAAACATTCTGTTATACTACCGAGTACAAAAACCATTCATACCGATTTTTTCCGCCATGAGTAT